>JABACO010000024.1:3527267-3936703 GCA_013339895.1 Ephydatia muelleri
CTTTATGTAAATGTGTCCTTTTAATTATAAATATTGTTATCACTGATATATGTTAAGTGACTATCATTACATCACTTCCTCCCACAATAGGCACCTGAAAATTGCAATTTCCTTCAGGATGTGTTTGTACCCTACATTCAACCTGGTCATACCATTGGCACGGTAAATGGTTATTATATGTCCTCTGTACCGTGTACTACATGATGGGGCATTTGAGGCTCTCACGCCAAAATCCGAGGCCGTATGCAGCCGGTATTGGTGTTTAAACTTTTACTTGTTCAAGCCCATGTCAGATCAGTGCTTTTTAGCCTTTCCTTGCACTGGATATATTACAAATCATGTACTTTGTGTGTTGTAGGCGTACTTTTGTTCATAATAGTGTAGATTTATATGTAATTTATTTAGATTTAAAATACCTCGCTCAAACTTGTAACATTACAAGGGTGCGAACAATAATCATGTTACGTTGTAATATTTACCAGTGACATCACAAGGCAGTTAAATGTCGCAATTGTATTCTGTCGTTTATACTTTAACATAGTAATTGTGGTTGTCGTGACAGAGTTGACTGTGACACTGAAATTTGCAATGTAACATTGGGGCACGTACTCATTGGTTGTCCATGACAACATTGCCGTGTGACATGTATGTGTTTTGAAGTAGTACTGGCATTGACTGTTTATCACCGTAGAATCTTCACCTCAGCATCCACTGTGTCTTTGGGAGCACCACTAGCCTTCAACTGGCGAACCTTGTCTGCCTGGTGAATTAAAAACGGTGATAAACAGTAAATGCCCAGTACAGTACTTCAAAACACATACATGTCACACTGCAATGTTGTCAAGGACAACCAATGAGCTCGTGCCCAATGTTACATTGCAAATTTCAGTTTCACAGTCAACGCCCTACCTCCATATTAATAAGCACGGGTGCCATGGTCCATGTGGTATCTTACCGTATGCTCGATTCTATCTTAGCACCTACGCGGGTGTGGCACCTACGGTTATACAATGAGGGAGAAACTTTCCAATTGTATAGTATACAGTTGTGAAATGTTGTTTTATATTATGTAGAGATATGTATGATCCCATCAACAGCCTCAGCCACTCTTTGCAAAAATTGAAGACTCCACAGCCGCAGCTCTGAAAGAGAAATTTGCAGGGAGGCAGAAGGTACTGTGTAACGATTGTATTGTGGACCATTGTCACCCATTGAATCATTTAAGGTGGCCCAACCTCCTACTCCTGCCAAGACCCTCGAACCAGAAGCCCTCACTTCATCCCAACCATCACCACCACAGACACAATCCAAGGAGGAGATGGAACAGCAGCTCCTGCAGCAAGTAAGTGCCCAAAGTGGGTGGGACCAGTATACATGGGTGTGATCAGAGGTCATGTTACATAAGCTTGTGACGTAATGAAGGCTAAGAAATTCATATGTGATGGTAGATTTGTTGCAGCAACGAAATTTCAAAATTGTTGCTGCTAAATAATTTTCTTTTATAACAATAGTGCATCCCTTGTTCATCAATTCTGTCGTTTATACTTTAACATAGTGATTGTGGTTGTCATGACAGAGTTGACTGTGACACTGAAATTTGCAATGTAACATTGGGCAGGAGCTCATTGGTTGTCCTTGACAACATTGCAGTGTGACATGTATGTGTTTTGAAGTACTGTACTGGGCATTGACTGTTTATCACCGTTTTTAATTCACCAGGCAGACAAGGTTCGCCAGTTAAAGGCTAGTGGTGCCCCCAAAGACACCGTGGATGCTGAGGTGAAGATTCTGAAAGAACTCAAGGCAAAGCTGGGTGTTGCTGAACCTCCCAAGGAGCAGAAGGCTAGTTCAGGAAGTAAAGGAAAAAAGAAGGGAACAGCTTGAAAATGGAAATAGTATTGCTATAGTAATATGACTTACGTTTTTTTTGGAGGCAATTCATTGTGAGGGATACGTTGCGTGCATGCCACATTATTTAGAAACAAGTAAAACTAAAATGATGTGCTGTATGTAGTCTCGTACCCAGACCCTTGTTTCACAGCAGCGGATGTATTACATCACCGCTACGTGAAACGTGGGTCTGGTAAAGTGTCCTATATTCAATTTTGTCCAGCTTCCCCAGAATGTTGGGGAACCAATCACATTCAAGGTATGCGGTAATTGAATACCTTTGTTATAATCGTGCAATTAATGATTAATTACCAACGCAAATGGAGAGAGCAATCGAATCCGCGTGCAAACGTCTGGAGTATTCGAAGTTAAAAGAAGAGCAGCTACGAAGTGTAGTTGATGTATTGAGTGGGCACGATGCATTTGTGAGTTTTCCAACAGGATATGGCAAGTCCCTATGTTACGCCATTCTACCGTGGGCGTTTGATGAAGTAAGGAGTATAGACAAAAAAAGCATTGTGATAGTTGTTTCGCTGCTTGTGAGTTTGACTATGGATCAGGTTAGGGATCTATGACTATGGATCACGCTGTGGCTCTGCTTTCTCAGTATGGTCAAGATGCATTGATGGCAAAGATTGACCTCAAAGCTGCCTTCCGCCTGATTCCAGTACAAGCTGCAGACTGGGTGCACCTGGGGATCTGCTGGCAAGGACAGTTTTATGTGGACACATGCCTTCCTTTTGGTCTACGTTCAGCCCCTGCCCTATTTAACCACTACGCTGAGGCACTCGACTGGATCATGGCCAACAACAATGGGGCCCAGCTGCTACACTACCTGGATGACTTCCTCCTGGTTGGCCCTCCTGGCAAGGACACATGTCAGGAGGCAATGTCCACAGCTCCTCTAGCTTGTCCGGGGGTAGTCGAAGCTGCTGTGCTGATGTGTCGAGGACTATTCCCAGGAAGGTTAGAGCTGTGGTGGGTCCCTCCAGCTTCTCAGAGGCTACTGGAATGCCTAACTGGTCACATACTGTCAGCATCCTCCATCACCTAATGTCGGCTCTTGCTTCTGCATTAAGACTGATGTGATGGTGAAGCTTCCTAACTGTGGTGGAGAGGTCAATTAGGCGGCGGAGAAAGAGCCTTCCTGCTGGCACCACGTTAGCAGCAAAGGAGAGCTTGCCGATGAGTGAGGGCAACTCCCTCTTGGTGGCCTTGTGCCTGGATAGCCAGGACCTTCCTTCCTGGAATGGTGTTGCCATGTTCCTAGACCCAGAATGGACAGCAGCCGACTCTCTTCAGCTCTATACTGATGCCTCAGGCTCCCTAGGCTTTGGTGCCTACTTCAACAGCGCTTGGTTCCGGGGTGACTGGCAGCCACACCAACACCTCCCACTCCGTTCCATACAGTGGCAGGAACTGTTTGCCATTGTGGCTGCTGCTAGCACATGGGGTCACCTCTGGGCAGGCCTACGCATCCACTTCCGTTGCGACAACCTCCCCATTGTCCAGGCATGGGCAAGACAGTCTGCGAAACATCCTGACCTCATGCGGCTGCTCCGAACCCTGTTTCTAGTGGCAGCCCAGCACAGCTTCACCATCCGTCTGTCACACTTACCTGGCAGACTAAACAGCATTGCTGATGCCCTTTCCCGAAATAACTTACCCCTCTTCTTCACTCTTGCCCCCCAGGCGGACCCTCAACCAACCCCAACCCCACATCACCTGCCCGAGACCTGAACCACCATCTCCAGCTCCTACTGAACAGAGCCATGGCCCCATCTACTGCAACCACCTATGCCACTGGAATCAGGAGCTACCAGGGTTTCTGCCACGCTTTCAAGTTCATACCAGTCCCCGTCACAAAAGAAACTATCACACTATTTGCAGCCCACCTCAGCCGGACCCTGAAATCCAGGACCATTCAGGTTTATGTGGCAGCAGTCTCATTCCTGCACCACTTCATGGGGTACAAGAGCCCCGCTTCCAGTAACCCAATGCTGCGACTTGCCATCCGGGGTGTCCAATGCCTCCAGGAGGAGGCTGCTTACATCCAAGAGCTTCCGCTCCACCTTCCTATCCCTGGTGGAGCAATGTGGCTACAATCCAGCCCAATACAACACACACAGTCTACGTATTGGTGCAGCCACAGCAGCTGCCAGAGCAGGCCTTCCCACTGAGACCATCCAGAAGCTTGGCAGATGGCGAAGTTCTGCATATTAGACCTACACCCGTCATCCCCTGACTCACCCATCTGACACTAGAACTATGGCCGCACAGTAACAATTACCCAGATGTATGTACCCATGCTGTGTACCCTACTCCACAAACCTGAAACCATATCCTAATCACCAACCATTTTGGGGGTTTTCACTTGGGCGACACCCTCCGGGCTTCTACCCTGGGACAGCCACCAAACCATGACCAGCGTCATGGTTTGGGACACAGGCCGACCCAATGGTGACCAGCGTCACGTGTTGGTCGCTGTAGGCCCAGTGGTACGAGGCACAGCAGCTACATGCCTGGCTGCGGCTGTCGCCTGCCCCCATTATGGGCCAAACACAACTACGATTCTTAGTATGGGGCAGGGGGTACATTTACTCAGCCTGTAAGAGCAATTAGATGGCATTAAGGTAGAGTTAAGGTACAGTGGTAGTAAACTAAGTTTAATGCGGAGAGTTGCTCTCTGTCATGTAGTGTTGCTAAGCTGGCTATAGTGATGTTGCTAAGGCCAAGATGTAAACATATGTTTCTTCAGATGCATTCAATGAACGATCCTAACCAATCCTATACTGTGCATTAGTGCCCAATAGCATTGCAGGGGATCCTTTTCCCCCATAATACCCTTATCCAATCAAATCGTTGTCGATATGGTTACAGGTTTTGTATTTAAGTGAGGGCTTCATGGGTGTCATAGCCTTGACTGCGACCAGTTGCTCATATGACAACCAGGGAGAACTTGCAAGCTTTAACCTGCGAGACATTGCGCTTGCGTCTCGCCCATGCAGGTTCATCTTTCACAGGCCGGAAGAAAAGAGGCAATTAACTTATTACGTTATACTTCCGCTCAATTTAATTAAATTATTCGAGTATGTTAATAAAATTCATGATACGTCATTTACATTCCTCGCGACGTATTACATAATCACTGGACAGTAGAACTTTACCAGACCCTCCTTCCACGTAGCGGTGATGTAATCCACCCGCAGCTGTGGGAATCAGGGTCTGGGTACGAGACTATGAACTATGTGGGGCGATGCCTGCAGAGGAGAGATGGATGGAAGCAGTCTGAGTAATTAGCCAGGTGGGACCCCTGCATCAGGTGGGGCAATACGATTGTAAGTGGCCACGATTTGGCAGCGTTAGTAGTTTAATATTGGATTAACACAAGTACATGAACAACTGACTATACATGTGTCGGATAATGTCACACGACCACTGTACAGTGCGCAGGCGCCATTATTGACGATCGTTACACTGCCCTCCTCTTCCTCAGTGTTCGACATATGGGCCGTAACGTTCGGGAATGCGGCGGTTCCTAGCCGGATAACGTCGCTGGTTTTCTATTGCTTCGTCAGGTTCTTGTTCCCCAGCAACGGGAGCACCATCTTCATCATCCGATACCAGGATGTCATCAAATCCAATAGAACGAGAACGAGAGTCATTTCCTTCAGCAGCTGGCGCATGAACAGTAGGTGGTGTGGTCAACGTCTCCTGTAGCCTTTCACCCGCCCCTTCTTCAGGCGAATGTAGATCCACCTCCTCCATCGTTCGTATGCAAGGTTCCTATCGTGTACAAACTGCCATCTCCCGCCATTATGGATTGGCTTTATCTTGTAATAGGTGTTCCCTAGTTTGTCCATTACTATAAATGGCCCTTTCCAGGGGTGCATGGTGGAACTTTTTGCAACGGCCAGGGGACTGCAGGCGAGAAGAGCCACACATGATCTCCTCTGTTGAACGGTCCGCCATGGGCTCTTCTATCGTATATAGCCTTCTGTCTCTTGTGCTCCGTATTACACCGTTCTCGAACGAGGCTGTAGGCTGCTTGTAGTCCTTCTCTTTGTTCTTGTACATCTTCGGGAACTTTATTTTGTTGCTCTTTATCCAGAGGGAACATGAGATCAATCGGAATGGTCGCTTGTCGACCAAACATTAAAAAGAATGGGCTATATCCAGTAGACGAATGAACACTGGTGTTATAGGCGAAGCACAGCTTCCGAATATACACCTCTGGAAGATCACATCTTTTTAAAGAAAATGATAAACATTGCTTGCAAAGGAGGAAAATTGGACATGGAATGGTCAGGCCCATATGCTATAGATGAATAATGTGGTAAGGGGTTATATAGACTAAAGAATGAGAGTGGAAAGATACTAAAAAAGAAGTACAACTCAGCCCAGCTGAAAATATATCAACAAAGGCAAGAACATCCAGCTGCTGGTATTGACATGCATAGAGGGACAGGGTGGAACTGATACTGATTTCCAAACTGAAAGAGGAAAAGAATCATCTGCTCATGAAATACATGTACTTAATGATCAGTTGTATTCATCAAGCTTGCTTCGGTTGTGGCGAACAGGAGCTGATGAGCTTGCATATGAAGCAGCAGAAGATGTAAGTCAGTGATACATGCACACAATGTAATATATAATTGCTGATTACTGTTTTTAACATTATTTTAGCCAACTGCATTCAATCTGGAAGTTGATGAGTATGCTCTAAGTAAAGATCTTATTGTTCAATTGTGGATGAATCATCGGACATATAGAGGAGAGGTTCCTTTGATGGAGATTTGTGGAGACCGTTTTGTAATAATGAATGACACACTTGAAGAAGAGTTTGACCACTTCAGAAATGCTAATATGCTGTCACAGCTATTGAACTGGTGCAACATTGGTACAAACAACTTTAATGGTACAAACATTCAAACAAATAGTAAATATGATAAAACATACTTGCTAATGTCTTCAACAAACATTGATACCTTCTGCCAATGGATTTTGAATACAAGAAAGTAGCACTGTAGAAAGGTGTAGCCCTTGATAACCTCACCATAACAAGTAAGCTGAAATTCATTTCATATGAGTTTGTGTACTTGACTTATGTACATCTCTTGCTTAGACCAAAGTCAGCCTTTAACTAGTGGAATAACTACAGTCTTTGAGGATAATATGGGTGCCAATGGGAACAGTCATCGTCCTGAAGGACAACCAACACTACAACTAAACAATAACGGCCAATGAATGAGAACAAATAAGGGTGCAATCACATTGCCTAGTGCTATTCATGTACAACACAAGCTACATTATTTATTAGTACACTACAACATCCTACTCTATTGGAATACTAAACATGACATCAAATGCTATGCTTAGACCTAGAGGTTCAGAGCAGTCCCTATTTCATCAGCCAAACTATGTAGTTCAATTTCTTTTAACACATCAACTAGTGTCTGCCATGTTACAGGTGTTCTTCCAGTACCATCGATCCACTTCTTGTAGACAGCTGTGATAATTTTCACAGGGTCATGGTGACATTTCGCCTCTAGACCGCTGACTATATCACAGTTGTCATCATTCAAGAGGTACATCGCTAGTTCGGTATAGTAAGTATTGGTTTTCTGTATGATTTTAATATTCTTCTTCACTCCATCAATTTGGAGGTTAGTCAATAGCTTCAGTGTAGGCACACCTATATGTATCCAAGAGGCAAAACATATAGTTAGCAGACCACATTACAAAGCACATAGCCAAATTAGTGGAACCCTTAAGGATGAGAGCATTAAAAATATTAAGTTGGCCTTTGATGTAGAGTGAAAACTGGAAGAGTGAAAAATAATGCAAATTAGGGATTCACAGTATTTCTGTGTCTTAAATAAAATTAGTTTGATGGGAGTGGTTTTTACTTTAGCATCTATCTAGGAATGGGAATGAATTATTGCCTTCACTCATCATTTGCATACACTTTATCACAGATATGACAGAACAGTGTCATTGTTATGGAAGTCAGGTCATCACTTTATCTTATGTAATGTAATTCAAGTTTTGTACAGTTGATCAAAATTAGATGCAAAAATGAGATGTAATGTCAATCAAATACCCTTCTAAACTGATGTGACTCATGCAAGCTAATGATGCGTGTGCACTAGTGACAATTAAAAAAAAATTAAATCAGCACATATGGCTTTCAAAATCAGGAAAGACGATGCCAGTTGGAAACCAGACACTCATCCTCATGCAATGCAGGCACACATTAATTAGCTGGTCGGCCACCTGTCATCATAGTGTTACACAAGTTTTGATACCTCATCTTTGAAATCAAAAGTTTTTCATTAACCAGGGTGTACTGCTGATATGTATACTCTACAGAGTGTATGTTGACATGATAAATTGATACAAATGGCTTATTCCACTGCAATCAATGAAAATTACAAATACCATTCCGTGCATGGCCCAAATTAAGAACTTTACTTCAATTAAATGGGCACTTCCATGATCAAAAGGTACCGTTAAATCATTGAACTCAAAGTCTATATTAAACTTGTGTTTGTAAAGCAATGCATTTCAAGATTATGAATATTCAAGTCACCCACTTCTAAGGCACCATCCTTATTACATTTTGCGAGTTGCCTAATACATGTGCTGTATACTGTAGATCTTTGATTGCAGCTCATTCCTATAAATCAGATAGGCAATCTAGATGTAGGGGACAAGACGCCACCCCAGTATGAAGATATACAAGATCGATGGTCATATTTATCAATTGCTGAGTGATTTGAAATGGCAATGCTACATGTAGATGCTAGATATAAGACTAAACGTGCACATGTGGGTAAAAATAAAATAAAATAATTAGGATACCCAAGTGGCCTACTATGCCATGCTCAAACGCAAGTTCCCAAAACCCAGTGCTCATAATCAGGTGCCTACAACCCAGTGCCCATACCCCAGTACCCAAAACAGCTGGAAATCTAATCACTCTAGTGGCGATTGCTATAACAATTGACACAATATACGGCATACGAATAGCTAGTACAGCAGAAAATTGGAATTTTATTGTGATTATTTTCATGCCAGATACTGTTTAAATAAAGAAGCACACACTGTAGTATTGTATTTTGCTTACTGCTATATTTGGCTTCTCTGATACACTAAGCCAGCTTCTCAGTACACATAACACTAACATTTCACAGCTTACCTAGCTCCACATGTAGATCTACATAGAGTGAATTAACTAAATATCATAGTATAGTGATGCGATCAACGTCACCGTAAATTAAGATAATCAGAAACTCAAAAGACAAAAGAAACGCTGGCTGAAAATATTACATTTTGTTTGGTATGAAGGTAACAAAAAAAAGGACCTGCAAAAACTCATTCACGTCATAGTTAAATGTATGTTACAAACATCCTTTAGTCTTGCTTGTTTATTAGCTTTTATATGGTTGCCCCCCCCCTTTCCAGGCCATTTCTGAAATGATGTAATTGGTGCAATACTGACTTCCACTTGTCTAGACACTTTTGTGTCAATTGTACGCATTGTGATATAAAATATACTCATTTGACCAAAAATAAAACTCGTGCAAGTTTACGCAACATGTGTGGGTATGTGTGTGATGTCTAGTTGCATTTGGTAGTACTGTACATGGGGCCATATATCCACGTGAATCACAACAATAATCTCTTGTTTCACAAATCACTCCTACATATCTTTTCTCCCTACACATAAAACATCTCTTGTTTCACAAATCACTCTTACATATCTTTTCTCCCTACACACAAAGCATCAATTCAAATTAAAATATTCACACGGTAGAAACTACAAATATAAAAATAGCTAGTATACAATGTAGAAATTACAAAGATAAAGAACTAGATGTAAACATGATAAAATACTATTGACATACTCATGCTTCAGATAATATGACATATCTTGTTGCTTTCTTATACTAAATATAGCACTTAGGGAATAATAATAAGATAATTTCCAAGAAGTGATCTAATGCAGGTTTATACATTTTTTGATATTCAAGAAGCCTGAAATGTCCTCAACATGTTGCTTCTTATGCACTGAGAATCTGAGTATCTGTCATGGAATTGTAAGGCACTGAATTTGTAATTAGCCTTACATTTCAACGCGTTACATTTCCATTGCATGTTATGGAAATTTTATTATGTATGTGCTACATAATGAAAAGATAAAGAAATGCTGGCTGAAAATATTACATTTTTAAAAGGACTGACAAAAACTCATGACTCATTTTACAAACATCCTTTAGTCTTGCTTGTTAATAAGCTTCATTATGGTTCCCCCCCCCCCCCCCCCCCCTGCATTATTGAATTGACACAATTGTTGCAATACTAGCTTCCACTTATTCTTTTTGCGGAAACATTCCTACATGTTTGTTATAAAAGTACAAGTGTGCCGGAGTACTTTAGGTAACTAGTACCACACTAAAGAATTACAAATGAACTTGGTGTAAATGACGCCACCCACGCTCGCAGCGAACAACAGCTGCCGGGGAGAAGCCACTTAATTACACTTCAGAGAGAGTATATCAGGGCACAGAGGCCACAGTATCACGCACAATAAATGTAGGTCCATACAAGGGAAGTTCCCTAATACGTAATTGTGATCATGTAACTAACAGTTCAGTCTGCCACACTTGGACTGCATAATGTTATATGGCAGTTGCCATGGTGCAGGTTTGAAAGGATACATGTAGAGGTCAATTTCCTACACTCCTTTTCCACCCCTACATCTAATATTTAGCTATACCTCTTTTGCACTTGTGTGACATCTTCTGCTCCTGGAATGGTATTAAGCACATGTATTAATGGACGCATAATATCGAAATGAAATTTTCCCACCCATGTATACATTTCAAAATGCGAAACCAACAGTTTCTTTCCTTCAATTCACTTATTACGATGCATTTGTAGCACATACCTGCATAAACCATTGCTTATGTTCCATTGATAGATCACTTGGAGTACCAATATAGTAACATCTCATTTCCTGAGATTCGTCACTGAATGCACACATAGCAGGATGTGGATCGTGTACATAATCACTATTCTGATACATGCATTTCCTTGGACAATAGAATCCATACTTTGGAGATGGATATTTCATATCTTTGCAAACAGTGGAAAGCACATCATTCATATCTCGATAAATGTTATATTTCACTTCCGGCAACGCTTCTTGGATAAGGCACACTTCATAATATGCAGAGAATTCACTAAATATTACATTATATGTTTTTCCAAAATACGTACAGTAGAAGTCTATTTTATTTCTAAATTGGGGTGCACCTTTATTGAGTTCCCACTTGTGTGAAACAATAATTCCAATTGTTGCCGCACAGAAGAGCCCAACAGGACAATAGCCATGATCAAACAACACTAAATAGCACAAAGATTTGCTGGATATGTTACAAGACAGTCCAACTTTGGGTAGTACACAAGGCATAAAATACATATTTGCTCCCTCCAATTTAGATATAATATGACGATGATGTAATAGACTAATTAGTTCATCTACTTTTAAGCAGTCCTTAACATCTCTTAGAACTGAAGCATCAAATAGTCCCTCCTTTTTGAACACATACTTATGCTTAAAGTGCGGGCCAGATACAAAATTTTCAAAATACTGAATAATAATTTCTGAGATGGAATCAAATATGAGCTGGAAGTCAGTAATCACATATTCATTTAATCCAGGGATATCGGAATAGTATAGCAATGTGCCAGCTTCATAGTGGAGATAGTGAAGAACGTCATTCATGCCATCTGTAATACCACATCTACATGCTATATCTTTACAGTCACTCATTCCTACCTTGCGGAGCTTCTTTAGTTCCGCAGATTTATGAAGCACAAAATCAAACACCAGCCAAGGAGCAGGGACATCTTGAGATTTAAGTTGTAATATCAATTCTTCAATTTTCTTCTTTACTGACACTATATCATGTTGACTAAAATTATCAATGCCAGTAATTAAATCTTCCATGCTTTGCACCTGGATGGATTCAAATGCTTTTGATGGGTGCAACCAGCCATACAATTTCATTGCAATGCTTTCAATTTTTTCTTTCATATTTCTCTCTTTGTCAGCTTGAGGGTCTTGAGAGACCTCCAGTTTATCCTTATGGGTGCCAATTAATAATACTTTGCATTGAGACGGCAAAAAAGTGTCATTTTGTGACACTGCAAAACTGGCAAGGGCATGGGAAATAATATCTTTGACAATATATGTACCGTGCCATGTCATTTGCCCTTCACATTGACTTTCTGGCTGATACTGAACTGGATGTAATGCTTCGAGATCATCGGTCAACTTAAAGACAAGAACTGTTAGAGATGGGCCACTTATTAGGAGAGGAAATATCTCTTGAAAGCTAGGCTGTCCCCCACCATCAATAATTTGCAGAAACATTGCTTTATCGATGTTAAGAGCTCTCACCAACTCTTCCCATTTGCCAGCATTATTAGCATTGAGGAAAAACTCTTTAATATCCAAATCTGTAAACACTTTTTTATATTCATTTGTATCAATAATTTCTGAAGGGTGAAATTTTTTCCTTACTGTTTCTTCTGTTAAAACCTGCAATGTTGCACAGTCTGCACCCAAATCACGTGTTTCAACACTAAGTTGAGGCTCTAAACTTGAATTCTGATGTACATCATTTTCTATCGTGTAATCATGAAATGATTCTTCTGGAAGTTCATTGCTTTCAGCATCACAATATAATTTTGTATTGCCTAAGCATTGAATTAGGGATTTTGCTATGTCGTCTAATTTTTGGCAAGTCCATTTCCATTCATTGCTTCCTTCATTAGTCATCGCTATTCGTTCAACAAAAATAGGTCCACACATTTCTGCAATGTTTGTGCTAGGTTCAATGTTGCTGCCACTGGGTTGCAACCCTACACCCTCAACAACTCTTAGGAGCTGTTTTCTAAGAGTGGTTTTCCCTGCTCTTGGGGTTCCATAGAAAATTATTTTGATCATTCTCAGTTGCTTAAACATGATATATTTAGAATTGTCCAGAATTGTAGATATATTCTCTGACAAGAAAAAAAAATTAATAATGATCAATCAATAAGTTTCAAATGTATAATACCAGTGCAAATGCAGTGATATACTGTTGGACATCAAAGGATCGTTTCCATGAAAAGGGACCTAGTGCATGTTTTTCAAGATTTCATGTTTTGTGATATTCTAGACCTCTGAAATGACCTCTACACAGTGCAGAATCAGTTATAGAGTTTTAAGACACTGATATTTATTTAGCCATACATTTCAACAAGAGTGCTACATTGTACTGGAAATGTTATAATGTACATGTATACGTTAGGCCCCTTTATGCAGAAATGATCCCAAATGATGAATAATGTACTTTGAAATAAACAATGTACATGCTTTTGTGGTAACTAACATGTACAAGTATTTTGTAGTGTACAATACCTTGAAATCAGGGTTACTACATTCTAGTAACACTCATTGTACATTTATGCATGATAATCGGTTACAATCTGCGATACTAAATTGCTATTGCTACCACAGTGAGGCAAGCAAAAATTATATTTATAAACGTCCAAAATAAAATTTAGTGAAAAGTAAAACGCAATGGATTTCTATTTCCATCTTAAACAACACAAGCAGAAATTCCATCTGATTAAAGAGAGAAATCTAGTCAACATTGGAGTACAAACTATATGAACATGCTGGTCTTCCAATAGTCAGGACAGAGTGGCATCTAGATGTTTTATGGTTATTTAGAAGCACTCACCCAACTGTGACACTGCTTTGGATTTATTTGTATCATAATGTACAGTAAAAGCCAAGAAGTAATGTGTGCACTCTCACATGATTTAAAGTACATTGGAATATGTTCCGTCAACAAGTGCTGTAAGTTTAGAAGTGCAAACAGAGCGCACTATGTTTGTATGTGTGACAATTTCATGTATTCCAGCAGCACCATAACACTTGGACTTCATATAATATGATCCTTACTTTGAAGAGCCATGATTATGCAACAACGTTTTGACGGCTATATAGGAATTAGTGCATATATAAAGATGAGCTTTCCCAATACAATTTTTTCTTATTGATGAGTTGTGAGTATAGCTCTTCTATAAATAGGTCTGAGCAATTCATAGGCTCTGGATCAGTATGAAATGCACTGTGTGACCCTTCAGGTATGGAGCCATTAGAGTACAGTTAGTATTATGGGACGAGGTTTGTACTTTACATCGGACTTTATTATAGCCATATGTGTTCCATATGTATCTCATTTCAGTCACAGGTATTATGGCTTGAGAGTGAAGAGAAAAAATCTATTTTTAAGAACAATGTCAGGGTTCCAGTCATTGGCTGTGTATGACGTCAACACCCCCCAGATGAGCGGGAAGGCTCAGCAGGCGTATGCTGCGCTGCCCTCTGACGAAGCTAAGGAATACGACCAGTTGAAGGACGCGATCTTTAGACGGTACGACATTATATGCATTAATGAAGAAACCTACAGACAGCGGTTTCGAGCGGCGATGAAGAGTAGCGAGGAGTCAAATCGTGAGTTGGCGGTGAGAGTGAAGTATCTAGCAGCGAAGTGGCTGAAGCAGCAGACCACGGTGGATGGCGTCACAGAGGCAATCTCTCAAGAACTGCTACTCAACACCTTACAAGCGAATGTTTGGGTCTAGGTGCGAGAGCGAAAACCCATATGTCTGGAGGCGGGTCAGCTTGCTGACGACTACGCTCAGGCGAGGAAGCAGGCAGGAGGGGACTTAAGGAGCGAGGACTCCAGAAAAGGAGGCTGGGGTAAGCAGTCCAGCGCAGTTCAAGAGAAGGGGCGGGGCAGCGAGGAGCTCTCGAAGGACGAGGATGGAAAGAGACAACC
The DNA here is from genome assembly GCA_013339895.1 of Ephydatia muelleri. NCBI lineage: Eukaryota > Metazoa > Porifera > Demospongiae > Spongillida > Spongillidae > Ephydatia > Ephydatia muelleri. The sequence goes on from JABACO010000024.1 coordinate 3,542,066, forward strand.
CTACAGTAAAGGACCAAGGTGCTTTTCTTGTCATCAGCACGGACATGTTGCTAGTAGGTGCCCTAGTAAAGAAGCTATGTACGGGGGCGTCAAGCGAATACTATTCTGGACTTTGATTCTTCATTCTACACAGAAGCTTTCTTAAAACATTGTGACCCATTAATGTCACTAATTTGTTTACTATGTCATGAGACATGTACTTTCCCTCCTTAACCCAATGTTTCAGTATAGCGCTATTCACAGTCCACGCTGAGAGCAACTGAGGTAAATTGCCTTCGTTTTCAGAATGTCCTCTTAATGCAATGCCCTGACGCAGAATGAATTTCATTGCTGACAGCAAACCCAATCTTCGATCTGCCAAAATCTTGGCCGATTCATTACTCAGTTGCTGGGCTACTGTTGGTCTACTAACAGTACTCCATATCATAATAGCTTCAGTATGGGATGCTGAGGTATCATGCGTTAAAAATTTCTCAAGTGTTTTCTTAATGTTATCAAATCCCGCTTGTAGTAAATGCATCGTCACATTTATTTGCAACTTGCAAAAATGTGTTATGTTTGTGACAATATCGGCAATACAAACAAAACACCTTTTTGTCAGGCACAACGTAATCCATGAATATTTTTGGTACCATGAACATGTAAAATACCTTCCAATTTTAGAAATTTGCCGAAAAATCGCTTTCTGTTTAGGCTGATACGCTTCCATTTCATTACTACAGTGGGGGCTCACAACAACGGAAAAGTAACACTCGGAACAACGAACAATTAATGACAATCATTGGGCCTTATAATAGCTGCCCGTGGTTAGATCACGAAACCTGTACTGCAATTCATCGTCTCAGGCGCCTCTACCGCTAACGCAATTCATCTGAGAGCGCCGCCTATCAGCGCTTAACAAAAATAACAATTTGTCGATGCCCTTATTAAAGTTATCGAAATCGCTGCACATGCACACGACGTACATGAATAATCGCTGATCGTTTGTACCACTTCGTGACAATACATAGGGTACTGAGCGACATATACAGATAACATCACAGATCAATTGTGCTTTCAGACCTCTGAGCCATACTGGGCAGAAGGGCATGCGGACAAATGACTGTGCAGTACTGTATGCATGGTCAGTACTTTTGGAGTTGTCACTTCTGGTACAACGTTTCAGAGAAGCCGCTCCCACGGATAAGCTAAGGTGCATGCATATTTGCGCATGAATATAGCATATTCTAATTAATACCTTCCAACAATTTTCTTGGCTCCGGCGGCCGAGTTCGACGTAAGCAGCACGAAATAGAGACAATAACGACGTCTATTTATTTCACTATGTCAATATCTAACTTTAAAACTTTAGTCAAACCGGCGACAACGAATCCTGTACTGTACTATGCTTAATGTTTATTCGTATCAATATTTCCTAAACACGTGCGCACGTATTATTAGAATTTTGATGGCAACCTCATCTATTCAGCCTTATTTGTACATGTACTCATCCGGCCAGTCTTTGTCCTTGTCGAGTCAACTGTTGTCCTTGTCCAGTCAGCCTTCGTCCTCATCTATGCAGCGCTCATCCAGTCGGCCTTTGTCCTCGTGCAGTCAACCTTCATCTTTATCCAGTCAGCCTTTGTCCTCGTCCAGTCAACCTTCATCTTCGTCCAGCCAGCTTTCATCGTCATCCGGACATATTTTTTCATCCAGTCAGTCTTCGTCCTCATCTATTCAGCGCTCATCCGATCAGCCTTTGTCATTGTCCAGTCAACCATCGTCTTCGTCCAGTCCGCCTTTGACCTCATTCAGTCAACCTTCATCTCCTTCCGGCCAGCCTTCGTCCTCATCCAGGAAACCTTTTCGCTCAAGGAAATTTCTGACTGTTGAACAAAAGAAGGAGGTAATACAAGAGGTTTGTCTGGGCTTATCACCTATGGATGTTGCAACTAAATATGGCATAGGGAAAACACAAGTGTACAAACTTTTTAAGCACAGCGCTACATTAGATTTCGATAAAGGTGTACCAAACTATTCTAAGCTAATAACCACGAAATCCAAATATCCTGATATTGACAAAGCAGTGTATGATTGGATGTGCTCAATTCGTAAAACTATTGGTAATAGGCGGCCCTTACCTGTGTCCAGAGCTTTGATTCAAGCACGTGCTATTTTGGAAGCTAAACTAAGGAATATCTCTAATTTCTCAGCATCTGATGGTTGGTTTTATAGATTTCGATGGCGCTACAATATATGTAATTCTGTTCGATTAAGTGGAGAAGCAGGACAAGTTGATATAAATGATGCAACAAAGGAAATTGATAAATTGAAACTTAGTATATCATCAGGTGGTTTTGAAAAAGCTAATATATTCAATATGGATGAGACAGGACTTTTTTTCAAAACAATTCCTAGTAGAACTTATTTAGTTGATGGAGAATCTAAAAAATCAGCCAGAGGGACGAAGTACATGAAAGCCAAAGACAGAGTGACTGTTATACTTTGTGCCAATGCAACAGGAACCTGCAAAATTACCCCTGTCGTGATTGGAAAAGCCAAAAAGCCTCGATGTTTCCGTTTAAACCCTCCACAGCTACCTTATTATAGCCAGAAATCAGCTTGGAATGACTCTGTTTTATTTAAGAAATGGTGGACTGAAATTTTTTTACAAGAGATTAGGGCATGGACTTCAAGTCCTGTTGCTTTACTTATGGATGGATTTTCTGGTCATGAAAGAGAATGTCAAGATCCGATAGGCCAAGTGACAGTATTTTACTTTCCTCCAAATGTAACATCCATATTTCAACCCCTAGATCAGGGAATCATATCAGCCTTTAAAACTAAATATAAAGGCTATGTGTTAGAAAAGCTAGTTGGTACTGTTGACAGTTTTGCTGAACTTCAAGTGTTAGGCAAACAATATCCGGATGGTTGTGCTGGGTTAGATTATGGTAACCCACCCCATATAAGTGATGCAATTTGTATTATTAAACACTGCTGGGACAGCATAACGGAAGAGGCAATTTCAGCATGCTGGAAGCATTCAAATTGTCTGCCTTTCACAGATGCACAACCCATTTCAGATTATACTGATTTATCAGCTATTGAAGAAGAGCTGTTGTCCCACATGCAAACTTTGCTACCAAGTGCTGCCTCTATTTTTGGTTTAGATAAATCACTTAGAAATGTACAGCTACAGGTGTTAGATGCATGGCTGCACATAGAAGAATGCGAAATATTTGGCACAAGTGATGATCTAGAAGATGATGAAATAGAAGAAAGTGAGGAAAATGTCAGTCATGGACAGTCTGAAACACTTGAACGGGCATCAGCTATACAGATACTGCTGCCTCATATTCACAACATTCATGCAGTTGGGTTTAAGCTGCGTGACTCAAACATTAGTAATGCAGCCAGGGAGCTGTGCAATTATGTCGTCAAACTTTCAGACAAAGTATGATGCAAACTTTTTTTCTCATTGTCTATGTGTGTGTTTGTAATGTAATAACTTTTTATGTGACATGAAGTACCAAATTGAATTTGCAATGTATAGTATTCCACATTACATAAATGTATTTGCATGCATGCACATTGTTGTCTCTACTTCAGAGACTATATATTGTCTCTTGTCTTTACAGTTTATAGGTTATTGCAACAGAGGAACTAGATAACTTGATAGATTTGCCACCACAGATTCTATAGTGATTGTGGGTGAAGGAAGACATGTGCACTGCTCCACAAACAAGATTATGAAACTTATAACAAGGATAGTATATAAATAAGGCTGAATAGATGAGGATGAAGGCTGACTGGATAAGAAACAAATGTCCGGATGACGAGAAATGTTAGACGAATGCTGGCTGCAAGAGGTTGCCATCAAAATTCTAATAATACGTGCGCACGTGTTTAGGAAATATTGATACGAATAAACATTAAGCATAGTACAGTACAGGATTCGTTGTCGCCGGTTTGACTAAAGTTTTAAAGTTAGATATTGACATAGTGAAATAAATAGACGTCGTTATTGTCTCTATTTCGTGCTGCTTACGTCGAACTCGGCCGCCGGAGCCAAGAAAATTGTTGGAAGGTATTAATTAGAATATGCTATATTCATGCGCAAATATGCATGCACCTTAGCTTATCCGTGGGAGCGGCTTCTCTGAAACGTTGTACCAGAAGTGACAACTCCAAAAGTACTGACCATGCATACAGTACTGCACAGTCATTTGTCCGCATGCCCTTCTGCCCAGTATGGCTCAGAGGTCTGAAAGCACAATTGATCTGTGATGTTATCTGTATATGTCGCTCAGTACCCTATGTATTGTCACGAAGTGGTACAAACGATCAGCGATTATTCATGTACGTCGTGTGCATGTGCAGCGATTTCGATAACTTTAATAAGGGCATCGACAAATTGTTATTTTTGTTAAGCGCTGATAGGCGGCGCTCTCAGATGAATTGCGTTAGCGGTAGAGGCGCCTGAGACGATGAATTGCAGTACAGGTTTCGTGATCTAACCACGGGCAGCTATTATAAGGCCCAATGATTGTCATTAATTGTTCGTTGTTCCGAGTGTTACTTTTCCGTTGTTGTGAGCCCCCACTGTAGCATACGGCTGAGCACCCAACAAACCCGTTGTATCGTGTCACTTATTGCAGCACTCTGTCCAGGTCCACTGACGCATCAGTGACTTGAGCCACAGGTACACATGTTGTTTCTTGTTGTGCAATATTACCGATACTACATGTTGTATTGCAATTGATCGTCCTTTTTGGTGTTGCTCCTTCTGGATTTTTTTCAACTTCCGACCAGGCATCACTTAACAAAACTTGTCGCCTCTTCATTGGCAGCAAATTAAAGCAATGCGTCTCGGGAACAAAACACAGGTCAGAATCACAGCTGTAGATAATAAGCCTTTCAAAGCCTACCACAGTACGATAATAGAATAAATCGCCAAATCCCATGCAACGAACTCCGGGACAGCAAGTTGAATCTCACACTTCAGTTGACAAACTGGACAAAAACACCTCAGTACTACTCCTCAATACAGCGGGCGAACCAGAACAAACTTAACAGCTAAAGGCAAAGCAGAACGAATCTCACAGAACTTAACACCGAACACACGAGCGAATGATGAATACGGCACGTTTTTAACACATTGCCCGTTCACACGCACTTCATATTGTATAGCTATCGTACTGTGCATGTGGCATAATGGACCTTTTGCCTTTGACGTCACGCATGAATTTTGGGGGGGGGGGGGGGGGGGGGGGCAACTTAAAAAATGGTATAACTTCACCATCATATCTCCTTCATGCTTTTCCTTTTAAATTTTTATTGAGAAGTAAATTACCACACGTTTCATTTTTGTTGTATTTCACGATGAAGCTCTGTAAGGGATTTGTATGCAACGAAACATTGCGGAAGTTGCTAATGAGACACGCGAAGTCGCGCTTTTCGATTTTTGGGGGGGCAACTTCCGGTAACTTGTGAGCGCTGTGACATTTGCACCGTAACTGGCGAAGGTACTTCATTTTGGAATACAGTCCGGCATTCATTAACCATTCATTTAGTACTTGCTGTGTTTCTTCGTGAAGTTCCTATAAGGACTTATGTTATGTCAAACACAACCAATCAATTTGTGACGTCAGAAGGCAAAAGGTCCATTGGGCCCGTAACGGTATAGCCAAATCGAGCGATGAGAATCCAACAACCGACAATAATTAGATACTGATACGGCAGTATACGATCTTTTAAAGCCTATACCAGTACGATAATAGAATAAATCGCCAAATCCCATGCAACGAACTCCGGGACAGCAAGTCGAATCTCACACTTCAGTTGACAAAAACACCTCAGTACTATTCCTAAATGCAGCGGCGAACCAGAACAAACATAACAGCTAAAGGCAAAGCAGAACAAATCTCACAGAACTTAACACCGAACACACGAGCGAATGATGAATACGGCACGTTTTTAACACATTGCCCGTTCACTCTCATATTCTATAGCTATCGTACTGTGTATGTTAATTGGGCCCCGCTCCCCCGTCTTAGGCCCGTAACGGTATCCGCCAAATCGAGCGATGGGAATCCAACAACCGGCAATAATTAGATACTGATGCAGTATACGATCGATCGTATATTGTCATAATTTAAATTTGGGGGGGCTTAGCCCCTTGCGCCTCCCCCCCCCCCCCCCTCCCCCCCCCCCTCCCCCCTCCCCCCCCCCCCCCCGCCCCTGATAGGACTGGGACGATAAGCGGGAAGTTAGTACATGACATAATTCTGGATACAGGAGCTTCGAAGACTATTATTAGGAAGGAGCTAGTTCCTAAGGGGAAGATGCTAGATAGATGTGTGGAGATCAAGTGTGCGCATGGGGACGAAACTACATACCCTTTAGCAGACGCAAAGGTTTGCATAGACGGGAAAGTAAAAGAGTACTACATAGAGGCAGCAGGTTAGCAGTGTCAGTACTATTGGGGAGGCAAACATTGGGGACGATGCCGCGGAAGCTGCGCGAATGGTACGCAAAGGAGGGGCAAGAGACACAATGGTGGTAACTACCAGAGCTCAGGCGAAAGAGAAAGAAAAGCAGGAGTTCGTGCTTAGAAGAAAAGAGATATAGAAGATGGTACTGTTTCCACTTCCCTGGAGATGCTGGAGGCAACAAGACCGATCTATAACCTGGGGAGTCAAGCATCATAGAGCAGTACCAGGAAAGCGAATTAAAAAGCTGTGGAGCCTGATGGAAAATGGCAGGAATGTCCGGGAGTGGATTTCGAAGATGAATTGTTCCTAATTAACGAGCAAGAGCAAGAAAAAGATAGGAAAGGAAGCCTGAACATCTCTGCTGCCGAGCTGCGGGAGCTGCAGAACAAGGACGAGTCATGCACTGGCGTGCGTGAGGGAGGCTCTGGAAAGTGGCAGTCCAGAGGAAGGAGGGACTGATAATGTGCTGTTGGAAGCCAAAGAATCACGTTTCAGATGGGGAGGAGGTACTTCAATTTGGTCCTTTCAAACCAATGTCGAGAGGCAGTTCTGCGACTGGCACATGAAATACCTCTGTCGGGACATCTGGGCAAAAAGAAGACAGTAGAGAAGGTTTTACGACGATTCTATTGGCCAACGTTCCATCGGGATGTGGCTGAATGGTGCAGAACCTGTCCAGAATGCCAGAAGACTTCATTCCTGGGCGTCCCGTTACAGCAAGGCTCCCTTGATTCCATTGCCTATTGTGGAGGAACCGTTTTCCCGTATAGTGAGGGACATCGTAGGCCCTCTCCCTCGATCTGGCAACAAGTTTAGTCTGGTGGTGTGTGATTACGCAACCCGATATCCTGAAGCTATGCCACTGAAGTCCACCATAGCAGAACATGTGGCAGAGGAGTTAATAAATCTCTTTGCAAGGGTAGGAATTCCTCAAGAGATCCTAACGGATCAAGGAGCCAACTTCACGTCCTAGAACTCTATAGGCTTTTAAAAGTGAAGCCCATTCGTACAAGTCCATACCATCCACAGACTGACGGCCATGTAGAAAGATTCAACGGCCCACTCAAGTCTATGCTGCGGAAGGCAGCTACAGAGGATTGGGATAAGTTGATCCCCTACCAGTTATTCACGTACAGGGAGGTCCCTCAAGCCTCCATGGGTTTCTCGCCACTCCAACTCGTGTACGGGCGACAAGTCAGAGGGCCGCTGGACGTACTTAAAGAAGAGTGGAAACTGGAAAGCGAGTACCCTACTCCTACCGAGAACAGGTTAGGAGTGAGGTGGACGAGATGTTAAAGGATGGGATAGTTGAACCTAGCTTTCCAAAGTGATTGGGCTTCTCATGGTAATTTGTATGAAAAAAGGAAACCTGCGCATCTGTATTGATTTTCATTGCCTGAACTCCATCACCAAGTATGACTCGTACCCTAAATGTGCAAAGGATTGACGAGTTGGTAGACAAGTTGGGCATGCGGGGCTAAGTTTATCACCACCTTTGACCTGATGAAGGGATACTGGCAGGTTCCCATTGCAGAAGAAGACAAGCCAAAGGCGGCTTTTGCAACTCCTTTTGGGTTTAATGTAATGCCGTTTGGTCTACAGGGAGTGCCGTCCATGTTTCGAGATAATCTAATAAGAGGGATGTAGAGATTCACTTCAGCATATATGGACAACATAGCGGTGTATAGCTCAAGTTGGAGGGAACACCTAGAGCACTTGAGCGAGCTGTTCACGAGGCTGAGGCCGCAAACCTCAAAGTTCAACTGAGCAAATTGTCACTTTGGTAATTTCGAGTGTTATTTGGGCCATGTGGTATACAGTGAGGCTTGAGCGGTCGAAGACTGAAGCAGTCAGGTGTATCCCTATACCAAAGACGAAAAAGGAGATTATGCAGTTCCTCGGTCTAGTGAGGTACTATCGGCGGTTTATTTGCGACTTCGCTACCATGCCTCGCGACACCGCTAACTGATATGACCAGGAAGTCTGCGCCTCTAGAAGTTCGTTAGTCGCCTTAAGCCCAGAAGGCTTTCGACCTACTGAAAGAAAAGATCACTTCATCACCCATACTCATGTGCCCAGACATGTCCCGCATGTTTGTTCTGCAGACGGATGCATCGGACAGTGGCGTGCATGGGTGCCGTGCTCAATCAGCAGGATGACGAGGGTTGTGAACACCAAGTTGCATTCTTCAGCCAAAAGCTTCTACCAAGGCAGCAAAAATACTCAACAGTAGAAAAAGAGTGTCTGGCGATTAGACTGGGGACCGAAGCATTCAAAATATACCTGCTTGGGAAACCAGACGGATCATCGGGCGCTGGAGCGGCTTCATAAAATGAAAGAGACCGACAGCAGGCTAACTAGGTGGAGCCTAGCCTTGCAGCCTTTTCAGTACACAGTCCGATATCGGAGTGGACTAGCGAATGAAAACGCAGACGCTCTATCTCGATGCATTGTGTCGCCTTTAAAAGCGACTAATGTCAGGGTTCCAGTCATTGGCTGTGTATGACGTCAACAGCCCCCAGACGGGTGCCCAGTCGGATAGGGACCCAAGCAAACATTTGAATAGGGGTTCGACGAACAGCCGATTGAAAGAGGCCCGCTCTTCTAGAACTTACGCTATTGTGCATGCATGCGGACTGCTATTGTGTGTGAGCAATGCTATAAAGCAGTTGTAAGCGTGCATTCGGCAGTATTGATCAGTGTATTTCTGATGCTGTGGTAACCTCTGTGCGGTAGTGTAGCGCGAGCGCGTAGTAAATCCCTGACAAACAATATTAGCATACCTATTTCAACTGAACAACAGACTAGTCTAAGGCTCAAAGGAATTACCAATGATTGCTGCATTTCAGGTGAATGGCTTTTTTGCAACGCCACGTACAGAGGGAAAAATCACATTGTGGAGGAAAATACATGTAGTTCACAAGTTGGTTTTCATTACGATCAAGCAGGATCAGTGCAGTATTGCTTATAAATAACTTGAAATACATGGAAAAGCTATGGGTGTATCATTGTGCAATCAATGAACTGGTAAGAAAACAGTTGCTAAACACATGTGAAGATAAAACTGTCACTTTTTGTTAATGGATTAAGCTGAAATGAGTCTGGTAAAAAATAGCATAGGCACTGCTTTAGCTTGCTGTTTCAGAGAACAAGATAGGTGGTGAGTGTGCTGTGTGTGCATATTTATTGTAATGTCATGTAAGATCATTTTAAACCACATTCTTGGAGTAGGCAAAGAGTGGGCAAATGGTATTTGTAGAGCCCTTTGTTTTTTACTGTAGGAGGTACTGAAAGATTTTTACCATAGTATTATGGGGCAACTGCCTACATAAAATCTTACATTTAGGTATTGTTTCCAATAGTGCAGTAATAGCTGCTGTGCATTGAATATTACAGACACATGCAAAGAATGAAAAAAGAACTAAATGTCAAAAAAAAACTACACTATACACATTATGTCTATTAGATGTTGAATCTGTATACAGATACCCAGATTCACCATTCAGGATCCTCCTAGCCCTAAAGCTATTTAATTCGAAATAGCATGCGGTGATTTAAATATACATGGATCAAGAATCTGAATGATTGAAAAAAGTGCAGTTTAGAAATAATTTTTACATGTACATGTATGTGATTATACACAAAGAATCTTACGATTGAGATGATCAAACTTCCTAATCCATTAAAACATTGAAATTAATCACTGATTTATGAAGACTAGCAACTAATACAATCTGTGGTCACGAATTTAGTGGGCCTTGCTGTAGTTTACAATCTAATTTATTCCATCACTCCATAACTTTACCATTATTAATATGATGCTAAATAACTGAATTTAATAATGAATAACTTGTTCGGTATTTTCAATTGGAAGACAAAGGATTGGATTTCATTGTATTGACCTCAGCAAGGTGATTTATGACATCATCCTTTCAAATTAATGTTAGCATAAGCAAATTTATAGAATATGGATCATGGAATAGGTAAACTAAATCATACCAAATATTCAACATGATCCAACTAGTGTTAATAAATACATGTATTAGCTGTCAATCTACATGTATAAATAAGTCAATCCTCAGATAGCCTCAATAGTTAGTTATAATTTAATTTTGACTGAGTTGATGAACAATATTATTATTATAAATTTAAATACAGTAATGTATGTATCAAATTCTTTTCGTTTCATGATAATACTGAAATCACCATTATTAGTGCAATCTATTAAAATTACTGTCATTGTTTTTAATTGACTAATCTTTGTCACGAATATTAAGTTGGGTTCATTTTTATTATTTTCCTAACAAGTGCCTATTGTAGAGTAAATGCATTTGACTATTATTAGCACTAGGATACAAAAAGTGTTGCCAACTGCAACAATTGTTCCGATATGTATGTGTACCAAATGATGGACACCTCTTATGTGCCAGGATGGTCACTACCAAATCGGGCTAATATGCTAACTTCATGCATAAGTTTAGAGAACAGGCACACAACAGGTGAGACAGAAAAATGACGCATGTTGTAATGTAACAGTTACGCAAAAGCAAACTAAACCATACACTGAGAGTGTAAGATATGCCCCTATTCAAGGTGTGGCTATCTATAAGAAAATTATCAGTTTCATAGAGCTTATTGCCATCTCATTGACAACATAAATTACCTTTGCCAGGAAATACCAATAAATGGAAGTTTAGTAGCAAATGGTTTTAAGCACCATAAACTGTTTCTGCATTAAACATGTATACCATATTTAGTTTTGCAACCACCAAATAAATGCATAATAAGCACAAGTGCAAGACCATGTAAATATTGCCATAGTCACAAAGCAATTAACCTTACCTCTGCTTTGTTCATGAGAGTGTACCTAACAATGAATTAGACAATGGAAAATTATTGAACAGTACATCTGCACATGCTCCAAGAAAAAGCAAATGTTGTGGTCAAGATGCTTGGAGTAGGATAGAAAGACCTTTTACTAGTGAAAGTCATACATTTTGTTTTAAGGTTACAAGCCCTTGACGAAATGTCACAGAGAGACACTACAAAAATAAACTAATTACAACTGAATGTGACCAGAATTTGGCCACCTCTGATATAGAAAAGACAACTATGTATGATATCGTAATAAATAACTTCACTATGTTTCATTGTATAACAATATAATCACTTGGATATCATGAAACACAACACAAATGAAACGAGTGATTAATTTACAGCTTACAAAAGAAAAACCATGTAGCCAATTATGATGGTCAAGTTATACCTTTATTCAAGTTAACCCTCCCCCCCCCCACCCCGTCTAGTTCTTTGCCTGTGTGACATCAGCAGTAAAAGGTCCATTACATGGCAATCATGGTATAAAAGGTTGAGAACAAACATTCACAAATGTACTGACTGTATAGTTGGCATTGGTAATTTTGCAGATTGCCTAATGCTCTAATGTGCACCTCACCTTGCTTTGGAAAGCTTTCAATACTTCTATTATTTCATTGTGACCTTTTATCACTGCTATGTCCAGGGCGGTTTTCCCATTCTGAAGAATGCAAATTGTATGTCATCACTCATATGGGTGTTGTTACTGTTGCTACAAAATGAACCTTTGTGTATTTTATTTGGTAGTAGTAATGGCAACTGGATAGCTAATATTCTTATGTAAGCCGATGGCTATTGTAAAGGTTTAGAGCACATTAAATATACAAGAACTTTGCTGGCATACAAGTACCCATATGTGAGATACTGGACAAAGAGTAGTGTTTTGATTGGATGAAAACACATTCTGGGAGGACTTACAAAGTGCATCACCAGCTATATACAGTTATGGCCGAGAATCGTCTGTAGCAAGTTTTATGGAACTTCTCAAGGGAGAGAATACAAAGAACAACGAACATGTGTGATAGGATGGAAAAGAGTAATAGCAAGAGAGAGAACAAGAACAAAAGGCACGTGGAGGAAAGGAGAAACTTGGAAGTAGAGAAGGAACTAGAGGACAAAAGAGAAAGGAACAGATGTGTCAACAAGATGAGTTTGAATGTCAATAAGAAGATCAGACACCAGCAACGTGAAAATGTGCTGCAGGCCCACATTGAACTGTTAACAAAGATGACTTAGTACAATTATGACATACACTGTACGAGTGACAAATCTCACAGATCAGATGACAGAGATATCGAGGCTTATCTAACCAAAGCTAATGTTTTGGGTATGTTTGGGGATCTGACAAAACTTACTGTGGAGTCCTGTCGCTCTATGATGGTCCCCGCTATGATTGGTCCCCTCGGACCATCCGTGGCAACTGCATAATGGTCCTCCTGGACCACCCACAGCACTGTTATTGATCACCCTAGAGAATTCTATGCTGCCAAAGATGGTCACTGTGCTAAAATTGGTCCTCTCAAATTAAATGGCAAATACTGACAAGTTTTCTCTGCATATATAGTACAAGTTTGCCCTCCTTACTTACAGTACAGTCCAGAGCCAAATTTAAATGCATAGTGTCAGTGATTATAACCATAGTTTCCATGAAACGGAACCTGACGCATAGATTTTAATGTTTGAGTGTACATGTAATGCTTGTGTTGAAATGTATGGCTAATGAAAATTCAGAGCCTTACAACTCCATGACGAATACTCTGATTCTAAGTGCATAAGAAGCAACGTCTAGAGGACGTTTCAGACTGCTAGAATATAAAAAATTTGGAAATTTTAATTTGTCCTTTTCACGGAAATTATCTCTGATTTTATTAATGCGCATGACCTCTTTCATGTTTTATGCAACCACTCCGCCATCTGCCACACGTCATTGCTACTCCATATAAATTATTACACGATCCACCATGTTGATGCCCAGGTTTTACGAATAAATCATGCGATGAAAAAGGTCAATCGTGGGTGTTTACCATATTCATTGCATGTGAGTTGTTTGCTAGTTGTGCCAAATGCTACATGTACATTGTAGAAAGTACTTGTGGCAGCCTCCCAAGGCCTACTGTTCTCCGCTAGCTGGACTTAAAGAGTGTAGCGTTGGGTTTGAGATGATTTGTTTATCGATTCCATGAGCATCATTTGAGGGAGCTTTACATTTGATAGCCAGCTCGAAAAGCAAAAGGTTGAAATAATAGTGGCTAAGAAAAAAGTGGGGTGGGGGGACCATTTGTAGCAGAGGGGGACCATTTGTAGCAGAGGGGGACCATGGGTGTGACCATGACAGTTCAGAGGGGACTATCTGTAGTGCCATGTGGTCCAGCCAGAGCAGTATACTTCATGTACATTTCTGGTTTCATAATCAATCAGCATCATTAGTCAGATATAGGTCAGAAATAAGGTACCAGTACTTTAAATCAATAGATTTATTTCTTCGGTGTTGTGGATACTGATTTTCAGTCCTGGATATTTTCAGTCCCCCATGCAACAAAATCATAGCTAGTGTACATGTAGATCTTACTTCCTTCCTAAAACTTGAGTCGATGTAAAGCAGGGAGTGCTCAATTGAAACACTACCAACTGGCATACTGAGAACGATTGTGAAGACTCCTACTAATTGATGACACAGCCAGGTTCTGTTAAGCATGCAGCCAACAGGGATTAAATCTCCATTTATTTCTAGAAGGAAACTTAAATGCAGCAGGCTTCTTCCATGTGTTTATATATAGCTAGCTGGATGATAAGCATAAACTGTTTTGTATCCCTGAAGCCTCACTTTCATTGCTACATTTGCCAAACAACAATGCTATTACGAATAGAAGACTCATCAGACATTGAAACACCTAGATGGGCAGTTGCTTCCTTTTTTATTTTATATTGGGGCTCTGTCCTTCACCTGTACTTGACTATAGTGGCTGATAAACACAAAGCTATGTGGCCACTGTCTATTCACAATCAAGCCGGTGTCCACTCAGAATAAACAACTTACAATAATTAAGGCGTGCACACAGTCAAATATTTGGCTCATGTACTGTACTTAGCACAAAACTCAGCACAGCAAATTTAACTGACCTACGAGTAGACCATACATGTGTCAATAATGTATCTACCATCATCGATGCACACATTTATCCACTGTTGCCATTGCAAGGTGTAACACCAAAACACTTGTTTGACGTGCACATCTTTAGTATATTATCACCCTCCCATCATCCATCTCTCCATTACCACTATCCATTCCACGCTTATAAATGCACATTAAATGATTTCCACCATTGCCACCTTAAATAGAAATATGGAAAGGACAACACATTCAAATACTGTCAAAAACAAAACCTAGTCATTGTGGGATGTGCTGAAAGGATGGAGAAGGGAGGAGAGTCTATATTAATGCCTCCATATTGAAAGAAGTGTACATTTATAGTACATATCATCACCACTCCCTACATCCACCTCATTCATCACCTCTACCATTACTTTGCATGTATATTTGCTTCACAAAGCTTACACACCACCATCCTACTGTAATGTATACAATTCCACTCTACATGTACATCATGATCCACACATACCTGGATCAAAAGGCATTTTTAATGAACTGAACTAAACCCCTCAAGTGAAAATCAAGTTTACTATACAACAAATCATGTTTAAATCTTCACAACCTTTGCAGTGTGATTGATATTAGCTCCTGCTTCAATGAGTGACTTCACTATTTCAAGATGTCCATTCTGACTTGCAACAATCAAAGGACTTGAATCATCCTACAATACAAATACAAATACAAATCCCATCATTACCCCAGAGGTTATTCTACTTCATTCTTTATGGAGCTCCTGCATAAATATGACAGGAGCAAAACACATAAATGGTATATTCACTCTTCAAAACATGCACACAAATGAATGGGAATGTAGAACAAAGGACAGCGGGATGGCACACCCAGTTAGACTTTGAAAAATACTGTTCTTGTGGCATGTGATGAAAGAATGGGGGAGGTGAGGTGCCTCTATATACACATTTATGATGTTACCAATAAACAATGCATATACTATGGAGAATGCAATATTCTATTGTCATCACATGGCTATTGGAAACATGCACAGGGTTGCTTATTAAACATAATGACATAACTGTGTTGTAATACACTATGATAGACATATACCTAATTCACGTGCAGATGAAATGTTTTATACGCCCATGATCTTGTAGCCACAAATACATAGCACGCATACACACTCATGTGTATGATACAGTGAATAGTACAGAGCATATAATGCCACATCTCCCCTATAGAAAAACAATGAATAATTATATTCATCTACTTGGGTACTGTCAAACAGTACTTCCATTAATACATGAGTAACACATTTATCAGCATCTCTCACTTCCCCATTCAGTTGTTCAATTGAGTATCTTCATATACTGTATCGTGCAATATCGTACTGTACACATACATGTACATGTATTAATTTGTTGGTTGTAGAATCAGAATAATAACAATTAAGACTTGTTGCATTGGGGGACCTACAGAGAAACATTTTTTTCAACAATACATTCTTTCTATGGATCAGTGCGTTTGGTGTGTCACTTGTGTTGTAATATTGGCTTTCATTAGCAATGATTGAATTAGTTGAATGTCTTAACTTGCTTATCTTTCCTCTTCATCATCCTTTATTTATAATAGCTTCCTACAACAACATGTCATGAAGTAAACATCACTTACACCAGATGTGCTATATTCACGTCAGCAACTGTTCACAATAAGCACATACTACAACATTATGATGACCATCCTCTATGCCAAATCCACTGCTGTTCATCAATGCAGTGAACAGAGCGGATCCAGTACAAGGCGTAGTGTGTACATAGTTTTATGTGACCTGCTGAAGTATGATGGTACTACACACCATTTGTGTATGGATAACGTTCATACTGTCACACTCACTTCAGTAGAAGTACTGAGTTAAAGTGGAAGTGTGACGCTAATTTTTCAAGCTGGCTTATAATAATTAGGACTATAATATAGTAAGTTCAGGAGCACATAAACGTACAACTCTGGCCTAAGGAACTGCACAATACTAGTCGCACACTGCGCATGCGCGCAGGCACTAAATAGGAATATACACAACTATACTACACTCCCTCACACTAAAATGTCTGATTACAGTTCATCAATAGCGGTCTGGTGGTCTACGTTGACGTTGAGGGTATCGATGAATCCCAGTTTCAGGTGCAGGTAGATGTTCATTTACTACAGGAGGTTCAGCCACTGGTTCAGGTAACTCGGTGTTCTCCACTGCTGGATATTCAGCCACTCTTCCAGGATACTGGTCATTCATATAGGGTTCATTTGTATCTTGCTCTGGAATATCCATTGCTGAGTCTGCCTGAATTGGTCCATCAGGTATTCCAAAGCTTTTCCCTTCCTCAGTGCCCTCTCGTAAGGTAGAATCCCCCTTATCCCTTATGTGGTCAACATGTCGCCGCCAATACTGGTTGGGTCCTACCTCCACCAGGTAGGTTAGTGGTCCTCTCTGTTCTGAAATCACTCCGGAAACCCACTTAGGACCGTTGAGTAGATTCCGAACCATTACATTTTGACCCACCACAAATTCTCTTCCTCTTGCATGTTTATCATGAATTAGTTTCTGATGAGCTTGTTGATCTAAAACCATCCGTTGCAGGTCTGGCTTCAGCATGTCCAACCGGGTTCGCATTGATCGTTTCAAAAACAATTCACAAGGAGCAACGTCAGTAGTCGTGTGTGGAGAGCTGCGATATTTCAACAGAAATTGACAAAGCCGATACTTCAAGTCACACCCTTCCCGGTCTCCAGCCAACATTGCCTTTTTGAATGTTTGGATGAATCTTTCTGCCAATCCATTGGATGAAGGGTGGTAAGGAGCACATCGGATATGTTTGATACCATTGTTTCTCATGAATGTTTCAAACTCTGCAGAGACAAATTGTGGTCCATTGTCTAATACTACTTGTTCTGGAAGGCCATATGATGAGAACAACTCTCGTAATACTTCTATTGTCCTTTGTGATGTTGTGGATTGCATCATTTTCACTTCAGGCCATTTTGAATGTGCATCTATGACGACCAGGAACATATGGCTCTTGAATGGTCCTGCGAAGTCAATATGCACCCTCTTCCATGGTTGGGTAGGCCAAATCCAGGGATGGAGTGGGGCCACCGGAGGATTGTTCTTCACTTCTTGACAACTGAGGCAACTCTTGGCTTTCTCTTCCAAACATTTGTCAAGCCCTGGCCACCATAAATAACTTCTTGCAAGTGCCTTCATTCTTGATGCTCCGGGGTGTTCTTTGTGTAACTCCTGTAGCACATGCTCTTGTAATTTAGCAGGCACCACAACCCTAATACCCCACATTAAGCAATCTCCCTCCACTGTCAGCTCATTCCTGCGTGTCCAATAAGGTTTCAGGTTCTCAGGAACTATACTTGGCCAACCATTCCTTGTAAAAGTAACCACTTTGCTCAAAATGGGATCTTGACGAGTAACCTTTCGCAATTGCATGGCCGTCACTGGAAGAGCCTCGATCTGACCTACATTGAAAACATCACTGTCTGAAGTAGCTGTCCCTGCATCGGCTATGATAGAGAGAGGTAACCTGGACAAACCATCAGCATATGCATGCTGTGCTGAAGGTCTGAATTCCAAATCATACTCATAAGCTGATAATAAAAGAGCCCATCTCTGTAACCGCGCTGCAGCCAATGGGGGTACACCGGTCTTTGGGCCTAGAATTGTCGTCAAAGGCTTATGATCTGTAAGCAGTGTGAACCGACGCCCATAAAGGTACTCGTGAAACTTCTTAACCCCAAATATGAGAGAGAGAGCCTCTTTTTCTAGCTGGGCATAGTTCCGTTCACTAGCATTTAAAGTTCGTGATGCGAAAGCGATAGGCCGTTCACTTCCATCAGGCAGTGTGTGAGAAATTACAGCCCCAATGCCATACGCAGAAGCATCTCCAGCCAACTTAATGGGTAAGGTAGGATCATAATGTACTAACACATTGGGTGATGTCAGACACTGTTTAGCTTGCTTAAATGCCTGCTCATGCTGATCAGTCCATTTCCACTGAACATCCTTTCTGAGCAGCTCATTAAGAGGATTAAGAAGTGTTGCCAGGTTTGGAATGAATTTTGAGTAATAATTTATCATCCCCAAAAATGACCGAAGTTGAGGCACACTACTGGGTACTGGGGCCATCAAAACGGCGTCTAACTTCTCTCCAGTAGCATGGATTCCATTGGCATCAATCCTGTGACCCAGATATTGCACAGATGTAGTAAGATAACAACATTTTTCTTTGTTCACTCTCAACCCTTCATTCTGCAAACGCTTCAGCACCTCCTCTACGGTAGCGAGATGTTCCTCTTTGTTCTTTCCTACTATCAATGTGTCATCTAAGTAGCATAACACCCCCGACATTCCTTGAAGAATTGTATCCATGGCTCGTTGAAAAATTGCAGGAGCTGAAGCAATTCCAAATGGTAAGCGTATGTACCGGTAAAGCCCACGATGTGTGTTAATGGCAACAAATTGCCGAGATACCTCATCAAGCTCCATCTGTGTATAGGCTTGAGCTAAATCCAGTTTGGTAAACCACTTGCCACCTGAAAGAGTAGCAAACAAATCACTGGGCTTAGGCAGAGGATACTGGTCTACCATCAATGCCTGATTTATGGACACTTTATAATCACCAGTCGCACTGTACCATTCTTCTTAGGTACGACTACTACAGGAGCTGCCCACTCACAATGTGTTACTTTTTCAATGACGCCAGCCTCCTCAAGTCGATCTAGTTCCCTCTCCCCTGCTTCCTTTAGAGCAAAAGGGACAGGCCTTGGTCGATGAAATTTCGGCTGTACATCTGGTAGCAACTTCAGGGTAGCTTTGAAATGCCTCATCTTGCCTAGATCATTGCGAAACAAGTCACTGTATCGTTGAATTAAGCCTTCTACAGGAGAACCCAGCACCTGACTGGGCACTTGGTGAATTGCCAAGCGTGAATCCCGACACAGTGTCTTCCAATCTATCTCCATCCGACGTATCCACTCTCTGCCCATCAAACTTGGCCCCTCTCCCTTAACCACAATTAGTCTAAGTTTCAGTGGCTGTCCTTTATATTGCACTCCAACATCAGCTTCTCCTAACACAACCAAAGGTTCTGCAGAATATGTTCTCAAAAATACTCGGGACTTTTTCAATGTAACTGAACGCAGACCTCTATACGTGCACTCTGATACAATTGACACTGCTGCCCCAGTATCTACTTCCATTCGTATCCAGGAACCATTAATACAAACCTTAGCCACCATTGCTGGAGAATGACTCTTCCCAACACAAGATATCACATAACTTTGCTCAACCCCTGGGTCCTCCTCTGCACCCACCCATTTAGCCTGGCTTCTATTCTTACATACCCAAGCTATATGCCCTTTCTCACCGCATTTGTGACAAGTATAATCCTTCAACCGGCATTGATCTGGAGGATGATTTCTTCGTCCACAATGAGTGCATTGCTCTCTTGTATCCTTTTCAGAAAGCCTTGTTCTTGATAGTTTATGAACGCCTATGTCAGGGTCCTTAAATTGCTTAGCCTGTAACTCTGCTGCTTCCTGTGCCTTGGCTAATTCTAAGGCACCAGCGAATGTAAGCTTTGCCTCTGTCAGTAATCTCCTTTGTATGGCCTCGTTCTGTAATCCACACACCAAGCGATCCCGCAAAGCTTCGTCCAGAAAGTCTCCAAATTGGCAGTTTCTCGCTAGACGTCGTAGCTCTGCCACAAAATCCGCTACACTTTCCCCTACCAATTGACTACGGCGGTAAAAACTAACCGCTCAGCAATAACAATAAGTTTCGGCTCAAAATGGCGTATTAACACCTCTGTCACTTCGCTGAACTTCTTCTCTTGTGGCCTAGAAGGCGCCAGAAGATTCCTCAGCACCCCGTACGTCTTGGGTCCAATTACGCTAAGTAGTATCGCTAGCTTTTTGTCCTCACCGATACAATTAGCAGAGAAATACAGTTCCACACGCTCGAGATAAGCGGTGATAGGTTCCAGGTCCGTATCGAACTCCTGAAGATGGCCGAATTTCGCCATCCCACCCTCGTCGCCAGTATAATATAGTAAGTTCAGGAGCACATAAACGTACAACTCTGGCCTAAGGAACTGCACAATACTAGTCGCACACTGCGCATGCGCGCAGGCACTAAATAGGAATATACACAACTATACTACAAGGACAACTTCTGAAAATAATAACACGGAAAGTTCTCTATCTCTTCCCTCAACCTGAGCCAACCTCTTCCTCACACCCTCCCTTATTACACCCTATCTCACCACCTCCGTACCTGATCTTCCACACCCTTTTCTTATCACAACCACACCCACCTCACAAAACCCTCCATTCCCATCATCCATCCTCACATTCACCCTCCCCATATACATGCTCCCCAATCACATGGTAGGATCACTAGATAAACTGGTCACACCACCAAACTATCAGGCAAGATAATTGGGGAGAGAATATCTTTATTGATGTCATGTGTCTATTGTACATGTACATGTATTCTGCAATTGGTGGGACATTTTAGACATTCAAAGCCACTTCTCAAAAATATTTAATGTAACCAATGGGTTTAACAAACCACTCGGAAAATAAGTCTTCAGACAGAACAGAGATGAAATGGTAGTCTGACAAAATGTATGTTCATGTTTGTACACGAGTTTGATTTTGAGTACTAATGAAATTTAGACAACAAATTCATTTGCAAAGCAACAGCCATGTGAAAAGGAAACAACAGTCTAGGACCTTTACAGAAGGTAATATTATATACACACTTGGTTATCTTGAATAGTTGGTCTCAAAATACTACTTGAGAAGTCCATATTATTTATTCTGCTTGATAAATAATTTTCATAATCTGTTATAAGCTTTGGGATGTGATATCCATGTATCAGTGATGACAGAGGTTAGTGTTGAGCACAACAGATGTGACATATCAACGTGAGTATGTGGGAGAAGTGAGCATGACAAGGAGCATAAAAGAACTTATTTGTATTTCATTTCAATTCCATCCTTTCTATGAGGCACCATTGATTCCCAATCTGTATAATATGAAATTGTATTCACATTAGTGTGGTGCCTTGATGCCTCATTCCTCCAATATATTAATCTACTTAGTGCTGCAGAAAAGTCATTTCATTGAAGTGTGTTACAGGCTACATGGAACCATGACAGAGACTGGAGAAACCTATTGTACCCGACCCATTCGGAAGAGCATGTGGCCTTCAGTGAAGGTAAGTGAAAAGACAGACTGGATACACTTACCTGATCCGTTACATTCATGTCCACATTACCCTTCGTCACAATTCTTCTCACAGTGGCTATGTCTCCATTACGTGCAGCCGAGAGCAGTATTGTTGCTGCTGCCTGCATGTGTGGAACAATAATGTCCCTCATAAGTACAGTGTAGATCAAATCCAACATGTGACATGCCTCACATGTCTGTATGCAATAGACACAGCCTACAACATATGAGGGTCAGAGGAGGAAGAGATAATGCACAAAACTACAAAGACTGTAGCAATGCCCATGTGTGTGACATGCAGTGAATATTTACATGATCATGTGACATGCAGTGCCCATATGCGTGATTATGTGATATGCAATACCCATATATGTGACCACGTGACATAATACCCTTGGGGAATCCCATAATTCTATGTGAAATCATTTATTTATTTTCACTCGGCACACACTGTATGCCCATACAGTAACACACCCTAAACTTAAGACACAATGATTATCAGAAAACAGTTTCTAATCTTTATTGGATCTCTGCCCTCACCTCCTTTACTACTCTTCATTCTTATATTGCAATCTTGCTATGATCTCCATGCAGGTTATATCTGCATAGCCACTATTAACCCAATGTGGAAATACATTCCTGTGAGTGTATCTATACATTTGACAAAGCAGTCCACTGGTATTTGGATTCTAGTCTGTGCTGCACCAGTACAATCACATGTGCACTACAATTTGCATTCACAGTCAGTGCAGTCGTCCAGTGGGCTGTTTTTCTAGTACCATGCACATGCGAGACAGAGATCATTTAGCAAAATTAACTTTCACCTAAACATCAGGTCAATCACGATGCGGCTTAATAGCACAGATGAACTTCGCAGATCAATCTCCATTTTAAATACCAGACGTCACTGATATTGATTTTACTGTAAAACAAAGATACTTGCATTTGTTGTGCAGGACGATAGACCATGTAATTTTGTGTAATTATCATGCTGCTAACTGCAGTAATTTATGTATACAGTCCACTGCATTTTGAGGATATCACAAATAGTAGTCTTCAACCCCAAGTTATTGAAGCATCACAATTAGGGATATCAAAAGTAATGACGGCTGAATGCCAACTTATATTAATTTCAATACCTTCAGCAGTTATGGTAATTGTATAGCTCAATAATTGAAAGTCAATTTATTGAAGAGTTAATGCAACAATTAATACCAAAATAGGAGTGGATTGATATGGTTTTATCATGATAGTTTCTCCTGAACCCATTAATAAAATCGATAGATTAATTACAAGTGTTTTATATATTATCATTCTACTATTCATCATTCACCTGTGGTGCTGAGGCTCTGCCGGCTCGGGTTTGTCGAGCTAGAGCTGTCACGATAATTTTGATCCGGCGATAAATTTGGTCCCGGACCAATATTCTCTGAGAAAATTGGTCCGCCCGGACCAATTTTTTTTGAAAATAATGGTCCGGGTAAGAAAAAATTGGTCCGGCTAAATTACATATGCCACGTGCATCTAAAATCGAAAAATGGAGGAAGAAGAGGATCTCATTCAGGAGGTTTATACTTATTTGACTGTGAAACGGTACCCTGATGGAGTTTCAGAAGGTAGAAAGAGTGTGATAAGAAAGAAAGCCACGAAGTTTATGATTTCTGACGATAGAATGATGCTGTACAAGCATAAAATGAAACAGAAGGTACCGTGTGAGGTGTATACGTGCCTATTTGTTTAGAGGAATAGAGTCTTTTTTCGATTAGTAATATTCGTTCATTACGCGTCATTTTTGATTTATAGGAACAGCTCCTGCGGTACATATTGAACCATGACGAAAGAAGAAAAATTATGCTGGCTTGTCATGTACATCATACTTCAGGTCATATGGGTAAAACGCGAACTTTGAGCAAGATAAAGGAACGCTTTATGTGGCACGGAATGGTAAAGGATGTTTATGAACTGGTTAGTTAGGCTGAGATTTTGCTTGGGCACAAACTGTACATTGCAAATGTATATGTATGTGTGTACTCAGTAACCCTCATGCACTTTGTTTACATCAGGTTGCAATTTTTGCTTATATTTCAGCTTACAACTTGCAATGTGTGCCAGAGGATGAACTGGAAGTTGACTAGTGGAATACCGGAGATGCACCCAATCTCCGTTAAAGCCCCTTGGTACATGCTTGGCATCGATTTTATCGGTCCACTTAGCCCGCCAAGCGAAGATGGAAGTAAATACATACTTACGATCAGTGACTATTTCACGAAGTGGGTCGAAGTCATATGTTACAGTTGCAAATTGTCTTTTTAAGGTAAGCTAGTACATACATATATGCATACTTACATGCTTGCAAACAAACACACACATGCATGAACATAACAAAAGAAACATAAAAACAATGTCAAAATACATCCCAGTTTGAGTTTTAAAACAAATATATAACACAGCACCATGCATAGCCGAAGTCATGAGTATCTTTTGACCTGTTTTCCAACTTAAAGCCATTCTAAATTGATTAGAATCGTAGTTTAGAATGTTAATGTTTAGAAACCTGATTTGTGCTATCCGGCAATTCATACATATATATCTTCTTGTGCATGCAGGTGTTCATGCGGATGGGAGTGCCACGGGTTTTACTGTCTGATAATGGAACAGAATTTTGCAATAAAGTTAATGATACCCTTAATGAATTGCTTGGCATCAAGAAAAGGCTTACAACACCGTATCACCCACAAGTAAGTTTATAGTTACTGAGATACATGTGTATGGGCTGCTTAAATATAACCAAGCACCATTTCAAAATTGTATTAATTTAATGAGGTCCTACATTTCTGACATAGATATCCATTTTCTCTTATTGTAGGCTAATGGACTCGACGAACGTTTTAACTAGACTTTGCAGAATATGCTGGTCAAATTTGTATCCTCTAAAAAAGAAAAATTGAGCTTATATCTGGACACTTGTGCATTCGCTTATAATACATCTCGTCATAATTCCACAAAGTTTACACCTTTCTACCTAATGTTTGGCCAACAAGCTTATCTTCCTGTTGATGCTGACTTTCAGATTCAGTCTCCTGAGGAACTATGTACTGGTTATTTTGAATTAAAGGATCCAGACATGTCATCGAAAGAATATCAGTTAGTCTTGGAAGAAGCAAAACGAAACATCTTAGAAGCTCAAATGAAACAAAAAAAAAATTATGATAAGAAACATTCAAAACCTGGAAAGTTTCAAGTCAATTCACTAGTCCTAAAATTGGATTTTAAACGGAAAAAATCAAAGGGAGGTAAATTAAAGGATAGATATGTGGGTCCATACAAAATCCTCATTTGCCTTCCTCATGGAGTCTACAACTTGCAGGATAATAAAGGCATTGCAATTCGTGCAACAGGCAGCCATCTAAAAATCTTCCACCCTGACCCCTCAGCCTCCATTTCAAACAGTTCCAAAACAAGCCCTGTTGATGATTTTCCTTCTGTAAAGGATAGTGATCAATCACGTCGCAAGGATTCAAAGTGGTCTCCTGCCATCTCTGAGGATGACCCACCATCAGAAGGTGAATCAAGTCACTCTGTCGATGAGGATCCCAAGAGCTCTCCAAAATCTAGAGCCATCTCTGAGGATGACCCACCATCAGAAGGTGATTCAAGTCACTCTGTCGATGAGAATTCCAAGAGCTCTCCTCCAAAATCTGGTGCCATCTCTGAGGATGACCCACCATCAGAAGGTGAATCAAGTCACTCTGTCGATGAGGATCCCAAGAGCTCTCCTCCAAAATCTGGTGCCATCTCTGAGGATGACCCACCATCAGAAGGTGAATCAAGTCACTCTGTTCATGATGATCCCAAGAGCTCTACTCCAAAATCTGGTGCCATCTCTGAGGCTCCAAAATCTTGCAACTTTGGTGTCCATACCTCTGATAAAGACAGCACCAGTGCTTTAATTTGTGAGTGCAAGACCAGGTGCGCGACAAGACGGTGTCCTTGTAAGCAGATTGGTTTGTTTTGCAGTAAGTATTGCCACCCTAACCGAACATGTGTGAACAGTCATCAAGAAGCTTCTGAAACTGAACCCCTCTCCCTCAGTACAGAAGAAGAAACACCTGTTGAAAAAGTGTGGACTACTATAGGGGAGACAACGTTGTTAGAAGAAGAAAAGAGTATCTTGATGAACAGGGAATGGCTGAATGATAAAATTATTAAAGCTGGGATGCATCTTCTTAAAACAGCTTTTCCTCATATATCTGGATTTCAAGACCCAATGCTTCAAGTCACAAACACTTTCAATATCCAGAAGAGCACTGAATTTATTCAATGTTTGAATGTTTCTGGGATGCATTGGATCACAATAGCAACAGTATGCTGTACTCCTGGAACTATAAGGGTTTACGACAGTTTGAATAAGAAATTGACTAAAGCATTGAAGAACACTGTTGCTGATCTTTTGCACTCTAGCACAAAGAAAATCGAAGTGGAGTATGTTAATTGTCAGTACCAGCAGGGTTCTGAGGACTGCGGACTCTTTGCGATTGCCAATGCTTGCAAACTTTGCTTTGGCGGAGACCCATCTGTTGTCAAATACACTCAAGACGACATGAGGAAGCATTTACTGAAAGCATTTGACACGTTCCATTAAATGCAGTTCCCTTCAAAGATGCGCAGAGTCTCACAGCATGTGTTGCAAAGGGAGTTCATTGATATCTATTGCACTTGCAGAATGCCTAACAATGGTCGGCCAATGATACAATGTGAAGTGTGCAAGGAATGGTACCACGTAGATTGTGTACGAGCACCAAGAAAAGTATTGAACAGTAGTGTGCGTTGGTGTTGTGGCTGTAAATAGTTTCTTTTGAAGTTGTGTATCTCATCCTCATTGTATTCATAATTAAACTAACATAAAATAAGGCCCGGACCATTTTTTTAAAAGTGGACCAAAATTACCGAGAATATTGGTCCGCCCGGACCAAAAATTTCAATGATAATTTTGGTCCGGGACCAAAATTACCGCGGACCAAATTTCCAGTGACAGAGCATCTCAGAGACAGTGCCCGGTCCTACATCCACCCCTGACCGCCAATTGTATCGGCCACCCGACGTGAGGATATAACTACAGCCTCATGCCTCTGGGGGTTCATGTCCTCGTGCTCTATACATGCAATAATAGCTCAATCGGTAGATCAAGGGTTTGTGGAGCCAATTGTTGAGATTTGAAATCTCTCTTTTTGCCTAGATAAGGTCAAACCATATGACCTGACCCTGAAGCCGATGCCGGCCATAGGTGGGAGATCACGGTACTCCATGGGTATGGGGCCTATGGTGCAGCATCTAATATCATGCCTGTGTCACATCAGTGCTAAAAGGTCCCATCACATGGCAACGATGGTATAAAAGGGAAGCTAACAAAGAAATTACTAATGTACAGTGTACTTAGCTATAAATAAAATTTGTTATATTACATATTGCTTGATGGTCTATTGTGCATCTCACCTTGCTTTGGGAATTTTTCAATACTTCTATTATTTCACTGTAACCGATTTCCACTGCAATATCCAGGGCTGTTTTCCCATTCTGAAAAATGCACATTGCATGTCGTCAGACATGTTGTTACTGATACTACAAATCATTGTGCATTGTAGTTGGTACAGTAGTTGTAATGGCACTGGTTAGCTGGAATAATAGCCATATGGCTATTGCAAACATATAGACATGATCTTTGTCTACATGCAAGTTCATGAATCTCAGTTGTTATATACATACATGTATGTGATTTCAAAACATGGATATGACTAAGGGTCTAGAAATGATTGGACATCTTTTGCATGACTAAGAGACACCCACTAAACTGTAACACTTCCGTCATCGTAGTGTTAGAAAACTTCAGTCATATAAAGCAGCGAATGCTCAAATGAAATACTACCAACAGGCATACTGAGAAAGCTTGATACCTACTAAATGCTGACACAGCATGGTTCTGTTGTGCATGCAGCCGACTGGAATTGATTCTCCATTCACCACCATCCTACCATAACGTATACAATTACACTCTAGATGTGTGCATCATGATCCACACACACAAGGAGCAAAATGTATTTAACGAACTGAACTAAACCCCATGTGGGTCATTGCAAGACATATCAACACCACTGTTGACACCTATGATACAAAGATTCTACATTTTCAACTCCAAAGTCGAATCACTTGGGAAGCACAAAGTGTGAAAACATTGACCACAAATGAAAACAATCAATATCTTGAAGTGAATTGCATTGTACAGCAGAAATACTGTTACCACATATGGCTACCATGAGAGGCTATATTTTATTAAATGGGCGTGGCTCCATTGTTCAAAATTGATTATGAAAATCATTTATTAGCTGCTTAATACTAAAACATCACTTTGTTTGGACTCCTTCCTCTTTTTATCAGAGAATAACAAGGCTCAAGCCATTCCCTTGACATAATGCGTTGAAGTGAGTATGTCCCTGAGATTAAAGAACTCTTACAAAGGTGATAATTTCATGCTACGTAAACGTCTATAGGTATGTAACGAAATACCGCATTTTCCTAAAGCAACACTATCACATTACATTATCCTTCTCTGCTCTGGACTACTGTACATAATATCTAAGATAGTGTTGCTTTAAACACAGTTCAGATATGGTTACTGCTACAACCAAACTAACCAAGACATACTGTAAGTGGTGGCAAACTTCTATGATATGCATGTAGCTATGCTGGATCAGCCTGGGCCTTAGCCTTAGACCCACATGGGCCACCTTAATTTACACACTCTGGGTTGCATCTTTTCCTCTGCATCACTGCCATGATGATGCTCTATTTAGTAAGACATGCTGCGTGTCATACAATACACCATATACAATGACTTATACCCCAAATGATCTTGTAGCCGAGTGTCAGTGTGAGCTGTGTTTTTGTTGTCGTTAAGGAAAATTGCATCCCCTTTACACACCACTCCCTGCAGGCTGTGCGGGCTTGGTTACATGTACATGTACACAGATATGCATTGATCATGAATGATGTCATATGTAGCTATGTGTATACTGACCTTATCAGTCTGATCGATATTAGCTCCAGCTTCAATGAGTGTCTTCACTACATCAGGATGTCCATTAAAACTTGATGTGTACAATGGACTCTGACCATTCTGCAAAACAAATGTCTGCATCTTAAAATAGTGGTGAGGGTTGAAACATTACATATGACAGATGTACAAAGAATGGTAAAATGTATTCTGGAGATGACCATTCCCATCACCAATGCAAGGTCATGCTCTCAAGTGAACAACTGAAGAGATATTTCTGAATCCTATGCTGGACTGCACCTATCATTGTTCCAGGTGTTTCTATAACTATTTAAATGGTTACTAACATAATGAAACACAAGAATGACATACAGTACCAGTCAGAAAAAAGTTTCCCTACGTTACGCGTACTTTAATTATCGTAGCGTAGCATCGTAGAGTGAGACCGTAGCTACTCGTATGAAAAGTCCTTCCATTAAAGTGTGTTACAGGCTGCATGGGACTATGACAAAGACTGGATAAACACCAACTGTACCCGGACCAAAGTGTGTGGCCTCTAGTGATGTTTAGCAAGATGACAGACTGGACACACCTACCTCATCAGTTACATTCACGTCCACATGACCCTCGATCACTAGTCTCCTCACAGTGGCTATGTCGTCATCACGTGCAGCCGAGAGCAGTCGAGTTGCTACTGCTGCCTGTGCATGATAATGTCCCTCATAAGTACAGTGTAGATCAAATCCAGCATCACATGTCTGTACACAATACATACAGTCTTCAACTTATGACGGTCAGGGAAGGAGGAGATAATACACAGTACAAAGTCTTCAGCAATTCTCATGTGCGTTTTGAGGACATCATTAATAGTAATCTTCAACCCCGTGCATTAGTGGACTATACAGTATATGTCTTTAGATACAAGACCTTATAGAAACGTCACAAACTGGCACTTAAAAAAAAAAAAAAAAAGATAGTTGAATGCCCACTTATCTTAATATCAAATACCTTCAGTGGTTAAGTTACAACACTCACAAGTTACCAGAAGTTAACCCCCCCCCCCCCCCCCCCCCCCCCCCGATATGGAACAACACAACTTTGTGTGGATATCCTCATATGCAACTTCACTATATTTCCTTGTACAGAAATCACTTGGCCAACAATAAAATACGAAACAAGTGATAATTTACAGCGTAACAAACTTTTTTAAAGGAAAAACATGTAGTTATGATGGTACGATTTTCATTTCATTTGTATACTTCCCCCCACACCCCCTCCCCCCCTAATTCCATGCCTGTGTGACATCAGTGATAAAAAGGTCCGTAACATGGCCATGATGGTATACAAAGGGAGCAAACAAGTTAGAGTGAAATTCAAATCAAATGTATACTTATCTATGAATAACATTGGTTATACATGCATTACTTGATGGTCTAATGTGTATCTCACCTTGCTTTGAGAATTTGTGAATACTTCTATTATTTCACTGTAACCGATTTCCACTGCTATGTCCAGGGCTGTTTTTCCATCCTGAAGTATACATATTGCATGTCGTTAGGCATGTCGGATATGTTACTAATACTTGAAAAAGAGCCTTTGTGCATTTTATTTGGTAGTAGTAATGGCAACTGGTTAACTGGAATATAAGCCACATGGCTTATGCAAAAGTTTTGAGTACACAATCTTTGTCAGCATGTAAGTTCATGAATCTCAGTTGTTATACCCAAATGTGAGTGTAGTATTCAAAACATATGACTAATGTTGTGGGAGGGTCTAGCAACTAAGGGTCTGAAAATGATTGCACATCTTCCTGACAACTAAGAGATACCCACTAATGCATGTTATGATTTATACCCCACATGATCTTGTAGCCCAGTGTTGGGTGTGGGCTGTGTATTGTTGGTAAGGAAAATTGCAAAACAAGATCCACCATCCCCTTAATACAACACTTCCTTCAGGCTGTGTGGCTTGGTTACATGTACACAGAGATGCATTGATCACAGATTATGATGTCATACACGTGTAGGTATGTGTAAATGTATTACAATGACACTTCATATATATGTACTGAGCTTATCGGCCTGATTGATATTAGCTCCAGCTTCAATTAGCGTCTTCACTACATCAAGATGTCCATTAAAACTTGATGCGTACAATGGACTCTGACCATTCTGCAAAACAAACGTCTGCATCTTAAAATAGTGGAGGTGCGGGTTGAAACATTACATATGACCAGATGTACAAAGAAAGGTAAAATGTATTCTAGAGATGACCATTCCCATCACCCATGGCAAGGTCATGTGCTCCTGTGCTCAGGGGGACAACTGAACGACACCTTCAACTTGCACTGTGTATTGTATATCATTATTTATGCTTCTTAGTGCTGCCGTTTCAAAACCATTACTTTGTGTTGATTCTTTCCTCAGTTTAATTGTACTCCAGAACTGAGATTGAGATACAATATGATATCCGCGAAAAGGGGCGTAATGACGAAATGTAACACTTCCGTTACAATGTATGGCTAACAAAAAATTTAGAGCCTTACAACTCCATGACGAATACTCAGATTCTCAGAGCGTAAGAAGCAATGCGGAGGACATTTCAAACTTCTAGAATATCAAGAAGTTTGATATCCTGAAAAAATATGTGTTAGGTCCCTTTCGCAGAAACAATCCCAGTGTGTCTTGAATACAGTGTAGAAATGGTTACTACTACCAACCAGCGTACAGACATAAGTAGTGACAAGCTTGTATGATATGCATGTAGCTATGCTGAGTCAGCCTGGCCCTTAGCCTTAGGCCCACATGCACCACCTTAATTTAGACTTAATTTGTCACGATGATGCTCTATTGCCACTGAGTAAGACATGCTGTGTGTCATAGAATGCACCACATGCACCACAAGAATAGTGATAGGACCTGATAGACCATTTTCGTGACACTTCCAGATTTCATAAAGGATGAACATGGCGAATGTGTATTAAATTAATATTGTGTGGCACGGACGTATAGTCAGATTATGGAGCTATCACACTACCCCGGAAAAGGGTCGTTAAGACAAAAAGTGCATACAGGTTTACAGATACCATCTTTCCCCTGTTTATAATGCTAAGTGGGTAGTATAAGCCTATTCTCAACATTCCACCAACCAAACTAAACAAAGAACAGCCAATAGAGATAAGCAGACATCTTTGAAAATCACTGAAAATAACTAAAAAGAAGTGATTTCATGAACAAAGATAAAATGATTATCTGGCTATATGTATTGACTACCAACAAAATGTTGATAATCAATCTCCTGTAAGCGTCAGCCATGTTTCAAGCAAATTAGTGGAGTTTAGGAACATTAAAACAAGCAGTATTTATTCGCATTACTTCTATTGCGTTCATCTTGAATAGTTGGCTCCGATACCACTTCATTTCAGATTGTTACTTGATATGATTACATAACTACTCTTTTACCAATAAGTACTATTTTCATTTAAAGATAAGTTTGATGACTAGTTTTATATTGACTAGTATGCATCAGTTGATGATAGAAGATGGTAATGTAACTTTAAATAGAAGGAATACACATGTACAGTAGTTATGTGTGTACTGACCTTATTGGCCTGATGGATATTAGCTCCAGCTTCAATGAGTGTCTTCACTACATCAAGATGTCCTATCAAACATGATGTGTACAATGGACTACAACCATCCTGCAATACAAATGTCTGCATCTTAAACCAGCAGAGGTGCGGGTTGAAACATTAAAATTACGTATGACAAATGACTTGCAATGGACAATGGACGCTAACCATCCTGCAATACAAATCCCATCATAACCAGCGGGTATTTTACTTCATTTCATTGTGGTAGCCTATACGACAGTATGTTGTTTTGCAAAAACACATGAATACAATTTCACACTTCAGCACATGCACACACTCAACCTACTGGCCAACGGGAATGCACCTGTAGGATGTACCAGACTTCTGTCTGTGGATATTACATGTTGTGCATGACTCTGTAGTGTAACCTTTGTGATGAATTATTTGTTTGAATAGCACTTTGGTACTGTCAAACAGTTCTTCCATTAAGGCTAGATTATTACATTGCTGTCAGAGACCTACTATGAAAGAGACCTACCCCACTCAATCCAATGAGTGTGCAGCCTCCAGAGAAGATTATTGTGTAGACAAACTGGTAACTACAGGTCATTAGGTTGAAGCCTCATTAGATTGAAGCCCAAAAGATCATGTTGCATACACAAAGCACCTCAGCAGCTAAATCAATATGCACTTCTTTCTATTTAGCAGCACGTACATTGGTGGGACATTTTAGACATATAAAGCCACTTTTCATTAACAGTTTTATGTAGCCAATGGGTTTAGCAGACCACACAAAATATGAACGAAGATAAGTGATTGGACAAATGGAGATAAAATGACTGAGTCTGTCTGTATGTATGTAAATGTTTGTACAAGAGTTGGGTTTTGAGTACCAATGAAAGATAACTAACCCTCTTGTAAAGCAACAGACATCTGACACGGAAACAACAGTCTAGGAACATTTACAGCATGTAAAATTGCATACACTTGAACAGTTGGTCCCAATATAATTATATGGCTGCTTTACCTTTTATCACTACTATTTTAGTAGTCAGTCAGTACAATTTATTCTGTTTGATTAATAAATTTGATGTGCACAAATATATATATGTGGTACATGGGAGAAGTAAGCATCACACGGTAACATAAAAGAACTAATATGCATTTCATTCCAATTTCACCCTATCACAGATGCACCTTTGTTTCGCAATCCATGCTTTTTATGCATCGTTGGGAATTATGTTCTATTAATATTCACTTAAGTGAGGTGCCTTGATGCCTCACTCCTCCAATGAGGTCACTATGACCCATGTAAGCTACATGTGGAGAGACATGCAATAGTCCTACACATAAGAACTCTGCATTATGGTACTGATTTCATGATCTATATCAGCATACTAATGACATCTACCTCTCAATGCATCATACTCCATATAATGGAGTTGGACTGTGGAACAAACCAAGTAACCTAGACATAAGTGATAACATGCTTCTTCGATATGCATGTAGCTATGCTGGGTCAGCCTAAACCTTAGGCCCACATGGACCACCTTAAATTAGACACTCTGGCTGCATCGTTTCCACTACATCACTGCCACAATGATGTTCTATTCCACTGAGTAAGACATGCTTACAATGCACCACATGTAATGAATTATACCCTACATCATCTTGTAGCCTAGTGTTGAGTGTGGGCTGTGTTATCATTGTTGCTGAGGAAAATTGCAATATAATAACTCCCATCATCCACCATCACCTTCACACACCACTCCTCCCTGCAGGCCGTGTGGCTTGGTCACATGCACACAGATATAACAGGATATGATGCCATACACATGTAAAGAGCCAGCCTTGAATAAGTGGTCCCAATATCATGATATGGTCATGAAAGTGTACGTAGTACAATTCATTCTAAATGATAAATAACTTATAAGCTTGCATCAGTCATATATTGTATGACCTTTGCGATGACATTATATATATTGATGTACTTTGGTATTGTTGAAAAGTCCTGCCATTCAAGTGTGCTACAGACAATAACTGAAAAAAAGCTACTGTAGCCAACATATTCGGAACAATGTACAGTGAAATTAAGTGAAAAGACTAAATGGAATCACATGAAAATGAGCAGACTCTTGGATCCTTAAAACAATTAATTTCATCTTGATTGGTTGGATCCCAAAGTCAGTTCCTATCAAGAGTTCCATGCAGTAGTTAGATGACCTTGACACTATTTGATTGCATCACTTATATTAACAATGCATATATCCAACCAATAGGGAAGAATAGTTAATGCAAGCACATTTTCACATCTGAGCTGCAACCTCTAACTTTGACATTCACTGTGTACAGTACTTGTAGGAAAAACCTCTGCTGTGATGAATACCCATAATTACAGCGGCTCAGTTGTGATGTGATATCCATGCATCAGTGGATGATAGAGTTTAGTGATGTGCACAACAGATGTAACATGTCAATGTGGGTACATGGGAGATGTGGGCATGATACAGGAACATTAAAATAACTAATTTGCATTTCATTTCAATTTTACCCACTTCTATAAGGCTCCATTGGTTTGCCATCCATTCTTTTTTAAATGGTATGTCATTTGCATTCTAAAATTTACATGCGCTATGATTGGATTAGTTCAATGCTTTGCTTTCCCCTCCCTCCTTCCCCTTAGCACAATTTATAACAGCTTTACGCCCACATGTCATGAAGTAAATATCACATCATTTACATCAGATTCTGCTATATTCACGTCAGCATCTGCTCCCAATAAGCTCAGTAGAACATCATGATGACACTCTTGACATGCTACAAACACTGCTGTTGTATTGTCCTGGTAAAGAAACAAATTACATCAAACATATACATGTACTGTTCATTCAACCACCTTCATGGAATGGAAGAAGGGTATAGAGATGGGGAGGGAGAGGTTGAGGGAGGGAGGCAGGAGAGAATAGGAAAGAAAGGGATGTAACACCAGTAAATGCAAATGTATCTTCACTATACACGAAACATGATTTAGCCCAGAGCTCCTGGAAGATGACATATATTTATGTGACCTGCTGAAGTATGATGGCACTACACACAGTTGTGCATGAATAACTTCCATACCATCCCACTCACTTCAGTAGAAGTATGTGGGTTATAAGTGATGCTCTATTACCACTGCACCAGAATAATCTCTATTAGGTAAATGTATACATTACAACACGGTTACGTCATCATGTTTACTAAGCAACCCATCCAATAGTCATGTGATGACTATAGAGTATTGCATTCTCCATAGTACGCATTGTTGATTGGAGAGAAGAGGTGGGTGAGGGGAGGGAGGAGAGTTACATAAGATTGGTTCTACAACT
This sequence comes from Ephydatia muelleri, assembly GCA_013339895.1. NCBI lineage: Eukaryota > Metazoa > Porifera > Demospongiae > Spongillida > Spongillidae > Ephydatia > Ephydatia muelleri. Next base: position 3,577,822 of record JABACO010000024.1, read on the forward strand.
TTTTGAATGGTTATTAACATTATGTCACATAAGTATGCGGTGCTGGATGCACCAGATGTCATACTGTAAATTAATGTTACACTACAGCGCCAACTCCAAAGATCCATACTTTCAGCCAATGGGGTATAGCAGACAACTCTGGACAATGACTGAAAAAAAGTGATTGGATCAACTGAGGCTGAAATGGTGATCTGGCTCAATGTTTTGACTACCAACAAAATGTTGATAATCAAACCTCCTGTCAAGCGTCAGCCATATTTCAAGCAACTAGTCTAGTCTAGGACCTTCCTACAAGTAATACTTATTTGTACCAGTCATAATCTTGAATAGTTGGCTCAAATATCAGGTTCATTTCAGATAGTCTTGAAGTAGCTACTTTCCAAGGATGTGATACAATCACTTTTTGAGAAAAGAATTAGACAGCAAATATGCTCCCATCAGAATATGGAGGCATAGCCTTCATGTTTATGTGGTTTGCATGCAGTGCATGGGAAGCATGTAGATCATGAAGACAGATAAGAATGATGCATGGTTGGTGATGTAATTTAATTACTACTAGTGTTGAGTGTAGAGAATGTAATTAATAGTGGCCAAATTCATTATGTTCTTATTGTTGCTTGGTTAATTAAAAGAAACATTTATAATAAAATAAACAGTATCCAAACATGGTTTAATAATTACGTAGAAGTAATAACTCCTATCATCCACCATCCCCTTCACACACCTCTCTCTGCAGGCTGTGTGGCTGGGGTCACATTTATACAAATACGTATTGATCACTGACCTTATCGACCTGATTGATATTAGCTCCAGCTTCTATGAGTGTCTTCACCACATCAAGATGTCCTTTCTGACTTGCCATGTGCAGTGGACTCCATCCATCCTGCAAATTAAACAAATCCCATCAGTATTTTATTTAATTTCATATTGGTAGTCTATATGACAGGATGCTGTTTAGCAAAATGAATGCTATATCCATTATTCAACTCATGCACACAGGGTAAGTTGACCAATGGGAATGCACATGAAGGACACACCAGACATCTGCCTGTGGACATCCCATGTTGTGCATGACCCTGTAGTGTAACCTTTGTGATGACTTATTAGCTTTGAATAGCACTTTGCTACTGCCAAACAGTTCTTCCATTTAGGTTTAATTGTTACATTGGTGTCAGAGCAGATGACAGAGACCTCTACCCCACCCAATCAGAAGAGTGTATGACCTCCTGTGAAGTTTAGAAAGAAGACAGACTGAAGACACCTACCTCATCCGTTACATTTATGTCCACATGACCCTCGGACACTAGTCTCCTCACAGTGGCTATGTCTCCATCACGTGCAGCCAAGATCAGTTGTGCTGCTACTGCTGCCTGCATGTGTGGAACAATAATTCCCTCATAAGTACAGTGTAGATCAAATCCAACATGTGAAATGTCTCACATGTCTGTACACAATACACAGCCTGCAACATATGAGGGTCAGGGGAGGAGGAGATAATACACAGTACTACACAGTGTGTAGCAATGCCCATGTGTGAGATCATGTGATGTGATCATGTGACATGCAATGCCCAAGTAAGTGATCATGTGACACGCAATGGACTATGCAGTGCTTGTGTAGACTTAATTTGGATGCAAAATGCATGTATTGCTACATGTTCAGGTACGAGGGAATGGAGTTACACTGCACACTAACGACACTACACTTTGCTATGCCATAAACAGGGCTACTCGATCAAGCATGTACTAAAAAGTAAAATACTTCCCACTTTTGGCATTACCATGAAATAACACTGTTGTGACAGATATCGATAACGGAATACATGGGACAGGTGTAAGTGTAATCGATACGATAGGTGCCTGGAGGGCTAGAAACAAGAATGCAACTAAAACAGTCCAAATGTTCTGTCAAAACTAACGGCTGGTGTTCCGTACCAGACCCCGGGAACCTAACAGCACTCATCCATGCATCTGGGGAGGGGGTGGGGGGGAAGGCTTCGCACGTCATGGGTGAGGTCATAGTAACCTCATGCAAGGTCAGTGAAATAGTTAATCCGGCCCTGGTAAGGTCTGACTTGGCCTTAGCCTTAGGCACATGCGGACAGCCTTACTTTAGGGTTCGTACATCACTGTCACGATGGTGCCTGATCACTATTGAGAAATGCATGCTTGAATTAAGGATGCACTTACCTTATTCGTTACATTTATGTTCACACAACCTTCAGGCAGTACAGTGGCTGTGTCTCCATCACTTGCAGCCCGGGTCTGTTGTGTTGCTGTCTGTGCATAACCACATTAGTTTCACTCGTAAAAATACATTTATTACAAGTAAATCCAACCGTGGTGGCTTACTTGATCCATCCAAACACCCTCCCTATTCACACCCTCCATCGCCAACAATCTCCCATAACCTCCTTTTCTACACCCCCTCTTATCACACCCTCCCTTTCTACACCTTTCTCACCATGCCCACCATTCCCATCATTCTCCCTCACCAAATCCTCCCTCATCACACCCAGTTTGCTCTCATAAAGGAACATACATCTGAGAAGGAAACAACAGACTTGCATCCTACACTTCAGGTGATATTTATACAAATTATCGATACACTTGGTTATCTTGAATAGTTTGTCCCAAAAGCAATAATATGGTCTTGAAAGCATATAGTTATTACTTGACAAGTCAGTACAATTTATTCTGCTCAGTAAAATAATTTTCATAAACTGTAACCTATGGGATGTGACGTCCATGCATTAGTGGATGATAAAGGTTACACATATGATATGTCAATGTGGGTGGGAGAAATGAGCTGGAGCATAAAGAACTACTTTGTAATTTATTTCAAATCTGCCTGCTTGAAGAGGCAACTTTCTTCTGCATTTTAATGCATCATTGAGAATTGTGATTAATATTCACTTTAGTGAGGTGCCTTGATGCCTCATTCCTCCAATGAGGTCACTATGACTCATGTAAGCTACATGTGGAGAGACATGCAATAGTCCTACACATATGTGCTCTGCATTGTGGTACTGACATGATCTATATCAGTTCTCCCAAGACTTATGGGAAGGCAAGCTATACGTCCGGGAATGGGATACACTGGGGCACACATGTAGAGTATGAAATTTGTAGTTTACATGACCACATGTAACCTTTGGCTCCCCGCACCATACCTTATGCAACTACATGTATTCACAACAAATTGATAACTTGTCAAAAGCTTTCCGATCACATTTTGGGAAGACACTGCCAGGCACTCAGAATAGAGCATGGAGCCCCAATGAAAAGGCAAGGCGCTGCACCTTACTACAACTAGCTAGGGTGAACATTTCATTACATCACTTAGGTGTGCATTGTGTCAGGAGTAAGTCACTCATTAGCTGATGTCATTCAGTGCATAGTACATAGACATGAATGGTGTTTAGTTTCCAGGAGATCAGGTGGTCAAACCTCCTGTAAAACGTCAGCAATGTTTCAAGCAACTAGTCCAGTCCTTCCTACAACATAAGTAGTACATACAAGTAACATGTATTCATATTATTAGTACTAGCTGGTAATCATCTTGAATAGTTGGCTCAAATATCAGGTTCATTTCAGATAGTCTTGAAATAGCTACTTTACAAGCATGTGATACAATCCCTTTTTGAGAAAAGAAATAGACAGCAAATACATGTATGCTCCCATCAGAATGTAGAGGCATAGCCTTCATGTTTATGTGGTCTTGTTGCATGCAGTGCATGGGAAGCATGTAGATCATGAAGACAGATAAGAATGATGTATGGTTTGTGATGTAATTTAATTACTACTAGTGTTGGGTGTAGAGAATTTAATAAATAGTGGCCAAATTCATTATGTTCTTATTGTTGCTTGGTTAAATAAAAGAAACAAATATAATACAATAAACAGTATCAAAACATGGTTTAGAAGTAATAACTCCCATCAATCCACTCTTCAACACATGCACACACGGTAAGTTAGCCAATGGGAATGCACATGAAGGACACACCAGACATCTGTCTGTGATGTTGTGCATGACCCTGTAGTGTAACCTTTGTGATGACTCATTAGCTTTGAATAACATTTGCTACTGCCAAACAGTTCTTCCATTAAGGCTTCATTGTTACATTGCAGTCAGAGCAGGGACCATGACAGAGACCTACCCAACCCAATCCAATAAGTATGAAGCCTCCAGAGAAGTTTAGTAAGAAGACAAACTGGAGACTACGGGTTACTAGGTTGAATCCCAAAAGGTGACGTTACGCATACGGAGTGCCTCAGCAGCTCTATTCCTTCCCAATCATTTTCCCATTGGACAAATAGAAATGAAATGATCTTGTAGCTTCATGTTGGGTGTGGGCTGTGCTATCATTATTGCTAAGGAACATTGTGATGACATAATGTACTTTGGTACTTCCATTAGCATTTATTGAAGCCAAGGACAATGGCAGAGACATGAGAAACAATGACACATCTACAGACAGGAGTACATGGGTCATCGACAGACAGAGGCACAAAAGACAACAGGGAGTGTGACTATCTTTATTGAAGTGAAGTGTCTTGTTGTACATTACAGAGCACTTTCATTAGAAACCTCTTAAATCATTGTAGTCCTAAGCGAGGGGGGGGCAAAAAACAAAGTGGAAGACACCATCCCCCAACTTTGAAGAGCTCATTGAGAGCATCACGAATATGCTATTCTTTTTATCAGGGGGGTCTAGGAAAAAAAGTTATGAGGTGTCAAAGTTAAGGGGGGGGGGGGGGGGGGGGTCTTGGCCAAAAAAATTAAAAAAAAAAAAATTAATCACTTTTCTTAATTATTTTTTTTGCACTTTAGCTCGCACTACAGCAACATAATGATGGAATCATATTGTTTGTAGTGTTCATGGGTGTCCAATTCATGCAAAGATAGGGCTTAACTGCCTATCTAGTGCGATTGTAAGCTATTTCATTGAAGCATATTATCACGTGACTGTTACACAATTCGTGGGCGTGGCCTTCATACCAATTCACTACCCAATAGTGCAACAATTGAAGCGTCGCAAAGCAATGTAAAGATAAAAACTATACTAACGCTACTAAGTAAGCCACGGATACACCTGGTACTAAGTAACATGCATGAGGTCACGCCGACTCACGCCTCACGCGAGCATGCCCCGCCTGTTATTGTTTAAACAAGTACTTTACCAAATCATGAACGATAATGCGTGCCGTTCTTCAAAATCTTGTTGGAGTACCGCAAACCTTAATTGATGGGCAGGGATGTAATATTCGATAGGCCTACAGCCTGTACATTACGTCATGGCACGAGAGACTGAGTATCGCGAAATTCTATGGTACAAGTGAAACAGCGTCTCCAGCTGCAAGCGACGAAGTGACAACACCTACAACAGCAATCTGCAACGAAGCCTGCTTTCTATTATCTTAATTGTAGGTGTGGTCAATTGTCAATTACGTAATTATTTTAAGGGGCGTGGTCGAAAATGGGCGTGGTCGAAGGCGGAGGGGGGGGGGGGGGGTTGACCTGGCCCTTGGTTTTAAGAATTTTTGGGATGGTGTCTATAACTTTTTTTTTTGCCCCCCCCCTCGGTCCTAAGCAAAATTAAATCTGCTGATTTACTATTTACATTATGGTGCTCCTACATTGCCACTTCTTTTAGCTCTTACCATAATCAAAATCAATTCAAGACAATACATGGGTTCCACTCTTCGTTTAAATGCGCCATTGAGAATTGTATTGTATTCATATTCACTTTAGTCAGGTGCCTTGATGCCTCACTCCACCAATGAGGTCACTATGACCCATGTAAGCTACATGTGGAGAGACATGCAATAGTCCTACACATATGTGCTCTGCATTATGGTACTGACTTCATGATCTATATCCGTTCCCCCCAGCCTTGTAGGAAGGCAAGCTATCTTTTACGTCAAGGGCACACATTTAGAGTTTGCGGGGGAATGCTATGTACTTTATAAACCTCTAGTGCTGAAATGTAAGAGCACACATGATGTTACGAAATTTGAGGTTTACATGACCACATGTAACCTTATGTAACTACATGTATTCGCAACAAATGAATCGCTTATCAAAAGCTTTTGGATCACATTTTGGGAAAACACGCCAGGCACTCAGAATAGAGCATGGAGCCCCAATGAAATGGCAAGGCACTGCACCTTGCTACAACTAGCTAGGGTGAACACTGCTCATATTCTATTATATCACTTAGGTGTGCACTGTGTCAGGAGTAAGTCACTCATTAGCTGATGTCATTCAGTGCATAGTACATAGACATGAATGGTGTTTAGTTTCCAGGAGATCTGGTGGTCAAATCTTGTTATCAAGATGGATGTGTGGTGGATATGGAGGTGCACTGCATACTAATGACATCCACCACTTAAGATACAATATGTAATGACATATAATTACTTATACCAGACATGTAATGACTTAACTCTTTGAACGCCAAGTGTATATATACATTCATGCGAGAATTATCTGCATGCCTCACCATTCATGCAGTGCTGTGTGTCATGTTGTGTTGATCAAAAATCACTTTGAATACCATTGTAGATGCATGGAAGTACAATACTGACATGCATGTAACCCCATACATGTAGTTAAATATATGGTCCTGGTGTAAGCGCATTTTGTGTGTCCATTATAACCCACTGCACCTTTTGTTGCAATATCCCATATTACGAAAGGTTGGGGGGGGGGGGGGGGGGGGGTGAACATGTATGATATACTACACTGATCTGGGCTACGCATTCTTGTTTTTGGAGTATTGTAGTGATGCATTAGTGAAGTCAAGTGAATAGTGGGGTTCTTTAGCCAGTGTGAGAGGAAACATAATTACTTTGTACATGTACTTATAAGGTTACAAGTGCAGCAAGCATTTGCATGCATCATACAGTTGTGACTGATCAACACATTTTCGCACGCAATATCTAAATCATGCGTGAATGGAGTAATGGTTGTGTGTGCATGCATGCCTATACGCACATGGTGTTCAAAGAGTTAAACCCCACATGAACTAAAACTGCAATAGACAAACTCCCATCATCCACCATCACCTTCACACACAACTGTGACATTACATATGACACATGTACAAAAGTATTCTGGAGATGACTATTCCCATCACCCATGGCAAGGTCATGCTTTCAAGAGGACAACTGAAGAGATTTCTGAATCCCTAGCTGGAAAGGTGACATCCCATGTTGTGCATGACCATGTAGTGTATGACCTTCGTGTTTACATGGCTATGTGATAGAGGCAAATATTCCGAAAACAGGAGGAGAGTATATGTTCATTGCATATTCATTCCCATTATCCTCCCTCACCAAGCCCTCCCACATCAGAGAGCTGGTGGGTGGAGGGACTCATCTTGAAGATGGTAAAGGGGGGAGGTGGGGAGACCTATGACAACTGTATGGGACCCACTTTGCCCTTAGTTCAGACCTCACATACTGTACATACATATAACAAAGAAATCAATTCCACTCGACATGTACATCACAATCCACACACACCTGGAGCAAAAGGCATTTATTGAACCCAACTAAACCCCACGTGTGAAAATTTACAACGTTAATGGATCATATTGATTTTCCACTACCTTTGAAGTATGATTGACATTTGCTCCTGCTTCAATGAGTCTCGTCACTATTTCAAGATGTCCATAATCACTTGACGTGTCCAGAGGAGTCCAACCATTCTGCAATACAAATCCCATCATTAACCCAGATGGTATGACAATTCATTCATTATGGTGCTTCCATACATGCATATGATAGGTTGCAATTTGCAAAAATACATGAATGCTATTTTCACTCTTCAACACATCACACACAGGGTATTTCAATTCATTCATAATGGTGCTTCTACGGGAACCGCTCTACCTATGCATCGAATGTGATTTGATTTCAAGGCTCCTACTCGAAGTTGTGGATGTTTTGAACCCCATAAGGGTATCGGACCTCGTAACGTCGGCACTATGCTTTTGCACGACACCAAAGTAAATGTGTATACAGAGAAATGATGTATTATGACACATTGAAAATGGGACGCCGATAGCGTTAACCGTTTGAAAGCTATAGCGATACAAAAGCGATGCATTTTTATAACGTTTTTAAAATAATATATCCGTGATGCGGTATGCACTTGGTTATCTTGAATAGTTGGTCACAATATCAATGATATGGTCTTGAAGTTGCAGTATATCACTGTAGCCATTACAATTTATTTAGCTGGATAAATCAATTTCATAACCAGTTATAAGTTTTGGTTTTGTGATGTGATATCCATGCATCAGTGGATGATAGAGGTTAGTGCACACAGATGTAATATGTATATGCGGGTATGTGGGAGAGGTGAGCATGATAAAGATTCCCTTCATAGAGTTTTTCAATGCATGCTTTATATGCATCGTTGGGAATTGTGTTCTATTAATGTTCACTTTAGTGAGGTGTTGATGCCTCACTCCACCAATGAGATCACTATGACCAATGTAAGCAACATGTGGAGAGACATGCAATATTTCTACACACGTGTGCTCTGCATTATGGTACTCACTTCATGATCTATATCAGTTCTCCCTAGACTTATGGAAAAGCAAGGTGCTATCTGTTGCCGCTGTGTGCGTCGTACAATGACTTGTACCCCACATGATCTTATAGCCTAGTGTTGGGTGTGAGCTGTATTATCATTGTTGCTGAGGAAAATTGCAACAAAAGATAGAAGTAATAACTCCCATCATCCACCATCCCCTTCACACACCACTCCCTGCAGGATGTGTGGCTTGGGTCAAATGTACATAGATATGTCAGGCTATGATGTCATACACATGTAGAATCTCTTACTCGATCCAATGAGTGTGCAGCCTCAATACATGGGTTCAATTTTGTGATACTTGATGCCACAGCTCAATTGGGAATTGGATATGTTAACCGTTGGTTGTCGCAATAGTTGTTTCTTTTCTACAAAACCAGTTTTGTACCACTCGTATGTGCCCAAAGCACTATTGTGTATTCTATTTGATGCAGCCCAGAGAGTCTAAATTAAGGTGGTCCATGTGGGCCTATGGCTAAGACCCACATGGTGATGTAATTTAAAAACTTTAAATAGAAGGGATGCACGGGTAGGTATGTGTGTACTGACCTTAGTGACCTGATTGATATTAGCTCCAGCTTGAATTAGTGCCTTCACTACATCAAGATTTCCTTTCTGACTTGCCATGTACAGTGGACTCCATCCATCCTGTAATACAAATCCCATCAGTATTGTACTTAATTTCATTATGGTAGCAAATATGACAGGATATTGTTTAACAAAAACACATGAATGCTATATCCACTCTTCAACACGTGCACACACGGTAAGTTGGCCAATGGGAATGCACATGAAGGACACACCAGACATGTGCATGACCCTGTAGTGTAGCCTTTGTGATGACTTATTAGCTTTGAATAGCATTTTGCTACTGCCAAACAGTTCTTCCATTTAGGGTTCATGTTACATTGTTAGGTTGCACACTTCATTACATGTAAATCATGCCATGTGTCTTAAAATGCACCACATGCAATGACTTATATACCACATGATGATGTAGCATACTGATAGGTAGGGGCTGTGTTATCATTGTTGCTGAGGAAAATTGCAATAAAAGATAGAAGTAATAACTCCCATCATCCACCATCCCCTTCACACACCTCTTCCTGCAGGTTGTGTGGCTTGGGTCACATGCACACAATATACATTGATCACAGGCTATGATGTCATACACATGTAGGTATGTGTGTACTGACCTTCTGGGCCTCATTGATATTAGCTCCAGCTTCAATGAGTGTCTTCACTACATCAAGATGTCCTTTCCAACTTGCCATGTACAGTGGACTCCTTCCATCCTGCAATACAAATCCCATCAGTATTTTACGTAATTTCATTATGGTAGCAAATACGAAAGGATGTTGTTTAACAAAAACACATGAATGCTATATCCACTCTTCAACACATGCACACATGGTAAGTTAGCCAATGGGAATGCACATGAAGGACACACCAGACATCTATCTGTGGTCATCACATGTTGTGCATGACCCTGTAGTGTAACCTTTGTGATGACTTATTAGCACTTTGCAACTGCCAAACAGTTCTTCCATTATTAAGGGTTCATTGTTACATTGCTGTCAGAGCAGGGACCATGACAGAGACCTACCGAACTCATTCAATTTCATTTTGTTGTAAGAGCACACATCTTTAATGAAATTGCATGACCACATGTAACCTTTGGCTCCCTGCACCATACCTTATTCAACTACATGTACAGTGTATTCACAACAAATAAATGGCTTATCTCTTAATAATGCACTGCTGGATGCACCAGGCAGATATCTGACTGCATGACCTTGTAGTGTATGTCCTTTGTGATGACTCATTAGCTTTTATTCTAGCACTTTGGTACTGACAAACAGTCCTTCCATAATGGCTGTGACAAGTTGCTCTCACCCACAGATGATGCGGTGCCCGGGCAAGCGATAGCGCCCAAGAAAAGCTGCAAGACCAAGCGCCAAGTCTTCGATCTGCAAAGTTGGCTGGAGGCGTGGAATATTTATCTGGCCAATCGAATTCAGACGGCTCCCAAGACAGCGTTGCAACTGGTCAAATATCAGACCATCGTGTGCCAGCTGTTTTCTGCCTACCCGGCTGCATCGGCCCTGAAGTACGACATGAAGGCTATTACGGGAGGCGGCGGCTGGAAGTCCACAACCTTCCAGTGGGACGTGCTGAAGGAGGACATCCTGGTCTGGTGCGTCACCCGTAACCCCTTTCATGCCCGACAGTGCAGACTACCAGCTCCACCCCTCGCCAGGGCCCAGCTCCACCCCTCGCCAGGGCCCAGCTCCCGCAGCAGGGAATGCCAGCAACCAGCAGGGCGATTGCTCTGTACTCACCAGACTGGCCAGGAGATCCGTCGCTATTTTAACTACGAAAAGTGCACCAAGGGAGCTGAATGGCACGATGCCCACAAGTGCTGGGGCCCAGCTTGTGTGGGGACCACCCCCTACAGCCTGCCCTCGTACCAAGCTGGCACCCGCGAGCTCACACACCTTTGAGCTCTACAAAGCTCTACCTTTGAGCAAGAATTAAGGAATCATCCCAACAAAGCCTGGATCTCATGGCTGCTATCTGGCATTGACTACGGTGTTTCCACTGGATATAATGGACCTCGCTTTCCCCACACAGCACGTAACCTAGCATCTGCACTCAAGCACCCAGACATTATTGACGCTGAGCTGTCAAAAGAAATAGTTGCTGGACGCATCCTGGACCCATTCTCAGAGCGCCTGCTGACCAACCTACGCACATCAGGGCTAGGAGCTGTGCCGAAGAAGAACGGGAAATGGAGGGTCATCATGCATCTGTCTGCACCTGAAGGCATCGGCATCAATGACTACATCGATAAGGAAGACTTCCAGATGATGCAGTTGCCATGGTGACCGAATATGGTAAAGGGTGCATAAAGGCCAAGATTGACCTCAAGGCTGCCTTCCGCATGGTACCCATTGTAGCAGAGGAGTGGGACCTCTTGGGATTCCACTCCCAGGCACAGCACAAACTCTGGCTCTATTTGTGACAGACCTGTGTATGAACCTCCAGCTGGGGACTATCCAGGTGTACATATCAGCAGTGTCTTACCTACACCATATGAATGGTCACAGGAGTCCAGCGAGCAACAACCCAATGATCAAGTTCCTTGTTGAACGTTCCATGCCAGCAGCCCACCTCATGCCAAAACGTCAACCGATTACAAACGAGATGCTTGGGCAGATGCTTTCACAACTTGACAGGGATCACAAACCATCTCACGATCGCTTGGTGCTCAAAGCAGCCATCACGCTTGGCATCTTCGGTCTGCTTAGGGTCAGTGAGTTTACAGTACCCAACCAGCATGGGTTTAACCCTGGCCAGCACCTTACCACAAAGGACATCACCATGCATAGGGACAGCATGGTAGTTGTGATTAAGAAATCGAAGACAGACCAGAGGGGGGAAAGTTGCCAGATCAACGTTGGTCGGACACACACCAAGTGCTGCCCACACCTTGCAATGCAGAGATACCTAGGTCAGATCTGCAAGGAACCCCCTGCTTCTATTTGAATCAGGGACAGCACTCACAGCCAGGGCACTGAGATTGGTCCTGCATCATCTGATCCGCAGGTGTGGCTATAGCACAAAGTTGTGCAACACCCACAGCCTAAGAATTGGAGCAGCGACAGCAGCAGCTAGGAGTGGTCTACCCCCAGCAACGATCAAGAACCTAGGCAGATGGCGGAGTGAAGCCTACAAGGTGTACACGCGTCACTCTCTGACACAGCCCTCAGACAGTGCAGTCCCTCAGCTCAGTAACATTTACACACTCACATTGGCACATGCACACATGTTGTATTGTACCCCCATGCCTGGAACCATACCCACTTAAACCCTATTGGGGGTATATGGTTACACTATAATGGGCAGCACCTTCTCGGCTTCTACCCCAATTGTCCAGCTGCGACTGTTGCCTGTCCCCTCAGTGGGCAAAACAGTGACAGTGAACATGGGCAGTAACTCTGCATTACCCTAACAGCTACCAAATATCAGGCATACTTAGTGCAAGGGGAGCATCCCAGGGAAAGCAATAAAGCAATGATACGGTCTTGAAAGCTATCACTACTACTTCACAAGTCAGTACAATTTACTCTGCTCGATAAATAATTATCGTAATTCGTTATAAGCTTTGGAATGTGATGTCCCATGCATCAATAGATTATAGAGGTTACACCTATGATATGTCAATGTGGGTATGTGGGAGAAATGAGCTGGAGCACAATAGAACTACTTTGCATTTTATTTTAAATCTGCCCTTTTGAAGAGGCAACTTTCTTTCGCAATCCATGTTAATGCATCATTGAGAATTGGGTTCGATCAACATCCACTTTAGTCAGGTGCCTTGATGTCTCATTCCTCGTATGAGGTCACTTTGACCCATGTAAGCTACATCAAATGCTCTCGGGGAATGCACATGAAGGACACACCAGACATCTGTCTGTGGTCATCACATGTTGTGCATGACCCAGTAGTGTAACCTTTGTGAAGACTTTTTAGCTTTGAATAGCATTTTGGTACTGCCAAACAGTTATTCCATTAAGGGTTCATTGTTACATTGGTGTCAGCATGACAGAGACCTACCCAACCCAATCCAATAAGTGTGCAGCCTCCAGTGAAGTTTAGTGAGAAGACAAACTGGAGACAATGAGTCATTAGGTTGAAGCCAAAAAGATGACGTTACGTATATGAAGTGCCTCAGCAGCTCTCTTCCTCATTTTCCCATCGGACAAACAGAAATGAAATGATCTTGTAGCCTCATGTTGGGTGTGGGTTGTGCTATCATTATTGCTAAGGAACATTGTGATGACATAATATATTATTATGTACTTTGGTACTTCCATTAGCATTTATTGAAACCAAGGACAATGGCAGAGACACAAGAAACAATGACACATCTCCAGAGAAGTTTAGCAACAACACGCATAGGAGTACATGGATTCCAAAAGACACCAGGGAGTGTGACTATCTTTATTGAAGTAAAGTGTCTTATTGTACATTAAAGAGCACTTTCATGGGAAACCTCTTAAATTATTGTAGTCCTAAGCAAAATTAGATTTGCTGAATTACTAGTTTCATTATGGTGCTCCTACATTGCCACTTCTTTTAGCTCCTACCATAATCAAAATTAATTCAAGACAATACAAGGGTTCCATACTTCTTTTAAATGCACCATTGAGAATTGTGTTGTATTAATATTCACTTTATTCAAGTGCCTTGATGCCTCACTCCACCAATGAGGTCACTATGACCAATGTAAGCAACATGTGGAGAGACATGCAATATTTATACACACGTGTGCTCTGCATTATGATTCTGACATGATCTATCTATAACTGTTCTCCTCAGCCTTGTGGGAAGGCAAGCTATCTTTTAGGTCATGCAGCAATGGGGATACATTGGGGCACACATTTAGAGTATGCGTGGAAATGCTATGTACTTTATAAACCTCTAGTGCTGAATTGTAAGAGCACACATGATGTTATGAAATTTGAGGTTTACACGACCACATGTAACCTTATGTAACTACATGTATTCGCAGCAAATGAATTGCTTATCAAAAGCTTTTGTATCATGTTTTGAGAAGACATTGCCAGGCACTCAAAATAGAGGCATGGAGCCTCAATAAAAAGGCAAGGCACTGCACCTTGCTACAACTAGCTAGGGTGAACAGTGCATATATTCAATTACATCACTTAGGTGTGGCACTGTGTCAGGAGTAAGTCACTCATTAGCTGATGTCATTCAGTGCATAGTATATTGACATGAATGGTGTTTAGTTTCCAGGAGATCAGGTTGTCAAATCCTGTTATCAAGATGGATGCAGGGGCGGACGTACGAATTTATATTGGGGGGGTTTAAAAAGGGGAGGGGGTAGGTCCCTCCCGAAAGGGGTCTGGGGCGTAGCCCCAGCCGCTTTTTAAATGCAGTACTTTTTCCAAGAAACTAAAGATGCCGCCGCTTTTTTTTAACACATTGTAGATTTTCGGCCCGATACAATATTGAATCTACACCACTTTATAATTACACACATGAAAAGAACATTAAATAAACAGTCTAATCTTCTGACTCATCAAATTTGCAAAACAAACGCCTAGGTTTTCTTGCACAAATCGTGGTACAACAGTTTCCGTTTGTAACGACAAACGGAAACTGTTATTAAAACGACAAACACTCGGCATGGTGGATAGACATCATGGTTAGACTAGTCAACCTTTCTTCGGTCATTGTTGAACGTAAGTGTGATTTTATTCGTCTCACAACTGAAAAAGACCTTTCTGCCTGACAAGTTCCAATCGGTGTCGTACATCCAATTAAAATTAGTTGGCGAATGTTTGGGAAAATGTCTTCATCTGCATATGGCAATGCATCCATCAAATCCTCTGGTTTGTCTTCACGTCTGCCTTCTTCCAAAAGAGTTTCCAGCAAACTAGCTTTTGCTTTAGACAAGCAGCGCTTGGCATTTCAACTTCCCAAAATAGCAGCTGCTTTGCCAGATCGTCTGAATCCTTCAGTCGTGCATAATTTGCAGATAATTGAAGGGCATAGAGACATCAGTGATTGCACAACTCGATTTTCATTCATTCATCTGACTTAATAAACTATCTAAGAATGGAATACCTAAACATCTCTTGTAATATTCACTTGGTGAATCGGCTGGAACATTTGAACGATGCTGTTGATACTTACAAATCCTAGGAATTGTAATTACTGCTACTATGTCAGTAGCCAATGATTCAGCCTCTCCAAACCACTCACTCCATACACTATCAAAATCTTCTCTCATGTAAGATACTTCTTCAATAGCAAGGTCAATATGCCTGTAAGCAGTTACAATGTCAGCATCATGCTTCTGAAGTTTGATACATACTCCTTTGAGAGGGTCAAGGCCATGAAGTAATACTATCAATGAAAGAATGTTCTTACTTGTAGCAAGTGATTGTTTTGGACCTTCTGCCTTTATTCTAGTGGGTGTATCCCAACACCAGTCATCATGGGGCACACCTGCCTTTTGGAGGTTGGGGTACACAGTTTGATTGTTCTTGGCATCAAGACATGCAAATATATAACCATAGAGATTGTAAAACCTTTCCAAACAGTCATGCCTCTCGACCCATCTGGTCTTACAAAGGCCTTTTATTTATTTTTTACATGAGGCTCAGAAATATATACATCAAGCACCAACTCAAAGAATCTTTGCCTTTTAGGAGAGTTATGAAAGGTACGTAGAATAGCCACGGACGAATGGCACATGGGAATATCTCTACTATTATGTCTGCAGCGTAAGTACGGCACCATTGCTTAACGGTAAACCGCGCCTCATTAACAGAAGCGTACATGTAGGAAGAACGTAAACAGGATTGGGGGGGGCCCAAAGGGTGCGTCCAATATAAATTCAGTGTGCTTTATATACATAATGCCCAAGATTGGGGGTGAACCAAGGGCCCTTCGATCAAGCATGTCGTAGTATGAAATACAGTCACATACCGTGCAGGACACTGTGTATACGGGTATATAATACCTAAAGAATTCGTTCAACACCATTTGCTTCATCTTATTTCTTGGCTGAGATATGTCGCTCGTGATCGAGTACAATACGTGACAAATGTGCTAATTTGCGGGTTCCCAGTCAGTCTGGCCAATAATATTATTCATAATGGCGGGTTGGGGGGGGGGGGGGGGGGGGGGGGGTTTAAACCCCCAAAACCCCCCCCTAGATCCGCTACTGCTCAGGGATGTGTGGTGGGTATGGAGTACTAATGACATCCACCACTTAAGATATAATACGCCATTTTACGTAGTTGGACTGGAAATCAAACCGAAGTAACCAAAACATAAGTGGTGACAAGCTTCTATGATATGCATTTAGCTATGCTGGGTCAGCCTGGACCTTCGCCTTTGGCCCGCATGGACCACCTTAATTTAGACTCTCTGGGATACATCATTTCCATTACATCACTGTCACAATGGTGCTCTATTGCCACTGCATGCTGTGTGCACCACATGTAATTACTTATACCCCACATGTAATGACTTAAACCCTACATGAACAAAAACTGCAATGGATAAACTCCCATCATCCACCATCACCTTCACACACAACTGTGACATTACATAAAACACATGTACAAAGGGTGGTAAAATGTATTCTGGAGATGACTATTCCCATCACCCATGGCAAGGTCATGCTTTCAAGAGGACAACTGCAGAGATTTCTGAATCCCTAGCAGGACTGCACCTAGCATTGTACTAGGTGACATCCCATGTTGTGCATGACCATGTTGTGTATGACCTTTGTATTTACATGGCTATGTGATAGAGGCAAATATTCCGAAAACAATAGGAGAGTATGCTTATTACATCCTCCCTCACCAAGCCCTCCCACATCAGAGAGCTGGTGGGTAGATGGACTCGTCATTAAGAGGGTAAGGGGAGGAGGTGGGGAGGCCCATGAAAACTGTAAGGGCCCCACTTTGCCCGTAGTCCAGACCTCACATACAGTACATACAAAAAGCACAGAATACAATTCCACTCGACATGTACATCACAATCCACACACCTGGAGCAAAAGGCATTTACTGAACTGAACTGAACCCACGTGTCAAAATTTCATGACGCTAAAGAATCGTGTTTTTTTCTTCACTACCTTTGAAGTATGATTGACATTTGCTCCTGCTTCAATGAGTCTCTTCACTATTTCAAGATGTCCATTCTGACTTGCAGCGCCCAGAGGAGTCCAACCATCCTGCAATACAAATCCCATCATTACCCCCAGAGGGTATTTCAATTCATTCATTATGATGCTTCTACATGTATATGACAGGATGTCCTTTGCAAAAATACATGCATGCTATTTCACTCTTAACACACATAATCAGTTGGCCAATGGGAATGCACTTGTAGGACAAAGGACAGTGACACCAGAATTAGACTTAAAATAATGCTGTCATTGTGGCATTGGATTAAACAATGGCAGAGGTACCTCCACATTGTGTGAGGTCACTACATCACTGTCATGAAGATGCTCTATTGCTACTAGTACTATTACTTGACAAGTCAGTACAATTTACTCAATAAACGATTTTCATAATCTGTTATTTCATTATTGAGAATTGCCACTTTAGTCAGGTACCTTGTTGCCTCACTCCTCCAATGAGGTCGCTATGACCCATGTAAGCTACATGTGGAGAGACATGTAATAGTCCTACACATATGTGCTCTGCATTATGGCACTGACATGATCTATATCAGTTATTCCCAGCCTTGTGGGAAGGCAAGCTTTACACCAGGGAATGGGGATACATTGGGGCACACATTTACAGTATGTGGGGCAATGCTATCTACTTTATAAATCTCCAGTGCTGAATTTATTCTTTTTTTTATCCCAATTTATTTCCGATCTGCCCTTTTGAATTTAGTTTGTTTCACGGACAGCTGCCTGCCATTTTGTAAGAGCACACATGATGTAATGAAATTCGAGGTTCACACGACCACATGCAACCTTTGGCTCCCTGCACCATACCTCATGCAACTACACGTAGTCACAACAAATGACTGGCTTATCAAATGCTTTCTGATCACATTTTGGGAAGACACTGCCAGGCACTCAAACAAAGAGGCATTGAGCCACAATAAAAAGGCAAGGCGCTGCACCCTGCAATAATAAACACTATATACTTGAATACATCACTTAGGTGTGCACTGTATCAGGAGTACGTCACTCAGTGCATAGTACATAGACATGAATGGTGCTTTGTTACAATGATGTAGTGAAATTTGAGGTTCACATGATCGCATGTAACCTTTGGCACCCTGCACCATACTTTATTTCAACTACATGTACAGTGTATTCACAACAAATAAATGGCTTATCAAAATTGGCTTCTGATCACATTTTGGGAAGACACAAAATAGAGGCGTGAAGCCCTACAAAGTTTTGCACTTTGCTACAACTTGTTAGGTTGCAAACTTCATGAATTCCATAAAACCATGCCATGAGTCATAAAATACACAAGATGCAATGACTTGTACACTAATGCACTGCTGGATGCACCAGGCATCTGACTGCATGACCCTGTAGTGAAACTGACCCAATTATATATACACTTGGTTATCTTGAATAGTTGGTCCCAATATCAATGATATGGTCTTAAAGTCGCACTAGTACAAATTGTTTAGCTGGATAAACCAATTTGATAATCAGTTATAAGCTTTGTGATGTGATATTCATGCATCAGTGGATGATAGAGGTTAGTGATGTGCACAACAGATGTAACATGTATATGTGGGTACGTGGGAGAAGCGAGCATGATAAAGAACTAATTTGTATTTCACTTCAATTGTATCCTTTTATACAGGACCTTTGTTTCGCAATCTATGCATATTTGGGAATTGTGTTCTATTAATATTCACTTTAGAGAGGTGCCTTGATGCCTCACTCCTCCAATGACGTCACTATGACCCATGTAAGATACATGTGGAGAGACATGCAATAGTCCTACACATGTGTGTACTGCATTATGGTACTGACTTCATGATCTATATTAGTTCTTCCCAGTCTTGTAGGAAGGCCAGCTATGTGTTTTGTAGTGTTGGGTGTGGGCTGTATTATCATTGTTGCTGAGGAAAATTCCTTATCATCCACTATTCCCTTCACACACCACTCTTGATAAATAACTTAATATGCTTTGTGATGCTTGCATCAGTCCTGTAGTGTATTATGACCTTTGTGACGACATTATGTATATAGAATACTTTTGTAGTGTTGAAAAGTCCTGCCATTCAAGTGTGTTACAGGCTGCATGGGACCATGACATAGACTGGAGAAAGACTACTATAGCTGACCTATTCGGAAATGTGTCACCACCACAGTGAAGTATAGCGAAAGGACAGACTGGGATCACATGAAAACGAGCAGACTTTTGGATCCTTTAACAATTATTTTTATACAAATCATCTATATCCCAATATCAGTTTCCTATCAAACGCGCCATGCAGCAGTTAGATGACCTTGACATAATTTGGTTGCATCACATTGTTTTGCAGTGCATATGGTGTGTCTTTTGTGTTCTAATATTTACTTGTACTATAATTAGATTAGTTCAATGCATTGCTTCCCCACAATTGATACGGCTTTATGCCCAGTCATTAAGTTAACATCACATCACTTACACATGCTGCTATATTCATGTCTGCACCTGCTCCCAAGTACTACACCATGATGACCCTTTTGACTTGCCAGTAAGTTTGTGCATGTGTTGAACAGTGAATGTAGCATTCAGACATCTGCCTGGACATCACATGTAGTGTAGGACCTTTAATTTATTAACTTTGGATAGTACTTTGGTACTTTTCAAACAATCCTTCCATTAAGCCTTGACTATGAAAGGACCCAATAACCCTATCCATCAAGTGTGCAGCCTCCAGTGAAGTTAAGTGAGATGACAAACTGGAGACTATGGGTCATTTGGTTGAAGCCCAAAGATGACGTTACGCATACGGAGTGCCTCACCAACTCTCTTCCTTCCCCATCATTTTCCCATCTCCCTCCCCTCACATGAATTGGTTCTAGCACAAAGCTCATTCATTCAGAAATTAATATAAACCTCTTTCTATTTAGCAGTACCTACGTTCTGTGATGTTTGTGATCACAAAACTGTTCTTACATGTATGTGTGTGTTGGTGTGTGTGTGTGTTGTGGAGGGTAGGGTGTGGAAATGATCTGCTCACACTGGATGTTTGTTTGCTATCGCTTCCCTCAACCAACCCTCTTCCTCACACCCTCCCTTTTCACACCCTCCATCCATAACAATCTCCCACACCCTCCCTTTCTACAACCTCTCTCATTACACCCACCATTCCCATCATCCTACCTCACCATATCCTCCCTCATTACACCCACTTTGCTCTCGTAAAGCAACAGACATCTGACAATCGAACAACAGACTAGAATAGTTGGTCCCAATGGTGTTGTTTAGGTAAACATTGTTTAATGTTGGTGGGGAATGCTACCAACAGGTCAGCTAAGCCTCACCTTTAGATAAACATCAAAGGCCTAGCTAAGCACACTATCCCTCCCCAGCATGTAGCCACAGACCATAACCACCAAACAGGTTTAGGGGTCTGGTTCCAGACATGGTGACTCACTCAGTCATCAGGAATTAGAAAAGTTAACGAGCGAGGTCCCCCGTCTTCGGCTTGGCGCGGCGAAGCTTGCGACAACGTGAAACAAGGCGGCCCTGGCAGAGCGCCTCTTAACCTGCACCTTCGGGACCCCTCAAGCGAGACAGAGCAAGAACGCGACTTCAGACGTGCCCAACGCTACACCCGAGTCCGAAGATTCCAGCTAATCTCGAGCGAGAGTGCACAACCGAGCCCGACGTCGAGGCCGAACCTCCCACGCGTCCTGAGGTGGAACCCAGACGCCGACGCAAACGCAAGGCACACAGAGGTGAGTCAGGGGCGGATTTAGGGGGGGGGGGGGTGGTCCAGGGGGTCCAGGGGGTCCGGACCCCCCCTTTCCTATATGAAGAATAACGTAATGCATACTGTAATCTATGCAGCGTTCTGCATGTTACCGTCCCTGGATTTGCAAGATTGCACATCGTTCTAGCCAAGTGGGGTCTATATCGATTTAATCAAATCCCATGCGTATTAACAAAATATTTAATCACGCGATCGATCGAATAGTGTGTGTGAGTGAGGTAAGCGATCAAAAGACGTGAATGGGATGTATCTCAGATTCTTTTTCTCAGAAAACAGATAGCTATAGAGCTAAATAGTACTATAGTAAAACATACATGAGTCGTTTATAGACCGACATGTAGCTGGTGCTTGGCCACGTGCACGCTTCGGTCACAAATTCACAAAAGCTTTGCGTCACGAATGTAATTGCTGAGCAGTAGGAACCATAGCATTGTGAAGAATGAACAGTTTTCTCGTCGCTATCCATGCAGGCTCTAGTACTCCGGATATCGCGTGATGTATATGTATTGGATATCACTGTGAATTTCATGCTAAATAAACGCAAAAGCAAAAAAAGCGGCTGGGGCGAAGCCCCAGACCCCACTGGGGGAGCTATCAGCGCTCCCCCAAAACCCCCTTGCTGTCACTGGAGGGGGCACGCCCCTCCCGTACCCTCCCCCAGTTGTGAATATATTTGGCAGACCCCCCCTTTCCCAAAATCCTGGATCCGCCCCTGTGAGTACAATGACTTCGACAAGTGGCTCTCACCCACAGATGATGTGGTGCCCGGGCAAGCGGTAGCGCCCAAGAAAAGCTGCAAGAGCAAGCGCCAAGTCTGCGATCTGCAAAGTTGGCTGGAGGTGTGGAATATTTATCTGGCCAATCGAATTCAGACGGCTCCCAAGACAGCGTTGCAACTGGTCAAATATCAGACCATCGTGTGCCAGCTGTTTTCTGCCTACCCGGCTGCATCGGCCCTGAAGTACGACAGGCTATTACTGGACGCTGAGCTGACAAAAGAAATAGCTGCTGGACGCATCCTGGGCCCATTCTCAGAGCGCCCGCTGACCAACCTACGCACATCAGGGCTAGGAGCTGTGCCGAAGAAGAACGTGAATTGGAGGGGGTTATCATACATCTGTCTGCACTCGACGGCATCAATGACTACATCGATAAGGAAGACTTCTCCATCCACTATGTGACGGTAGATGATGCAGTTGCCATGGTGACCGAATATGGTAAAGAGTGCATAAAGGCTAAGATTGACTTCAAGGCTGCCTTCCGCATGGTACCCATTGTAGCAGAGGAGTGGGACCTCTTGGGATTCCACTCCCAGGCACAGCACAAACTCTGGCTCTATTTGTGACAGACCTGTGTATGAACCTCCAGCTGGGGACCATCCAGGTGTACATATCAGCAAGGTCAGGTGACACGATCTGCAAGGAAACCCCTGTTTCTGTTTGAATCAGGGACAGCACTCACAGCCAGGGCACTGAAATTGGTCCTGCATGATCTGATCCGCAGGTGTGGCTATAGTACAAAGTTGTGCAACACCCACAGCCTAAGAATTGGAGCAGCGATAGCAGCAGCTAGGAGTGGTCTACTCCCAGCAACGATCAAGAACCTAGGCAGATGGCGGAGTGAAGCCTACAAGGTGTACACACGTTACCCTCTGACACAGCCCTCGGACAGCCTCAGCTCAGTAACATTTACACACTCACATTGGCACATGCACACATGTTGTATTGTACTCCCATGCCTGGAACCATACCCACTTAAACCCTATTGGGGGTATATAGTTACACTATAACTTGGGCGGCACCCTCTGGGCTTCTACCCCAATAGCCACCTAACCATTGCCAGCATAATGGTTTGGAACACAGGCCAACCCAATGATAGCCAGCGCTTGTCATTGGTCCCTGTTGGCAAGGTAGCAATCGTCCAGCTGCGACTGTTGCCTGTCCCCTCAGTGGGCAAAACAGTGACAGTGAACATGGGCAGTAATCTCTGTGCATTACCCTAACAGCTACCAAATATCAGGCATACTTAGTGCAAGGGGAGCATCCCAGGGAAAGCATTAAAGCAATGATATGGTCTTGAAAGTGTATCACTACTACTTGACAAGTCAGTACCATTTACTCTGCTCAATAAATAATTTTCATAATTCGTTCCAAGCTATGGACTGCGATGTCCATGCATCAGTTGATGATAGAGGTTACACCTATATATGTCAATGTGGGTATGTGGGAGAAATGAGCTGGAGCACAAAATAACTACTTTGTAATTTATTTTAAATCTGCCTATTTAAAGAGGCAACTTTCTTTCACAATCCATGTTAATGCATCATTGATAATTGTGTTCGATCAATATCCACTTTAGTCAGGTGCCTTGACGCCTTATTCCTCCAATGAGGTCACTATGACCCATGTAAGCTACATGTGGAGAGACATGCAATAGTCCTACACATATGTGCTCTGCATTATGGTACTGACTTCATGATCTTTATCAGTTATTCCCAGCCTTGTGGGAAGGCCAGCTATGTTTTTTGTCGTGTTGGGTGTGGGCTGTATAATCATTGTTGCTGAGGAAAATTGCAATAAAAGATACAATAACTCTCACCATCCACCATCACCTTCACACACCACTCCCTGCAGGATGTGTGGCTTGGGTCAAATGTACACAGATATGCCAGGCTATGATGTCATTCACATGTAAAATCTCCTATTAAGTGCCACCGTTGAATAATTGGTTGGTCCCAATATCATGATGGGTCTTCAAAGCGTACAACGACTAAAAACACTTCATTCTGTTTGATAAATAACTTGATAAGCATTGTGATGATTTCATCAGACCTGTAATGTATTACCTTTGTACTGACATTATATATATAGATGTACTTTGGTAGTGTTGAAATGTCCTGCCATTCAAGAACTGCATGGGACCATGACATAGACTGGAGAAAGCCTACTTTAGCTGACCTATTCGGAAATGTGTGTCACCACCACAGTGAAGTTTAGCGAAAGGACGGACTGAAAACGAGCAGACTCTTGGATCCTTTAACAATTATTTTTATGCAGGATCCCAATATCAGTTTCCTATCAAAAGTGCCATGCAGCAGTTAGATGAGCTTGACATATTTGATTGCATCACATTGTTTCATACATCAGTGCGTGCATATGGTGTGTCTTTTGCTTCCCCACAATGTATATGGCTTTATGCCCACACGTCATGAAGTTAACATCACATCACTTACAGAAGTTGCTATATTCACATCAGCACCTGCTCCCAATACGCTCAGTACTACATCATGATGACCCTTTTGACTTGCCAGTAAGTTTGTGCATGTGTCGAACAGTGAATGTAGCATTCAGACATCTGCCTGGACATCACATGTTGCGCATGGCCCTGGTAGTGTAGGACCTTTAATTTGATATAACTTACTAACTTTGGATAGCACTTTGGTACCTTCAAACTAAGCCTTAATTCAGGGACTATGAAAGAGACATACCAACCCAATCCATCAAGTGTGCAGCCTCCAGTGTAGCTTAGTGAGACGACAAACTGGAGACCATGGGTCATTAGGTTGAAGCCCAAAAGATGACGTCACGCATACGGAGTGCCTCAGCAGCTCTCTTCCTTCCCCATCATTTCCCCTCAACCAACCCTCTTCCTCACACCCTCCTTTTTCACACCCTCATCATTAACCACACCCTCCCTTTCTACAACCTCTCTCATTACACATGTACAGTGTATTCACAACAAATCAATGATTTATCAAAAATTGATCACATTTTGGGAAGACACAAAATAGAGGCATGAAGCCCTGCAAAGTGCAGCACTTTGCTACAACTAGTTAGGTTGCACAAATCATGTGTTTCATTAAATCATGCCATGTGTCACAAAATACACCACATGCAATGATATATATACCACATGATGATGTAGCATACTGATGGGTGTGGGCTGTGTTATCATTGTTGCTGAGGAAAATTGCAATAAAAGATAGAAGTAATAACTCCCATCATCCACCATCCCCTTCACACACCTCTTCCTGCAGGCTGTGTGACTTTAGTCACATGCACACAGATATGCATTGATCACAGGCTATGATGTCATACACGTGTAGGTATGTGTGTACTGACCTTTTCGGCCTCATTGATATTAGCTCCAGCTTCAATGAGTGTCTTCACTACATCAAGATGTCCTTTGAAACATGATACAAACAATGGACTCCAACCATCCTGCAATACAAATGTCCGCATCTTAAAACAGTGGAGGTGAGGGTTGAAACATTACATATGACACATGTACAAAGCATGGTAAAATGTATTTCGGAGATGACCATTCCAATCACCATTGGCAAGGTCCTGTGCTCAGGAGACAACTGAAGAGATTTCTGAATCCCTAGTAGGACTGTTGTACCAGGTGTTTCCACTACCTTTTGAATGGTTATTAACATTATGTCAACCAATAATGCACTGCTGGATGCATCAGGCATATGACTGCATGACCCTGTAGTGAAACTGACCCAATTATATACACACTTGGTTATCTTGAATAGTTGGTCCCAATATCAATGATATGATCTTAAAGTCGCACTATAGCCAGTACAATTCGTTTAGCTGAATAAACCAATTTTAAAATCAGCTATAAGCAGCTTTGTGATGTGATATCCATGCATCAGTGGATGATAGAGGTTGGTGATGTGCACAACAGATGTACCATGTATATGTGGGTACGTGGGAGAAGTGAGCATGATAAAGAACTAATTTGTATCTTACTTCAATCGTATCCTTTTATAGAGGCACCTTTGTTTCGCAATCCATGCTTTATATGCATCGATGGAATTGTGTTCTATTAATATTCACTTTAGTGAGGTGCCTTGATGCCTCACTCCTCCAATGAGGTCACTATGACCCATGTAAGCTACATGTGGAGAGACTGTGGGCTCTGCATTATGGCACTGACTTCATGATCTATATCATTTCTTCCCAGCCTTGTTAGAAGGCCAGCTATGTGTTTTGTAGTGTTGGGTGTGGGCTGTATTATCATTGTTGCAGAGGAAAATTGCAATGAAAACTCTCATCATCCACCATTCCCTTCACACACCACTCTTGATAAATAACTTGATAAGCTTTGTGATGCTTGCATCAGTCCTGTAGTTTATGACCTTTGTGATAACATTATATATATAGATGTACTTTGGTAGTGTTGAAAAGTCCTGCCATTCAAGTGTGTCACAGGCTGCATGGAACCATGACATAGACTGGAGGAAGACTACTGTAGCTGACCTATTAAGTTATGTGTGTACCACCACAGTGAAGTATAGCGAAAGGACAGACTGGGATCACATGAAAACGAGCCGACTCTTGGATCCTTTAACAATTATTTGTATACAAATCATCTATCAGTTTCCTATCAAAAGCACCATGCAGCAGTTAGATGACCTTGACATAATTAGGTTGCATCACATTGTTTTGCAATGCATTCTTTTCATACATCAGTGCAAATGGTGTGTTTTTTGTGTTCTAATATTACTTGTACTATAATTAGATTAGTTCAATGCATTGCTTCCCCACAAATTATACAACTTCCATTGATGTTGCTATATTAATGTCAGCACCTGCTCTCAATAAGCTCAGTACTACACCATGATGACCCTATTGACTTGCCAGTAAGCTTGTGCATGTGTTGAACAGTGAATATAGCATTCAGACATCTGCCTGGACATCACATGTAGTGTAGGACCTTTAATTTATTAACTTTGGATAGCACTTTGGTACTTTTCAAACAATCCTTCCATTAAGCCTTGACTATGAAAGGACCCAATAACCCTATCCATCAAGTGTGCAGCCTCCAGTGAAGTTAAGTGAGATGACAAACTGGAGACTATGGGTCATTTGGTTGAAGCCCAAAGATGACGTTACGCATACGGAGTGCCTCAGCAGCTCTCTTCTTTCTCCTTCATTTTCCCATCTCCCTTCCCTCACAATTGATTCTAGCACAAGGTTAATTCATTCAGAAGTTAATATGAACCTCCTTCTATTTAGCAGTACCTACGTTCTGTGATGTTTGTGATCACAAAACTGTTCTCACATGTATGTGTGTGTGTAGTGGAGGGTAGGGTGTGGAAATGATCTGCTAACACTGGACATTTGTTTGCTATCGCTTCCCTCAACCAACCCTCTCCTCACACCCTCCCTTTTCACACCCTCCATCCCTAACAATCTCCCACAACCTCCCTTTCCACAACCTCTCTCATTACACCCACCATTCCCATCATCCTCCCTCACCAAATCTTCCCTCATCACACCCACTTTGCTCTCGTAAAGCAACAGACATCTGACAAGGGAACAACAGACTAGAATCCTTTACAGCTGGAGATATTTATACAAACTATACATACACTTGAATTGGTTATGTTGAATAGTTGGTCCCAATGGTGTTGTTTAGGTCTAAGTAAACATTGTTTAATGTTGGTGGGAATGCTATCCACAGGTCAGCTATAAGCCTCACCTTTAGATAAATATCAAAGGCCTAGCTAAGCATACTATCCCTCCCCAGCATATAGCCACAGACCAACCAGGTTTAGGGGTCTAGTTCCAGACATGGTATACATAAGAGAGGTCTGGAAAGGGTGACTCACTCAGTCATCAGCCACTGCAGTTCGTAGTCATGAACCGTAGAAAAGTTAACATGTGAGGTCCTCCGTCTTCGGCTTGGCGCGGCGAAGCTTGCAACGACGGGAAACAAAGCGGCCCTGGCAGAGCGCCTCTACCTACACCCTCAAGCGAGACAGAGCCAGAACGCGAAGACGTGCCCGACACTACACCCGAGTCCGAAGATTCCAGCGAATCTCGAGCGAGGGTGTAACAACCGAGCCCGACGTCGAGGCTGAACCTCCCCCGCGTCCTGAGGTGGAACCCAGACGCCGTCGCAAGCGCAAGGCACACAGAGGTGAGTACACTGACTTCGACAAGTGGCTCTCACCCATGGATGATGCGTTGCCCGGGCAAGCGGTAGCGCCCAAGAAAAGCCGCATGACCAAGCGCCAAGTCTGCGATCTGCAAAGTTAGCTGGAGGCGTGGAATATTTATCTGGCCAATCGAATTCAGACGGCTCCCAAGACAGCGTTGCAACTGGTCAAATATCAGACCATCGTGTGCCAGCTGTTTTCTGCCTACCCGGCTGCATCGGCCCTGAAGTCTATTTCGGGAGGCGGCGGCTAGAAGTAAGTCCACAACCTTCCATCAGTGGGACGTGCTGAAGGAGGACATCCTGGTCTGGTGCGTCACCCGTAACCCCTTTCGTGCCCGACAGCAGATGCAGACTACCAGCTCCACCCCTCGCCAGGGCCCAGCTCTCGCAGCAGGGAATGCCAGCAACCAGCAGAGTGATTGCTCTGTACTCACTAGCACTGGCCAGGAGATATGTCGCCGTTTTAACTACGCAAAGTGCACCAAGGGAGCTGAATGGCACTATGCCCACAAGTGCTGGGGCCCAAGTTGTGGTGGGGACCATCTCACTACAGCCTTCCCTCGTACCAAGCTGGCACCCGCATGAGCTCCCGCGAGCTCACACACCCCTATGAAGCTCTACCTTTGAGTAAGAATTAAGGAATCATCCCAACAAAGCCTGGATCTCATGGCTGCTATCTGGCATTGACAACGGTGTTTCCACCGGATATAATGGACCTCGTTTTCCCCACACAGCACGTAAACTAGCATCTGCACTCAAGCACCCAGACATTATTGACGCTGAGTTGTCAAAAGAAATAGCTGCTGGACGCATCCTGGGCCCATTCTCAGAGCGCCCGCTCTCCAACCTACGCACATCAGGGCTAGGAGCTGTGCCAATGAAGAACAGGAAATAGAGGGTCATCGTGCATCTGTCTGCACCTGAAGGCATCAGCATCAATGACTACATCGATAAGGAAGACTTCCCCATCCACTATGTGACGGTAGATGATGCAGTTGCCATGGTGACCGAATATGGTAAAGAGTGCATAAAGGCCAAGATTGATCTCAAGGCTGCCTTCCGCATGGTACCCATTGTAGCAGAGGAGTGGGACCTTTTGGGATTCCATTGGAAGGGGAAGTACTATGTAGACACCTGCCTGCCCTTCAGTCTTCGGTCAGTTCCGTACATCTTCAACCAGTTTGCCTCTGCCTTTCACTGGATCATGGCCACCAACTATGTAGCAGATCTGATCCACTAGGGCAGATGCTTTCACAACGTGACAGGGATCACAAACCATCTCACGATCCTAAGCAGCTGGGCTTCTTCGGTCTGCTAAGGGTCAGCGAGTTTATAGTACCCAACCAGCATGGGTTCAACCCTGACCAGTACAATGGACATCCAGCAGGGGGAAAGTTGCCAGATCAACATTGGTCGGACACACACCAAGTGCTGCCCACACCTTGCAATGCAGAGATACCTAGGTCAGGTGACACGATCTGCAAGGAAACCCCTGTTTCTGTTTGAATCAGGGACAGCACTCACAGCCAGGGCACTCAGATTAGCAGAGGAGTGGGACCTCTTGGGATTCCACTCCCAGGCACAGCCAGGGCACTGAGATTGGTCCTGCATCATCTGATCCGCAGGTGTGGCTATAGCACAAAGTTGTGCAACACCCACAGCCTAAGAATTGGAGCAGCGACAGCAGCAGCTAGGAGTGGTCTACCCCCAGCAACGATCAAGAACCTAGGCAGATGGTGGAGTGAAGCCTACAAGGTGTACACACGTCACCCTCTGATACAGCCCTCAGACAGTGCAGTCCCTCAGCTCAGTAACATTTACACACTCACATTGGCACATGCACACATGTTGTATTGTACCCCCATGCCTGGAACCATACCCACTTAAACCCTATTGGGGGTATATAGTTACACTATAACTTGGGCGGCACCCTCTGGGCTTCTACCCCAATAGCCACCTAACCATTGCCAGCATAATGGTTTGGAACACAGGCCGACCCAATGATAGCCAGCAGCTTGTCATTGGTCCCTGTTGGCTAGGTAGCAATCGTCCAGCTGCAGCTGTTGCCTGCCCCCTCAGTGGGCAAAACAGTGACAGTGAACATGGGCAGTAATCTCTGCATTACCCTAACAGCTACCAAATATCAGGCATACTTAGTGCAAGGGGAGCATCCCAGGGAAAGCATTAAATCAATGATATGGTCTTGAAATTTAGCTATCACTACTACTTGACGTCAGTACAATTTACTATACTCAATAAGTAATTTTCATAATACTGTGTATAAGCTATGGAATGTGATGTCCCATGCATCAGTGGATGATAGAGGTTACACCTATATGTCATCGTGGGTATGTGGGAAATGTGAGCTTGAGCATAAAGAACAACTTTGAAATTTATTTCAAATCTGCCCTTTTGAAGAGGCAACTTTCTTTCGCAATCCATGCTTTATACTCATCCTTGAGAATTTTGTTGTGTTAATATTCACTTTAGTGAGGTGCCTTGATGCCTCACTCCTCCAATGAGGTCACTATGACCCATGTAAGCTACATGTG
Source organism: Ephydatia muelleri (assembly GCA_013339895.1). Taxonomy (NCBI): domain Eukaryota; kingdom Metazoa; phylum Porifera; class Demospongiae; order Spongillida; family Spongillidae; genus Ephydatia; species Ephydatia muelleri. The sequence goes on from JABACO010000024.1 coordinate 3,608,460, forward strand.
GAGAGACCTACACATATGTGCTCTGCATTATGATACTGACATGATCTATATCAGTTTTCTCCCTAGACTTATGGCATGACCCTGTAGTGTATGGGCATTGTGATGACTTATTGGCTTTGAATAGTACTGTCAAACAGTTCTTCCATTAAGTTACTTTGGTGTCAGAGCAGGCAGGGACCATGAAAGAAACCTACCCCACTCAATCCAATGGCCTCAAAATTAATTCCATACATGGGTTCAATTTTATGATGCTTGACACCACAGGTCTGTTTACACTCAATTGGGAATTGGATATCTTAACTCAGTTGTTTCTTTTCTACTGAAACCAGTGAGCTTTGAACCACTCATTATGTGCCCAATGCATATTGTGTATTCTATTCCATGCAGCCCAGAGAGTCTAAATTAAGGTGGTCCATGTGGGCCTAAGGCTAAGGCCACCCACATGGTGATGTAATGTAATAACTTTAAATAGAAGGGATGCACATGTAGGTATGTGTGTACTTACCTTAGTGACCTGATTGATAATAGCTCCAGCTTGAATTAGTGTCTTCACTACATCAAGATTTCCTTTCTGACTTGCCATGTACAGTGGACTCCATTCATTCTGCAATACAAATCCCATCAGTATTTTACTTCGTTATGATAGCCTGTATGACAGGATGTTGTTTAACAAAAACACATGAATGCTATGTACATCTATAATGTAGATCAAATCCAACATGTGACATGCTTCACATATCTGTACACAATACACACAGCCTACAACATATGAGGGTCAGGGGAGGAGGAGATAATACACAGTACTACACAGTGTGTAGCAATGCCCATGTGTGTGATCATGTGATGTGATCATGTGACATGCAATGCCCAAGTAAGTGATCATGTGACACGCAATGCTCATGTGACTATGCAGTGCTTGTGTAGACTTAATTTGGATGCAAAATGCATGTATTGCTACATGTTCAGGTATACAAGGGAATGGATTTACATGGCATGCACACTAACGATAGGCTATGCCATAAACAAGGCTACCCGATCAAGCATGTAAATATTTAAAAAGTAAAATACTTGGCATCACCATTTTCTGTAACAGAAATCGATACTAGTAACGGAAATAGGACAGATGTGATCTAATGATGTGTAATCGATACACGCTAGTTATGGTTAGTTATGGTCTGACAATGACATAATGAATACCAACCAGCCCCGCGACTGGAGTACCAGAAATGAGAATGCAACTAACACGGTACAAATGTTCTGTCTAAAACGCGCCAACTATTAAACAACTGGTGTTCCGTACCAGACCCCGGGGAACCTAACAGTACTTTTCCACGCATCTGGGAAGGGAAGGCTTCGCACGTCATGGGTGACGCAAGACCAAAGATATAGTACCCTTGTGCCTGAGTGAAACAGCTAATCCGGCCCTGGTTGGGTCAGACTCGGCCTTAGCCTAATTAGGCACACGCGGACTGCCTTACTTAAAGGTTCTCTGCCGTTATTATATCACTGTCACGATGATGCTCGATCGCTACCGAGAAATGCATGCTTCAATTAAGGACGCACTTACCTTATCCGTTACATTTATGTTCATACGACCTTCAGGCGGTTCGGTGGCTGTGTCTCCATCTGCAGCCAGGGTCCGTTGTGTTGCTGTCTGTGCGTAACCACATTAGTTTCAATCGTAACTATACATGTACTACAAGTAAATCCAGGCTTACGTGATCCATACTTCAATAGCTAGCTGTACACTCAGCCTACCGGTATACGGTCACAAATATTATACCACTCCCACATGAATTGCAACGCGCATGCCCAAAGATATAGCGTGGAAGATGGCCTTATAATTAGCCTTGATATTCCTGAAGATCAGAATAACCTATCTCTCACCGCTCCCTACGTAGTTGGAGCAAAACAATGTGCGTCTACAAGAAATCAAATACACCACAGATGATGATAGTCAGTCCCGCAAGTCACACTGCTGTGACTAAACAAGAGCTAATACGCGCGTTACGTTTATAGCATTAGTTTTCAATTGATCCAGCAGCGTTATAAACAGAAGTAGTAACTCCAAACCTTGATTCATATTGTATGCGCCGAAACGGAATACGATTTTATCCTATGGATGGATGAGCTGCAAAAACTTAAAACATTTATGGGCGCCAAATCAATTTGCTCTAGTCAGTGCGAATCATGCAGAATAATCACTTTCACAGAAAGGTGATCAAACTTAGTATTACAGATTCTAACAGCAGAAAGTGGGCAAAGGACTAAACAATCGTTTTTCGGAATTGATGAATCTGTACAGTTTGCATGATGTATTGTACATGTATTGGTAATTAAATACAAATCGCCACTTATATAAAATGCTTGTGTGTTTTTGAAACTTAGACTTTAACTCTTTGAATGCCAAGTGCATACAAGCTCACAAACGAGAATGATCCATTCAGTTCATGGCCAAGGACAATGTTCCCTTCCACACAGTGGTGTTCCCCAGCTCCCTCCTGGGGGGCACATAACCACACCCTCCTTAACCACATGAGCTCCACGAGTGGGAGCCTGGAAAAGCAAAGGTGTATGGACTGCTTTCATGCCCAAATAAGGGCAGTCTGTGGGACTTTTACCACTGTTGTCTCAAACTAGAAAATTAACTGTATTAAACGCCAAGTGCATATATACATGCTTGCCCACAAACTGAGAATTATCTGCCTCACCATTCATGCAGTGCTGTGTGTTATGTTGTGTTGATCAAAATCACTTTGAATACCATTGTACATGCATAACTGGATACAAATGTTTGAACGTATGTAGAGAAGGTGGTGGTATATAGGATTTCAAGGCAATAATGGTATAAAAAGCAAGGAAACAAGGCTCTACAATAAGCGAAGATGTTATTTAGCACACGAATGACATAATATAGGACTATTACAGTTTCCCTTATTGCTAGACCCTTGTTAGTTCCCTAAGCTGATGTTCATTAAGAACAGCTTCCAGGGTGTGGTTCCAGCCATCTCTTTGCAAGACCGACACAGGAAGCTTATAGTGGCATCACCAGAGAACTTCAGAGCTTATGTGGCCTGTCTGGAAAAGCATAGGTGTGTGGACTGCTTGCATGCCCAAATAAGGGTAGATGAAAAAAACATTGTGGGACATGTGACGACTGAACATTGTCTCAACACAAGTCAGTTGTTTATTTAGTGACCTTGGAAATAACAGATAAGAAAACATTTGTCATGCAAGAATGGGTGGTTTTATGTTTGAAGAACTACGTGCACAATGTATCCCTAATGCTTGAGTGTGATCAGAGGTGCTGCACATAAAATGTATAAGAGTGCAGTATGGGTGTATAGCCATGCATAGACACATATTGTATCGGATTGAGTCACCATGCATGACAATAACAGTATTCACACATCAGAAAACATGTGACTGACACTTTACTGACACATGTTGTCATGCATCCTTGATTTATTAACTCCTCCCCCTCCCCACCCCCTCTCATGTACAGGTACCAGTTCATGGCCAAGGGCAATGTTCCCTTCCACACTGTGGTGTTCCCCAGCTTCCTCCTGGGGATAGAGGATAACCACACCCTCCTCAACCACATGAGCTCCATACATTGAGGGCCTGGAAAAGCAAAGGTGTGTGGAAAGCTTGTATGCCCAAATAAGGGCAGTCTTGAAACAGCATTGTGATGTTGTCTCAAAACCATAAACTATAATTACCTTACACATAAGAGATATTTGTCAAGGTGGTTTGTTCCAAAGAGGGGTGGTTTTACATTTCAAGAACTACATGGGGATGCTACATAATGATGATTGAATAAGTGGTGCATTAATTAGAAATGATATCCATTCAGTCCATGATGTCATTGATTAATTTATAATTGGATAAATGACCAGCTATAACTCAGGTATCTTAAGACTAGCTACACCTATATTTGGAATTAGCAATATAAGCAATTTTAACCATTACAAGATGCCGCATTTCCTTAAGGATGCTTGTTATACGTATGTTTCTTTGTACCAAATGTTTGTACAGTGATCCCGCAAATTAATGTAATTCTAGTTGTCATAGCGGCCATCACCGTTTATTACATTGCGCTCCGCAAAATGGGGGCGTTTCTTAATGTTTTTGCAAAACCCGGGCGGCTAAATCTCGTTTCTATGGACTAAAAACGTCATATAGTATCTATTTGCTACTGGTCTAACTAATGCCAGTAGGCAAAATGAAACTTAACTTTGTATGCGTAAGTTGCATACAAAAACGATGAAATTTGTGCTTAATTTTTCGCAGTTTCGATGTTTACCTGCAAGCGCTCTAAGCGTTTCAAAATACGGATCAAATTGCCTACTACAGTGATTAAATACGGTTATTCTTGAATTAGAAGAACTGCAGAAACATGCGAAAAACGATATTTTAAACCATCCGGGTTTTCAATTCTAACATTCAATTCAATTATTTCACCGCGCGTAACCGTTACCATAGAAACGACATTATATAATCATACATTTTAAAAACTGTTATTAATCAAAAATGTATTGATCATTATGAATCGAGTGGTAATGTCCGTGTAAGAATAAACGCGTTTCCTTTGGCAGCCATTTAAATAGATCAAGTGTAGCCAGTCTTAACACACCTGAGAAGGTCTGGTGTCGTATGCAAGCGAGATGCAATGTGTGTACATGTGTGTCTACCTGTATGCATGTGTGTGTACATGTGTGTCTACCTGTATGCACCACACAGGCTCCATACCTCCCTCACCACACCTCCATACCTCCCTCACCCACCCTCCTCCCTCCCTCACCCACCCTCCTCCCTCCCTCCCTCACTCACCCTCCTCCCTCCTCACCCACCCTCCTCCCTCCCTCACCCACCCTCCTCCCTCACTCACCCACCCTCCTCCCTCCCTCACCCACCCTCCTCCCTCCCTCCCTCACCCCACCCTCCTCCCTCCCTCCCTCACCCACCCTCCTCCCTCCCTCACCCACCCTCCTCCCTCCCTCACCCACCCTCCTCCCTCCCTCACCCACCCTCCCCCTCCTCCCCTCCCTCCCACCCACCCTCCTCCCTCCCTCACCCACCCTCCTCCCTCCCTCACCCACCCTCCCCCTCCCTCACCCACCCTCCTCCCTCCCTCACCCACCCTCCTCCCTCCCTCACCCACCCTCCTCCCTCCCTCACCCACCCTCCTCCCACCTCCTCCCTCCCTCACCCACCCTCCTCCCTCCCTCACACCACCCTCCTCCCTCCCACCCACCCTCCTCCCATCCCTCACCCACCCTCCCCCTCCTCCCTCACCACCCTCCTCCCTCCCCTCACCCCCCTCCTCCCTCCCTCACCCACCCTCCTCCCTCCCTCACCCACCCTCCTCCTCCCTCACCCACCCTCCTCCCTCCCTCACCCACCCTCCTCCCTCCTCACCCACCCTCCTCCCTCCCTCACCCCCCTCCTCCCTCCCTCACCCACCCTCCTCCCTCCATCCCCCTCATCCCTCCCTCACCCACCCTCCTCCCTCCCTCACCCCACCCTCCTCCCTCCCTAACCCCACTTTGGCTGCCGAAGTTGACCACTTGCTTTTTATATAGGTTACTTGGGGTGACATAGCCATACACACCTTTGCTCACCTGGCTTCCTGGCCTGCGTTGCATACGAGTTGTTGGTCAGAACGGTTTGCACCAATGTTTGTGTATTCCTTGCTTGTGCAAGTGCAGTAAAGGACACATTGGAACCTTGCAATTGCTTGCAGTGTCTGTCAATGAGACTTGCAGCTGAATTTAGGTAGCTCTAACTGACATGAAGAACCTTAAAACTACTGAGCCAAAATATATAGCCCGTGTGTGGCTACACAGAGAGATGACTAATGAGTCCCATACATGAAGGCCTGTGACTAGGCCAACCCTTGTAGGATTAAGAACTGAACTGAAAACCGCAGCGTCTTGAGTGTCGCCAACACATAACTAATCATGAGCTGACATGTAGGGTCCCCTGGGTCTGGCAAACACAGAGGAACTTTATGGGTTTTATGTCATTTGTGAATGCTTCCAGTGAGCATAATTTAGTGCCCTGGATTACTGAGCACATGCACCCAAAAGACACACGAGGTACTGTACTGTACAACTTGCATCATGTTGCATCATGGAGGGAGGGAAGAGATGTAGCAGGGAAGTTGAGGGAAAGAGGAATATTAGAGGCCATTCTATACCACTACAAATATGTATCACACTTGACCACAATTCATATTCTACACCAGTAGTCTGGTCCTGAAAACAGGAAGGAATCCTCCCTACCTTCCTTCCTCTCTCTCTCTCTCTCTGTCTCTCTCTCACTCTCCTCTCTCTCTCTCTCTCTCTCTCTCTCCTCATCTCTCTCTCTCTCTCTCTCTCTCTCTCTCTCTCCTCTCTCTCTCTCTCTCCCTCTCTCTCTCTCTCTCTCTCCTTCTCTCTCTCTCTCTTCGATCTATTGTTTGGGCATCATTCACCCAATCCTCACTAATAGTTACTTGACATTCGTATAAGATACACTAATTGAGCACATCTTGGAACTTAATTATCTACACCACTAACTGTACAAAGATAATTAGGCATACTCGAGTGACTTGTGAGCAAGTCCCACCAACGTGGGTGTAAACTGTGGGTGAGAGGTAATGTACACACTTCATCAGAGTCCTGATCCTGAATAATATCACCTATTCCACTCACCTCCCCCCCCCCCCCCACACACACACATGCAGCTACTTGTCCATCACAGCCTGCTACACCAAAGAGTGGAAAAGTGATGGAAGAATCCTGAATATGTGAGATCATGTGCTCTCATGTGACCTACACATGCATGATGCCCAAGTCACTAAAAACATTCATTTTGAGAAGGTTGGTGGTATATAGGATTTGAAGGCAATAATGGTGTAAAAAACAAGGAAACAAGGTTCTACAATAAGCAAAGATGTAATAGTCCTATATTTAGCACACGGATGACATAATATAGGACTATTACAGTTTCCCTTATTGCTAGGCCCTTGTTAGTTCCCTAAGCTGATGTTCATGAAGAACAGCTTCCAGGGAGTGGTTCCAGCCATCTCTTTGCAAGACAAACACAGGAAGCTGATCGTGGCCATCACCAGAGAACTTCAGGGCTATGTGGCCTGTCTGGAAAAGCATAGGTGTGTGGACAGCTTGCATGCCCAAATAAGGGTAGATGAAAAAACATTGTGGGACATGTGACCACTGTTGTCTCAACACAAGTCAGTTGTTTATTTAGTGACCTTGCACATAACAGATAAGAAAACATTTGTCATTCAAGAATGGGTGGTTTTATGTTTGAAGAACTACGTGCACAATGTATCCCTAATGCTTGAGTGTGGTCAGAGGTGCTGCACATAAAATGTATAAGAGTGCAGTATGGGTGTAGAGCCATGCATAGACACATATTGTATCGGATTGAGTCACCATGCATGACAATAACAGTATTCACACATCAGAAAACATGTGACTGACACTTTACTGACACATGTTGTCATGAATCCTTGATTTATTAACTCCTCCTCCCCACCCCCTCTCGTGTAGGTACCAGTTCATGGCCAAGGACAATGTTCCCTTCCACACTGTGGTGTTCCCCAGCTTCCTCCTGGGGATAGAGGATAACCACACCCTCCTCAACCACATGAGCTCCATACATTGAGGGCCTGGAAAAGCAAAGGTGTGTGGAAAGCTTGTATGCTCAAATAAGGGCAGTCTTGAAACAGCATTGTGTGCATGTGAATGTTGTCTCAAAACCATAAACTATAATTACTTTACACATAAGAGATATTTGTCAAGGTGGTTTGTTCCAAAGAGGGGTGGTTTACATTTCAAGAACTACATAGGGATGCTACATATGATGATTGAATAAATCCCTCACCACACCATCCATACCTCCTCACGCACACCGTCCATACCTCCTCACCACAACCCTTCATACCTCCCTCACCACACGTTCTCCTCCTCACACCTCCATACCTACCCTCACCCCACCTCCAATACCTCCTCACCACACCGTCATTACCTCCCTCACCACACCTCCATACCTCCTCACCACATGGGGTTACCTCCATACCTCCCTCACCACCACACCATCCATACCTCCCTCACCACAACCTCCATACCTCCTCAACCCACGCCCTCCATACCTCCCTCACCAAGCACCTCCATACCTCCCTCACCACAATTCCATAACCTTCCCTCACCACACCGTCCATACCTCCCTCACCACACCTCCATAACTCCCTCACCACACCTCCATACCTCCCTCACCACGCCTCCATACCTCCCTCACCACACCTCCATACCTCCCTCACCACAATTCCACCTCCCTCACCACACCTCCATACCTCCCTCACCACACCTCCATACCTCCCTCACCACACCTCCATACTTCCCTCACCACGCCTCCATACCTCCCTCACCACACCTCCTCAAAGTACATCTCCATCACCACACTCTTAACACATTCTCCCTCATCACGAGGTAGGATACACCACCAAACTCTCTGGCCACAGACTCCACTTTCCTCTCTAGAGGTCTTAACTCACACGAACTGAGCTACAAAATAGAACAGCTGGCCATACACAATGAGGGAGGGTACTATGGGTCTGGGGAATGTAGTACCCCAGTAACCTAGGTAACCATATCGTTACAAGGTGTAGAGCCTATCGTTGCAGAGACACACCATTTACATGTATTTATGGAAGCTGTGAAGAGAAAACAATGGTGTCAGAGGTGTGACATCTTCCTGTCCTTTGCCCAAGAAGACAGAGAGTTTGCAGAGAATGTGAAAGTGAGACTACAGACAAAGAAGAAACTAAAAGTATTCGTACCTTCTGAAGGTCTGGTGCCGTACGCAGGCGAAATGCAATGTGTGTATATGTGTACATGTGTGTCTACCTGTATGCATGTGTGTGTACATGTGTGTCTACCTGTATGCATGTGTGTGTTTCATTTGTATGCATTTGTTATGTAGACAAGTTGTATGCCATTATTAGGTGTACATGAGACACATAATGATCACCAACTTCCCCTCACTGTACATACCACCTCCCCCTCATTCACATCCTCTCTCATCACATCCCTTCCCTGCACCCACCTTCCTCACTCACCTCCCTCCCCTTCACCCACCTCCCTCATCCACATACTCCCTCACCCACCTCCTCCCTCTCCACTATGAAAATGTAATGCAGGGAGAAGTATTTTCTGAGCAGGTGGCAGACATGATCAAACAGGGATGTCGTAAAACAGTCATCATTCTTTCTCCTGCCTACCTGAGGTCTCCATGGTGCAGCTTTGAGTCCCATCTGCCTGGTATGGGGGTGTGTCTATTGGCTATGTAGGGATGGGTGGTCTCTTGAAGGAGATACAGGAGAAAGCACTCATGCTGGCACATAGGCTGGAAGCACACAGTACAAACCTGCAGAGGGAGAGGAGAGCTAATCCAACTGCAGACCAGCGGCCATGAGTTCAGCTATGATGGATGTAAGGTTAGACAAACTTATGCACACAGTTTGAGCCACTGACATGGAGATGACCAAACTGAGCAAGCGATTCCAAAGTGAGAACTATTGGCCATCATTTACGTATGAATGGTTGTCTTCAGTGGCTCATGTAATTTAAATGTCTTGGTTTCTTGGGTACATCACATGTTGACTTTCACTGCCCTTTACTCCCAGCAACATCTCCTCTCTCTCTTGTCTCTATGCACCCTGCTCAACTACCTTCCTCCCACACACATCCTTCGTCACCCACGCTGTCCATCTCCCTCACTCACCCCTCCTTCACCCTCACCCATCTCCCCTCATCACACCCTCCCTCCCCTCACTCACCTCCTGACCACCTCCACTTAGGTGCTTGGGCAAGAGGGAGGGGCACAAGTGGCTGTCTGTATATAGCTTCATTGAGAGTGTTGTGTATACACACACCACACACACCACACCACACCACACCACACCACACACACACCACACACACCACACATACCACACCACACACACCACACCACACACACACCTTATAAAGCCATGTCATTGGTAAATTCATGGAATCCTAGCAGGTCATCATGAGCTAATACTAGAACATCAGCCTGCATGAGTTGCTCATAACACACACACCTCATCCATCACATCCACACCAATGTGGAACAGATGTGTGGTCTCAATACAACCTGCAGACACACATCACCTCCTCCCCTTCCGACATTCACATACTAAGCCTTTGTTAAATTTGATTAGGGTCGGGATATAATAAGAAGCAAAACCACTTGGGCTGCCAGTGTTGACCACTTGTTGTTCTTTGGTGCTTGGGTGACATAGCCATACACACCTTTGCTCACCTGGCTCCTTGCAGATGAGTCATTGTTAGTCAGAACTGATCATGATATGCTCCAATGCTAAAGCATTCCTTGTTGTGCAAGTGCAGATCTGGACACATTGGAATATGTGCTTTATTGTGACTTGTGTGTTTGTGTCTGTAATGTTTACAGGTGTTGTACTTCTCAAGGTGTTTGTGCATTCATTTATAGCTGGTCATTTATCTCATTAAAAATCAATTTGATAGTAATATAAATGAATCAATGACATCATGGACTGAATGTTCTTGGCACAGTACAGTGGAAGGTTCAGCCACACTTTGCCTCAAATCTTCACCTCAGCATCCACTGTGTCCTTGGGACACCAACAGCCTTCAAGAGATGAACCTTGTCTATCTGGTGCATTAAACATAGCAACATCACTACAGTACAATGTGCAAAACATCATTTCTAATTAATGCACCACTTATTCAATCATCATTATGTAGCATCCCCATGTAGTTCTTGAAATGTAAAACCACCCTTCTTTGGAACAAACCACCTTGACAAATATTTCTTATGTGTAAGGTAATTATAGTTTATGGTTGTGAGACAACATTCATCCAGTTGTACCAATTCATGGCCAAGGACAATGTTCCCTTCCACACGGTGGTGTTCCCCAGCTCCTCCTGGGGGTAGAGGATAACCACATGAGCTAGCAGTCCACACACCTATGCTTTTCCAGACAGATGCTAAAGTTTCTATATACTACCCTCCTCCCTCCCCGCCCCCTCACTTGCTCCTCACTCCCTCCTCCCCATGCCATTCAGAGTACCTGAACTATGAGGAGGGCAAGTTCTCCAAGAGCAGGTGTGTGGGTGTGTTTTGGGACAACGCCAAGGACACTCCAGCAGACATGCTCCATTGAGTCCCAGGTGGGTGGAGCCTTTTCATTGTGTGTGTGTGTGTGTGTGTGTGTGTGTGTGTGTGTGCATTGTGGAGTATGATGTGCCAATACATTCTGTATTATGAATGTGTGTTGTTTGCCATAACAAGTGTCAGAAATGATCACATGTGTGCTGTCTTTCAGATTACTGATAGCATCCTGTCCCATTGTGGTAATGTATCACATGCTATTAAGACATGGAAAGTGTTAAAACTTTTGTTATTTATCTGTAAGGTATGATTAAATTTGGTAGTGGTGTTGTATTTACTTCCATGTATCTACCTGTATTTGTTGTCATATGGTATGTGATGGGAAATTGCTTTGGAGACATTGTGCAACCAGTTCATCCCTACCTCTCTCCTCCCTCCTAGAGTGTTGATGTTCATTAAGAACAGCTTCCAGGGAGTGGTTCCACGTTGCAAGACAACACACGAAGCTGATAGTGGCCATCACCAGAGAACTTCAGGGCTATGTGGCCTGTCTGGAAAAGCATACATGTAGGTGTGTGTGTGTGTGTGTGTGTGTGTGTGTGTGTGTGTGTGTGTGTAGGTGTGTGTGTGTGTGTGTGTGTGTGTGGACTGCTTGCATGTCCTAATAAGGGTCCAAGTGTTGACATTGTGGAACTTTACACCACTGTCATTTACATCTGTAGTTTATTTAGTGATCTACTCATAAGCTATTTGTTCAAAAAGGGGTGGTTTTTACATTTCCAGGCTACTGGGGAAGCACGTTCTCATTGAACTAGTGAAAATTAGGCACTCACCCCAAAAAATTGAAATCGGTTTCCTGTCTCATAGCAACAAACCAGACAACCAATTCCCTTTGGAATGCGCTATACACATAGCACAAGGAGTACAATGAACATCTATAAACCATTCTTTTGTTGAAGAAAGACCTCTGACCTTCATATTATATATAATATCACATGACCTTACCATTCAAAAACGTGTCAGTTTTGTGGCTTGAAGACAAGTGACTTATTTCAGCGCCAACAGAGCTCGTGAGTTATAAAGACTACAAGTCACTAAAAAACATTCTTTTTGAGAAGGTTGGTGATATATTGGATTTGAAGGCAATAATGGTGTAAAAAACAAGGAAACAAGGCTCTACAATAAGCAAAGATGTAATAGTCACACGAATGACATAATATAGGACTATTACAGTTTCCCTTATTGCTAGACCCTTGTTAGTTCCCTAAGCTGATGTTCGTTAAGAACAGCTTCCAGGGAGCGGTTCCAGCCATGTCTTTGCAAGACAAACACAGGAAGCTGAAGTTATGTGGCCTATCAGTATATGCATGCCCAAATAAGGAAGTCTTGGGTAGATGAAAAAGCATTGTGGGACATTGTGGGACATGTGACCACTGTTGTCTCAACACAAGTCAGTTGTTTATTTAGTGACCTTGCACATAACGGATAAGAAAACGTTTGTCATGGTCTGCTCCTAGAAGGGGTGGTTTCATGTACAATGCATCCCTAATGCTTGAGTGTGGTCAGAGGTGCTGCATGTAAAATGATGCATGGTATAAGAGTGCAGTATGGGTGTAGAGCCATGCATAGACACATATTGTATAGGATTTGAGTCACCATGCATGACAATAACAGTATCCACACATCAGAAAACATGTGACTGAAATCTTACTGACACATGATGTATCCTTGATTTGTTAACTCCTCCTCCTCCCCACCCCCTCTCATGTACAGGTACCAGTTCATGGCCTAGGACAATGTTCCCTTCCACACTGTGGTGCTTCCCAGCTCCCTCCTGGGGGCAGAGGATACCCACACCCTACCTCTTCCACATGAGCTCCATGGGTGAGGGCCTGGAAAAGCAAAGGTGTGTGGAAAGCTTGTATGCCCAAATAAGGGCAGTCTTGAAACAGCATTGTGTGCATGTGGACCTGCAAATGGAGGAGATGGAATAAAGGATACATGACACCCATGTGTTAGACAGGTGACTGTCACATTAGAGTTAAGAACACTTACAAACAAAATAGACACTGTTTGAAATAACATGAACACTTGTCATGCATGTGTAGGTCACATGTAAGTCATATGATCTCACATGTTCAGGATTCTTCCACCACTTTTCCCACTCTTTGGTGTAGCAGGCTGTGATGGACAAGTAGCTGCATGTGTGTGTGTGTGTGTGGGAGGAGGTGAGTGGAATAGGTGATATTATTCAGGATCAGGACTCTGATGATGTGTGTACATTACCTCTCACCCACAGGTTACACCCACGTTGGTGGTACTTGCCACTCGTGTATGCCTAATTTTCTTTGTACAGTTAGTAATATGGATAGTGTATCTATACAAAGGTTCAAGTACATATGTAGCTATTAGTGAGGATTAGGTGAACTACACGCAAAGGATAATTTCATTTTAGCAAGCGTACACAAGCGACTTGCTCACAACTTGCATGTCACGTGCATGCAAGAGTACACAACCAAAAAGTTTCGACAATGTATCGGTATGTAACAACCTAACATATTGTAACGGGGTCGTTTTATAGCCCGTAAAAGAACCGATGAACCGTTACATATGAAATCAGGCATGATAAAACACGGCCATACCGGATTTACACTACTTATTGGAACGATCCGTTTTACGTCCCCAAAACAGGCTGCTCACTAACTGTAACGACATGTAAGTTAATTATATTTATTATTTTTGCTTTGAAAGAGTATAATAAAAGGTAAATGAAGTGGATAAATAATAATCTTGCATGGCTGGGGTAGAGGTCAGAGAATGAAGTGGATCAGCCTGGCCCTATAGCGAGGATCAGTGCAATTCACAATGCTCAACATTGTCTTGATTAACAGTTGCATCATCTTATGTGGCTGGGGTAGAGGTCAGAGAATGAAGTGGATCAGCCTGGCCCTATAGCGAGGATCAGTGCAATTCACAATGCTCAACATTGTCTTGATTAACAGTTGCATCATCTTATGTGGCTGGGGTAGAGGTCAGAGAATGAAGTGGATAATATAATGGATCAGCATTGTCGTGATGAACAGTTGCAGCATCTTATGTGGCTGGGGTAGAGGTCAGAGAAGTCTCCTCAGGTTCAGGTGATGAACTGGTAAGCGTGCTGGTAGGAGGAAGGGAGTAATCAAATTCTTCATCAACTTTAACAACTTCTTCCAGCAAGGTTCGTTCTGTATTCTGGAAGGATATTTATGTCAACCTTTAATGACACAATGAACTTTTCGGCAAATTCCATAGTTTGGAGTTTAGCATACATCCTACAGGGTTGTATGCCAAACAACTATAGAATGAAACTAAAGTAAAAAAAAAAAACACATGTAGGAAAAACTGAGATCTCACTCTGCGTCGTTCCTCTGATCGGATGTCAGTAAGTTTTTTCTTGCAGTACTGCCTGGCCTTTTCCTTCAATGAGGAATTGAATGATTGGTCTCCAAGGACCTGTCCAATCACATCCTGTTCAAAACAAGGACTTATTAAATGATACACAAATGCCAATAAGTATACACACAAGTATATCCCTGCTGGATGGTTGACGGGTCAAACTTTTGCAATAAAGAGTACCGATTCCCTTGTTAAGGGGTTCCTAGTGCACAAAACATCTGTTTGAAGAATGCAATAATGAATTGTTTTACCTTGAACGGACTTTTTTCGATTGTCAGTAGCAATTCGGTGAGAAATTCTACCCCTCGCTTTATAGTGGCTAGTTCAGCCTGCATGTGAGCTATTGCCTGTTTCATCTCCTTCCTCATCGAACTCAACTCCCGCAATACCCCTGGTAGATCGACAGATAGGGAAGGAGTTGAAACGCTTGAGATTGCAGAAGTTGTTGCAGTCGAAGGAAAGGTAGGTGACAATACTTGAGCATCGTGAATTGCACTGATTCTCGCTATAGGGCCAGGCCGATCATCCCTTGGCCTTACGGATTCTGAGTGGGTTGAGGTTGAGGCTGAGCCCGCTAAGCTCCTACGACGAAGTAAAGGATTTTGCACACTTCCAGAGGGTTCATTTTCCGTCCTTGAATGCCGTGGCAGAGAAGTAGCCGTCAACATTGTGCTCATTGCTGTGTAAACAAAGCCACGTGCAGCATTAAAAAAAAATTGTGGCAAAAGTGGGCGACAATTTAGAGTGTCAGTACTGAACGAACATCCCAGACTCTCTTGGCCTACTCCTACCACGAAGCAAAGGGTTCTAAACACTTCCAGAGGTTCCTTGAATGCGTGGCAGATGATTACTTGCGCTGCCAGTCAGGTTCAGATTAGTTATGGCGGAACCGTTGTCAGAAGGTCAGTGAAAGAATGTAAAATAAACTGTTTTGCAATGTGCTTTAGTACGATTGAGTTATGTTGGACCTTTGGTATATGCAGTGTTTCATTGTGAGGTCTGTAAACAAAGTTTTGGGCAACGATGGAGGTTTGTGAGACATCTTCAAACGCAAAAACATCTGTCAAATGTTGAGGCGCTTGAAATCGATGACCCATCCCACACTGGCTCGTCTTACATTGGCTCGCATAGAGAGGTACAATATACATATTGTGTTATTACTCTAGCAATGCTGTAATTCCGTGTTCATGTACATGCAACTGCATAATAGGATGCAGAAGTATACGGAAGTGATGTGTTCCAAACAAGCGGAGCCCTTTATGATGAGGAGCTACAACCTGAGGTTGTGTATTCTGAATCTGATTTGGATGATTCGGATATTGATCTCGAAATAGGCAAGCTAATTGATCACGTATACTTGTATGAGGATGATGATGGTATTTGCTTATAGGCAGTGAAGGACGGCTTGGGGACTCTATGTTTCGGCACACTGAAAGCTATTACCCATTTCCAAGTAAACTCTTTGCTCTCCTTTTCTTTCACCTGCACAGTCCTCGTCCAATGGTATGTGTACAGCACACATGTTACGTATGTGCATGTGCATTTCATTGTTCAACTTAGGGTCAGACTAATCTCTCGTTCATGTGGGCTACATTAAAAGGTGCTGGAGTTGAAGTGCCAAGTCTTTCTCAGGTTAAACATTTTCAACTACCTGATTTTGTTCCTCCAAAACGGGTATGTTGTATCAAAACTTGTAGCTATATGTACATTGCAGTGACTCTACTTATAGGTTCTGTCTCCTGCAAATACGCCATTCTACGTCTTGTCAATTTCGTCAATAATATCTCACTGCCTTGGAAGCAGCAAGTTATCTCACCTCCTTGCTCATTATCCAGTGGTAAATAATGTGTATACGTAAGTTTACAAACTATGATCTGTGGTAGAGATGTAGAATTATGAGTCAATTTTTTAAAGTGAGATTTTTCATGGAAAAAAGTGGAGTACTGATAGCCGATTTGCATCTCCAATGGCTGAACTTGATACTGGAGTGGATGTCTTTGTTCGAGATTGTGTTTATTTCCAACATCCTAAACTGGGCCTTTCCAAGGGTGTAATTGTGAAGTTTTTCAAGTGGTATGTGTATTTGCCACTACACCAGAACTATGATTTACTGTATTTACTATTAGGATTCTTGCAAGGAGGTGTACTGTGAAATTGACACTTTGGTTGATTTCAATCGCTTTGCTCAAATAGTGCCAGACACAGAGGCTTATATTCCTGAACATGTTAATATTATATTTGACATGATAGCCATACCAATTTCATCTGTACATGCCATATGTGAAAAACCTGCTGAGGTGATTAAGTGGGATGAACTTGCTCACTCTTTTATACGGCTTAGTCATGAGGTATGATAACTTATTTAATGCCATTATGTAAAATTTCCATATTCTTTAGGATTCTTGCAATTATTTGAAACCAAATCATCTCAAAACCAAGGCTGCTGGAAGAAAGGTAGTAATGCTACCTCTCATCCTGTTCACAGACGATCTAAGTGGTAACAAAAGTAAGAAATGGCATAAGTTTGAATCCTGGTATCTTATGCTAGCTGGTTTGCCAAGACATGAGAATGCAAAGCCAGAAAACATTCATTTTGTGTCATGCACTGACCTCATGGATGTGCTTGACATGACAGAATGTGTTGCACAACAACTGCAACAGCTTGAACTTGATGGTCTCATAGTTTATGACTCGTTTTACAAGGAAACTGTGCTTGTAATTGCACCACTGCTTTGCGTGATATGTCATGCGTCTCAACTGCTGAACCATCTTAGAGGCTCAGCTAAGAAATTCTGCCGGTTTTGCATGGTGAGTGCAGCTGATATTGATTCATATGGGCTAATAGAGAATTTTATTTCAGGCTGACAGAGATACTACACCATGTTCAGTATGTGAAGAGAGAACAAGGGACATATCTTTGCAGCAAATACAGGAAATACAATCCCAGCGTACAGAGAAAGCCAAATCTGATAAGAGTACTGAGGTAGGGTTAAGGGATGTCCCAAATTCATTACTTCACATCCTCGCAGACCTCTTCAAGTAAGTTAGCAGTGAAGGTGTAACTCTACCATTCATTTGCATTCGTGTATTGTAACAGGAGCATTCCTGTTGAAGTGTTGCATACAATGTTACTGGGTGCATGCAAATATTTCTTGAGCCACGTGATGCCTACGTTATCAAAAGAACATAAACAGCAAGTTCTTGCAAGAATATCTGCTTTTAACATGTCCGGATTTAGTGTCAAAATACATGGCAATGTGTGCAGACATTACAAGTCATTTGTTGGTAGAGATTATAAAGCGTGGGCACAAATGGCTATTTTCATCCTCCATCCATATCTATCTTCTGGTCAAAAAAGAGTACTATTGAGCCTTTCAAAGGTTAGTATGTGTAAGGAGTGTTTTCGGCCTGTAATTTTATTTTATTTTTTAATGCAGGTATTTCATATGGCATACTGTAGTCATTTTGAGCCATCGCAAGATGAACAACTGCGTCACATTTGCAAGGAGTATGTGGATAATTGCATGGCTCACATGCCAGAGTTGGTTCACAAACAAAAAACACACTACCTTCTACATCTGGTCGACTGTATGCTTGACTATGGGCCATCATCTGCATTTAGTGCTGAAAGGTAACTTTAGAACGTAAATGAACCACCGTTTTTTTTTTGTTTTTTTTTTGCCTTAGTATAGGTGTGAATCTTTCAATTCTTTGGTTCGATTGCAAAACATCTATGGGAATAAACTTGCTCCCAGCAGAGATATAGCAAACCACTTTGCTATAATGGATCACGTTCGTTATATCTGGGGGCCTATTCAACACAAATGAACAGTAATTTGTGTTGCTTTATATATTTTTAATTTTTATTCATGGTATTTTTTTTAAGATGTGGCAGTGGGCTGCGCGAGCTGTACAACACAAATGCTGTGCAACATTTCTTCAACTCTGTCCCCATGAAACTTTTAAATAAAACAAAGACTATTCATCAACCAGGCTGTGGACGAAAGGTTTGAACTCTACTGCTTTCATGGGGCACATTCATAGATTCCAACCCTTCACAGGCTTCCAAAAATGTTGTACTTTTTGGCACTGTCAAAATTGACACTCAAGATCTCTCATCAGTAACTTTCAGCCAACTCCTTACAATGGATCCTCCATTTCAAATTGTTGGCCTGGACTTTGATGATGCACGTCAGCAGTCAGTTGTGCAGTGCAGAGCGGTGGTTTCTCACAACAATGAGCTCATCCACGCTGGTGATTATGTTAAGTTTTATGCTCCTGTTAATGAGGTACAACAGTACAACGATCATGCTCTCCATTTTATCTACATGTACTTCTCTATACACGTAGTTCATGTATGGTCAACTCCTTACAACAGTCCAGTTAACATCGAGTGGTGCAACTTTGTGCTTTGTCAGAGGGTTTGAAGCAATGGCTCTGGCTGATGGAACATCACTTTTGAATGAGTTTGACTGTCCTTTGTTCTCATTGTCACGAACCATCCTCTCAGTGGATAGCAGCAACATACTTGGAGCAGTCTCCTTTGTCCATGAATGTGATGCAACATGTATGTTTGTGGAGAGAAGTGTGCAGCACATACAAGAAAGAGAAGAAACTGAACTGTCAAGGCTTGTTTTTGAACATAACTGGAATAATATGCTGTTTTGTAACAATCTTTTCTGTGTACAATAAAGTTTTTTTACAATAAAGATGATCTGAAAAAGAAAACCATGGCAGCCCACCCAATACAAAATACATGCACGTATACAGCCCGATATCAGCAGTTCTACGCCCTCGGTTCGATCTGTTTACGGCCACCGGACGCAACCGTAAAGGGATGTAGTCGCCATCGTTACAGTATGTAAGATTAACCGGAAACAACCACGATAACATACCGTATCAGGAAATTTACGGTTACCGTAAGGGTACGGTGGCCCTGGAGGTCGCGCGACCAAACATTGTACGACAAGCGGTTTTTTGATTGAACAATATAGCGACGGTCCGATTCCGTGTTCGAGCAATGGAGCAGCGGTCCGATTCTGCGATCGATCCCATTCCGCGATCAAACGATCATTCACTTCCGCTACCGCGCATTGATCTATTTTTGGGATCAAACAACGGTCTATAGACCTTATTCGACCGCAATTATGAATAAATTATTGCGTGACTTGCATGTGACATGATTGATTGTTTATTGAGAAAGGCGTCGCCGTTATTGAGTATGGCTGAACAATCGGATGCGTTTAAGCAGCTTGATGCAGTCGGGAAGTCACGCTATAATGAGAAACTTGGTATGCTAGGCATAACAACAGATCCGTACATGACTCCAAAAGATGCTTGGGACTACAACCCCTCTCGTTGGCCTGACGAACATTAATAAATGCAACGCTTTGCGAGTTCATGACATACGAAGACGGGTATACGAAGGGTTCAAAACATAATTACCCAGTGCAGAAACCGTCGTAGAATACACCGAGCGAATTTCAAGAACATACATGTCTAAAGGAATGAAGCTAGCCTTACACAAACCATACTATATTAAATTAAGTGTTTGAACGATAAGTCACTAAGTTCTTACAGGCCATTCAGCAAAAACACATCTCCCAGTGCGTAATGGTGTGCTACGTACAAATTCAGTAACACAGTACCTCTAATGTTTACACGAAGCAACGTAGCCTTACACAAAGCCTTTGTGCGCCATTTATAATAATTTTCCCCGCGTAACAGAGTACAAAAGTCAAACAACATCGACTACTGGGAATTTTGTAATGGTTACAACCATTTTTATGACATAAAGGCATAGCAAAGATAGCTTTACTTACAACAAAAACTGTTGCACAAACGAATTTCGCTCGTCGATGTCACGTGACTTAATTGGTCAATATTGCTACAAGCGCGTGACATTTATATATTCATATTGCGGTCGAACAACGGTCTATTTTTGAGATCGAACAGCGGACCGTTTCTCCGACCGACCAGCCAAACGTACTATGGGATATATAGGTGGTACCTTGCATGACGTCACGTAATTTTACATGTAGAGCAGTATGGTTCACAGAGACGACCCAATAGTCGACCGTAAGTTAGCATATCACTATCAGGTAACGATGCATATACATGCACATGCAGGGCTAATAGTGCGATACTGGAGGCAGCAGAAGACAATCCTGGTAATACTCGGCTAATGCACCACGTGGTTGTTGGGTTAGTGTGTATGCAGTCAGGCCCGGCGCACATGGTGCGGTTGGTACGGCTTTGGCCGCACCAACTTTCGGTCCCAAAATGGGCGTGTCTGATATGTGGGCGTGTCTGATGTCATTATGCATTTATTATTAAGCATTGTATGAATTCCCTCTGCACAATTATCGATTGTCTATAACTACTCAGATCATTTTAATTATAGTCGTACTTTAACCATTGTATGAATTTCTTGCTGTGCAACTATGGCCAACTCTTTGCTCTCAATAAATGATCTGCCTCAGATCCCCGACACCCGCACCACCCTATGGGTTTGACGTCCCTAAGTGTTCATTTGGAGAAAATAATCCTGTCTTGCGATCGTTTCAGGCTGCATAGTTTAAGACATGGCCATTTCTTCACTATGATGAGGTAAAGACTTAGCATACTACCACATCTGCGTGAAGGGATTTAAAGAACGAAAGATGAAGTCCAGAAAGATTTTGAGCTTGTCTGCACATTTTATGAAGTCATTAAAGATGACCTCCATCCAGAGCTATTACGTTATCGGTTGTCTATTTTTTGCACGGAATTTCTAAACTTGTATTCAACAGTTCAAATTCCGCCGACAATTTGGACATCATAAAGTACACTTGCACTTTAACAGCACCTCAAATACAACTTCTGTCTGAGTTTGTACAGTAATCAAGCGAATTGCTAGTTATGACTGCTACAAATGCAACTTCCGAACGTACATTTCGCGCTCCGTAGGATTAAAAGCTATCGACGCAGCACAATGAGCCAGGTAAGATTAAATCACCTAATGGTGTTACACGTTCACAAAGCTCTCACTGACACCATCAAGCTAGAGAACATGAATTTGTTAACATGCAGTTCGCAGCATAGGACAATAGTATTTGGCAATCCTTGATAATGATACCGAAAATCCCCTACTACTTAAAGAGCTTGAATCTTGATCCTTTGCTTTTGCCACACCCATGTTCGCATTGTCCGGTTACATATGATTCTGTTTTTGCATCTTGTAGTTTATAAACATGAATTTCATTAACATGGGCCGGGCATGTGCTTCGAAAGAAAACTTCAACGCGCGCGCGCTTTGCATGGGGCCACGCCCATACTAATATTTAATAATTGGCCGCACCAACTTTGGACAGAGTGCGCCGGGCCTGAATGCTGGCTACACGGGCGCAGTAGCAGTAAACTAACGGCATCGCTATACCTTCAGGCTAACATGGCTCAAGAAAAGGCTCGCTGCGCTGGGACTTTAACGGCGCAACGTTGTGGAAACACGCCTTACACTTGTACATCAGGCCATTAAGGTCAGTACTTTTTGCCGGGCTATGCAAATACAGAGTGGCGTGACGTCTCCACGTGAGGGGCATAGAATGAACTTCAAACGTCCAACTGCTGCCTCGGATACCGGGCAATGTGGAGATTGCTACACAGCCAAATTGTTTTTCTGATACAGATATGTAACATAAGTGGTACATATATGTTAACAGAGTATGTCACAATTATGTTAACACAGTTTGTTACATACTCTGTTGACAAATTTTATGTCACATTTATGTAGTTACAGTTTGGGACATAATGTTCTTACATATCTGTAGCTCATGTATGTTACATATATGTATCATAAATATGTAAACCATATAAGGAAATGTTTATCCACTACGTATTTATAATTGAATTTCACTGTATTTAATATTAATGTACACAAAATACATTGTAGCAATAAAAAGGATTGTTCCAGTCATGACAATGCACCAATACATTGCACACAGTGTCCTGTCTTTGCACACACCAAAATTGCATGACTCTTGCACAACCAGTGAAACTGATCTCAAGACGTTGGTACTTGATGTGCAGAAAACTGTGTCAACAAGGGACAGTCTTATTCATTGAGCAATGGCTGACCATCAGTGGAAGCCCTGAACAAGACAATGTGTGGTGTCAGAAGAAGTGTTGAAAGTAGCTAGAAGAAGTCCATACTGCATCTAAAGGGATGACACAACAAGTCAGCTCCACCAGTATTGGTGCAGCCACTGCATGTACCTGATCATAGGGAGTGACTAGTTCGATGAACTCTCCCAGATTCACAACAGTTGAATCCTTGAAAATGACAGCCTTGACCTCCTGCACTGTATCACTGGTAGTCAGCTCCTCAAGCCTGATGTCAAATTGGGAATCATGCAGCTGAAGAGCACCAAGCGTAGTAGTTTGACTGCCTGTAATAGTTTTTAGTGGCAATGTTGATAGAGTGTACTTTTGTCGTGTTACCTAAAAATATCATGGTATCATGAAATGCTTCACTAATACGATAACATGCCTTTCGAGGTGCTCCGACTTTGTATATAGCACTGTCTTGATGCAGTTCTATCATAGGTATGCCACACATTACATGCTGCATACAAGGTGAAACAAACAACTCCTTTGTGACACATCTCCACATCTAGAAAAAATACAACAAGAATTAAAATTCAGAAATGCATACAGTTTTTGTACCTTTCAGTACTATGCGTGCCATCATTACAAATATAGCACAGGTGTTGTAAGGTTGAAAAACGCACTGCTATGTCACGAATTGGGGCTAGCCTGTTACCAAATATATTGTTGCCTAACCATTGAGTTGAAAGATTCAAACCTATATGTATAGTACACCAAAAATAACTGTTAAAAATTGCACAGCACGTAACAGTACCATTCAGCAGAGAAAGCAGAGCATGGTCCATAATTACAAATGGACTCACCAAAGGTGAAGAATTATCTGGATTTTTGGTTTCTTTAACAGTACTGGCATGTGCTCCTTTAAGTCATCAACAAAATTATGACAAAGTCTCTGCCACACATTGTACAGGGAGGTGGAAAAGAAATCACAGCAAGCTATTTGAAAACCCTGCTGGGATTAAACAAAGGATTATTTTGGCATGAAGTCAACAAAAGTTGCTTACTTTGGATAATATACTTTCTTCTGTCCTTCAGTTAGACAATGAACATTGCCATCTGTGTCCATCCTTTAAAATCCCTACCAACAAATGACTTGGAACATTTCCATACATTTTTTTTTTTAACCCAGAGGTGTTATACACCTTGACCCTTGCTAGAATTTCACTTTTTGCCTTCTTGACAGCCCTGACATTATTTCCTTTAGTACGTACTTACAAGTATGTAGCAGTTTAGTGTGCAACACTTCAACTGGCATATACCTAATGTTGTACAAAAGTCAAGCTGATAAGAGGATCCCAACTGTCGATTCTTACCTATATACATCTGCTGGGATTGAAACAAAGGATTTTCAATCTCCTTCAACCCATACTGCTTGCGCATCTCACAGATGTCGCGTGTATAGACTTTTACACGGAAAGGTTTCAGCACAAGGCTCACAACAAAAGCCTGCTGTGAGCAGAATTTCAACTCATTAACACGCGTGCATTGTTACTAGCAGTGATATATATAGTTCAAGATCGAGCACATACGCAGATACTTACGAGTCGCCATCTTTCACAAAACGTGTCACGTGCTCTTACACGTTCTGTACACATTCCATGTATGGTATTGCCACATGTGATACAGAAATGTTAACAGTTACGATACATATATGTACTTACATGTATGATACAAACTGTAGTGTATGTATCAGAATGTGGGCACATTCTGTTACAATATGTAAGAACATGTATGTATCAGGATATTTCTTGCTATCATAGCTGACCCAAGATGTTGAACAGTTATGATACAGTTTGTTATAGTATACATATATGTTTCAAAGCTGTAACAATTTGGCTGTGTACAATTGAAGTACCGGTACACCATTAAAAGGTAGCCTCATCTTTGAGTGAGGTACACGTGATCCTCCTTGACATACATCACTCATCTAGATCCACTGTGATGATGCTACTGGCAGTAATGGATCCTATTGCTTCACGACTACGTAAAGTTAAACGACTTACAAGGAGAACATATGTGAACATGGCAAGCGACCAGCCCCATGTGTGCAGCTACCTATACCTTGAACTTAGTGTTTCATTTCAGGGTCCAAACTGGTGTTGGCACATCGATGGGTATGACAAGCTCAAACAGTTTGGCTTCCCCATTCATGCTTGTATTGATGGGTAAGTAGTCTCTGTATCTTGTTTCATAATTTTCACGGTGATCATTTGGTTGGAGCTGACTGCCACTAACAATGACCCTGATGTTGTGGGCAGTAGTAAAATTGGAAGGTATGTCACATGCCTTGGTAGCATCTATGCAGGATGTGTTTGAGTATTCAGTGTTTGTGTTTTGTATTTTATATGTACTGTGTGGTTTGTGTGTGACATGTGCTGTGTATTTCTGTGGTTGTCATATGTGCTGTGTTTTTGGGTGATATGTGCTGTGTGTGTATATGTGCTGTGTGTTTGTGTGCTGCTGCAGTGCTAAAACAACTAACCCTTCCCCCACCTAGGTGTTTGATTGTCTTTTGTGGTCACACCTTTGACTGTACAGCTATGTGTGTGTGTGTTGTATCCTCGTGTCTGTGTGTTGTTGACTGTATTTGTGTGGCTGTATTGCAGTGTTTGTGTGGTATGAGCATTTAAACTGGTATGCTGGCTGCTTGTGTCAACCTAGATATTCCTATCAAGTGCTAAAACAACTCATCCTTCCCCCACCTAGGTATTTGATTGTCTTTTTGTGGTCACACCTTTGACTGTGTGTGTGTGTGTGTGTGTGTGTGTGTGTGTGTGTGTGTGTGTGTGTGTGTGTGTGTGTGTGTGTGTGTCATCTGTGTGTTGTTGACTGTGTGTGGCTGTATTGCAGTGTTTGTGTGGTATGAGCATTTGAACTGGTGTGTTTTGTATGCTTGCATGGTAAAACCAAAATCCGTCCTCAACTGAGGAGGTAATTTATTGTGTTGATATGTCAGTCTTAAGTAGTGGTTCGTGTCCTCTTGGGCGCAGCAAATCGAACACTTCATCTGGAGCATCCCGCTGGACAAAAAGAAATAAACTTTTCATGGCAACTATCGTATGCTGTGTCCTTCACACTCTCGTTATCATGATGATGAAGCAAATGGCTAGGAGGAACAACACACCTGGTTCTCTGTAACATATGATGCGCTGGGTTGAGACATTTAACAACATGATTTAACAGTTGTGTAAAATATGTATACTAGTATGAGATTGTAATTGTAATCTAAAAATGATTTTATAATAATTAAATTGAAATTGTTTCCGCACTGCATGCAAGATGTCGAAGGAGGATTCTCTAGTTAATGATACTGTGTTCCAGGACCAATTGCGTGCAGCCCTCAAAAAGACACTTGCGGGCTCTGCCTGGGTCGAACGATCATCGTCTCAGACTCATTCGTCTGCATCAGCCTACAACGAGAGTCCCCGCGTCACCGACAATCGTCCTCAACTGGATCTGTGCATACTCCGATAGTCACGTAGTCGTGAAGCAATAGGATCCATTACTGCCAGTAGCATCATCACAGTGGATCTAGATGAGTGATGTATGTCAAGGAGGATCACGTGTACCTCACTCAAAGATGAGGCTACCTTTTAATGGTGTACCGGTACTTCAATTGTAGCAATCTCCACATTGCCCGGTATCCGAGGCAGCAGTTGGACGTTTGAAGTTCATTCTATGCCCCCCACGTGGAGACGTCACGCCACTCTGTATTTACATAGCCCGGCAAAAAGTACTGACCTTAATGGCCTGATGTACAAGTGTAAGGCGTGTTTCCACAACGTTGCGCCGTTAAAGTCCCAGCGCAGCGAGCCTTTTCTTGAGCCATGTTAGCCTGAAGGTATAGTGATGCCGTTAGTTTACTGCTACTGCGTCCGTGTAGCCAGCAAACACACTAACCCAACAACCACGTAGTGCATTAGCCGAGTATTACCAGGATTGTCTTCTGCTGCCTCCAGTATCGCACTATTAGCCCTGCATGTGCATGTATATGCATCGTTACCTGATAGTGATATGCTAACTTACGGTCGACTATTGGGTCGTCTCTGTGAACCATACTGCTCTACATGTAAAATTACGTGACGTCATGCAAGGTACCACCTATATATCCCATAGTACGTTTGGCTGGTCGGTCGGAGAAACGGTCCGCTGTTCGATCTCAAAAATAGACCGTTGTTCGATCCCAAATATAGACCGTTGTTTGATCCCAAAAATAGATCAATGCGCGGTATAGCGGAAGTGAATGATCGTTTGATCGCGGAATGGGATCGATCGCAGAATCGGATCGCTGCTCCATTGCTCGAACACGGAATCGGACCGTCGCTATATTGTTCAATCAAAAAACCGCTTGTCGTACAATGTTTGGTCGCGCGACCTCCAGGGCCACCGTAGTGTATCCTTCCAGAGGTACAGGTGTGCCCCACTTGAGGTCTCTACTGATACAACGTGGCTTCAGACCATCCCTGATCCAGGAACTGGTGATCTGGATGGCATTGGAATACCACACCCCTGGGAGGGTGCAGAAAGTAAGGTGAGGGGGAGAAGATGAGGAAACAGGAGATCACACAATGGTATGGTATGTGCACAATACATCATTGTATCTACTACAACATAGGAGAACATATCTTAAATTCACAAATGGCAGAAAACTGAAGTCATTTTACCAAAGAAGTAGCACAGTGCAAAAAGTGTGTTATGCGACACTGTATATTATAACGTATTCAAATATAGGCAGCAATATAAGCTGTCTGCGTATTGAACATTATAAGCAAATGCGTATATTGAAATATTGTCAGTCACGTGCGGTTTCTGGTATCTTAGCAAACCTTTGAATTTCATTAAAGTTACACGGTTTGGTGAACCGCGCACTATCGTAATTTGGGCTTTGACCTTCCGTAAACCAGTCCTCCGCCCCCCCCCATCCCCACTCCCCCATTGCATCTGCTTGGTTTATAAAACTTTTCTTCGCACATATAAGTGGTACAACACCAAACACAAATATTCAAACACCATAGTGCCTTAAGACAGCGGTTCCCAAGTACTAACTTAGTGTGACCTGATAAAGACGAGAATATAATAACATTTGGCGCCAATTGAAATGGCCATACTTACCTCTAGTGATGGACTTGTTGGTGCTGACTAACCAAATGTGCACAAAAGAAAAATACATTTTAGTGCCCCCAGCATACTTACCAGTTCGAATAGAAACGCTGCAGAAAAGCAAAATGAAGTTAGCAAAGCCATTGCGTACTTACCTCAGCAGAATCGACCCGCGCTTGTGATAGCCGAAACCCATAGTCCTTGAGACAGCGGTCCCCACGTACTATGTGACCTGATAAAGACGAGAACAATAACATTTGGCATCAATTGAAATTGTCATACTTGCCACTGTGTAACTTACCTCAGCAGAATCGGCCGCTTGTAATAACCGGAGACCAACCCCAATAAAGTGCATTGCACACAAATTGTTCAGAGTCGCTTACCGTATACTAAGCTTGCTTTCAGCAGGTTGATGAGGCTGATGTACTACATCACAAACGCATCCCCAAAATAACACAAACGTGATAAGCAAAGTCACGTACCTTTCCAGGCCATGCACTCACACAGGAACCCGCCAAAAGTAGCCATCACGTGCAATGGCATACTCTAATTGGTGCACTTTAAAATTTGGTTATAAATAGTAAATAACAACGATAACAGCACTAACCTATTGACAAGTAAGACTATCACCTATTTCTTGAACTGGCAGAAATCTTCAATGTTACAACATTTACAAGCCTGCGTGAAATTGTAAAAAACAATAGAGGTTGTGCAATGGGCGGAGCGAAGTGACGTTATTTGTGTTAACCGCCATTTTGAGTGTCAAAAGCAATTGTATGGGCAAGGCTTGTTGTGCAGTTGGATGCAGTAATCGTTTCATTAAAGGTTCGGGCGTTCATTTTCCTCAAGATGAAGAACGTAAGTCCCAGTGGATAGCAGCAGAGGGGCCGGCGCAACGATTGGATTCCAAATGAGTACTCGTGGATATGTAGCGTACACTTCGTTTCGGGGGAATAGAGCAACAACCTCCTATCCCCTGATTATGTTCCTTCCTTATTCGAGCACATGAAGAGCCCTTTGAAGAGGAAGCGTGTGCATGATATGAACAGATTCCACAGAACATTGGAGGTGATAAAAAGGAAGTTGGTAAAAAAAAAATTGATGCTGCAGAGTCTTACAGCTATCGGAACCTGAGGCCAATTATTCCAATCTACACTAACAATCTCTCATACGCAACATACGGGTCTTCAAGCGCACCAACCAGCTCCAATTTACCTTGTAACGCTGTTTGGCAGTGTCATGAAGCTAATAGTAATACTCAGAGTATTTGGCCGTACTTTCTAGCTGCATTTAATCACACGAAATGGCTCAAACGGTTAGTCAGGAACCTCCAATCACTCTATTACGGATAGACACGTGTGTGCTTTTGACACTCAAAATGCTATTGATGACGATTTATGACGCTATTGCACAACCTCTATACCATACTTTCCATATCATTATGTACTGTATATCCATTTCAAATTGAACAATAATGGTAAGAATAAAAATGGTACACATTAACATTTCAAAATTGTAATGACACACACTTGCACGTACATCCACACACTCGCGGACACACATGTCCACGCACACGCATAAATATACAACACACAGACGGACACATGCACAGTCGCACGTACACACATGACAGGTCGATGTCCACACACACGCATACAGACAGATATCCACACACACGTATACAGACAGATGTCCACACACACGCATACAGACAGATGTCCACACACACGTATACACAGACAGATGTCACACACACGCATATGCACAGACACACACACACAGACAGATGTCCCACACAGACAGATGTCCACACACACATATACACACAGGCAGATGTCCATCAGTATCGAATTCCGACTTCGGCATTGAGCGTGTCAAGTTCGGTTTGTACTGACTGTCGCATGCTAAGTACTAAAGGCAAGCGCCAGCTCCTTAGTAATTAGATGCTTATGAACGCTTATACAGGAATTGATAACTCGCAGACAAATATACACACAGAATATGTGAAACTTGAATATACACGGTGGTATGATATAAATATACTTACGGGGGTATATTTTGTACACTTAATTGTGCCTATATAAACAGTGACGTATTTAACACTTGCGGATTCTTGAATAAACGCCGTCTTATATTTCAATATAGTACTCAGGCGTATATTTTGGCGTATTCTCAAAAATAACCAAAAATATACCGTATCGTATATCTAACTTTTTGCACTGTGTAGATTGCTCTATGTAGTATACTAGGGTCTATTGGACAATGGTAGTAACTAACCTTGATTTGTACTGTAATTGAGTAGATGAGACGGTAGTCTGGCATTTCGGGTTGTACTTGTCATCCACCTGGATTACAGGTCCGAACTGGTTTTCTGGACTGGACAAACTGGTTTTGGAACAACTATTTAATCCTCGAGGCAGGTTCAGGACAGCTCCGGAAGGCTGCAGGAAGCGGTTCCACCCTGGACTCAGATTGGTTCACTGGTGTTTCTGTGTGTGCCTTGTAAGACATTGTGGCGAATTAACTTGGTGTGTCCAAGCTAGACTGTTGGCGCGTAACGGCTGCAGGCGGCGTACCGTGAACACTACATTGGCGAAGAGGGTAAGCGAATGTCTCTACTTGGCTCTGTGGGACCCTTCGACCGTGACACTGATAACTGGACTTCATATTGTGAACGCTTGGAGCAGTTCTTTCTAGCAAATGGGGTCGCGGGAGAGGAGAAACAGCGAGCTGTTTTACTGAGTGCATGTGGCCCTACTACGTATGAACTTATTCGTAGCTTGGTGGCCCCTAGAAAGCCTACAGATGACAGCTTTGCTGAACTGGTGGAGTTGGTTCGTAATCATGTTTCACCTCCTCCTTCCGCAGTTGTCCAACGCTTCCATTTTAATTCCTGCACCCAGAAGGACGGCGAGACTGTCGGGCAATTCGTGGCGGAACTTCGTCGGTTGTCCGAGTTCTGTGAGTTTGGACCTACCCTCGACGGTATGCTGCGGGACCGCCTCGTGTGTGGCGTACGAGATTCCAGAGTTCAAAGAAGATTGTTGTCCGAGGTGAACCTGACGTTTTCCAAAGCTTTCGAGCTAGCGAAAGCAGCTGAGTTGGCGGAAAAGAGCGTTGCAGATCTCCAGCGTCCAGTTGACACGGCCTCAGTCCACGCTGTCCAACCAGTACCACCGTCTTCGGTTAGTTGTCATCGTTGCGGGGGGAAGCACAACGCATCCAGCTGTCGCGTGAAGTCCGCAGTGTGTTACAACTGCCGGAAGCCTGGGCATTTCGCTCGGGTTTGTCGGAGTGCTCCAAAAAGAGGACGGAAGGATGCAGAGAGACCATCTGGACAGGCGCCAGAGGAAACTGGAAACACTTATACACTGTTTACTGTGAAGGATCCGTCACAAACCCCACTGACATTAGCGGTTACGATCAACAACGCGGACTTGGTCATGGAAGTGGATACTGGAGCCGCAGCGTCTATCATCAATGAGACAACCTTTCACCGATTGTGGGCAGACGCTGCAGCAAGACCCTCTTTAAAAAAAACGAACATGCGTCTGCGTACCTACACGGGGGAGATGTTGGTCATAAAGGGAAGTATCTCAGTGAGCGTGTGCTGTCGCAGCGTCCGGGCTCTTCTGGATCTGTTGGTAGTGGCAGGTACTGGTCCCTCGCTGATGGGAAGAAATTGGCTGCATAAATTGAAACCTGCACTATCGGTGTTTCACATAAGGCCGGACAATGATGTACAGGAGTTGCTAGGCAGACATGAGGACCTGTTCAAAGATGAGCTGGGCCTGTTAAAAGGATGTGCTGTTACAATCCGGGTGAAGGCTTCAGCTAAACCGTCGTTTTACAAACCACGCACAGTGCCTTTTGCTTTGCGGGGGAGGGTTGAACAGGAGCTAGACAGACTGGAGAGAATGGGCGTCATCGAAGCAGTGACATTTTCGGAGTGGGCTGCCCCCATTGTACCTATTGTGAAACAAGATGGCAGCATTCGCATTTGTGGGGACTACAAACTCACCGTAAATCGGGTGGCAGACCTGGAGTCCTACCCACTTCCTCGGATAGATGACTTGCTGGCTTCCTTGGGAAAGGGGCAGTTGTTCTCCAAACTGGATCTAGCAAACGCTTACTTGCAACTGGCTCTAGACGAGGATTCCAAGAAGTTTGTGTCTATCTCCACTCAAAAAGGGCTTTACAGATATAATCGACTTCCATTTGGGGTTGCCTCTGCACTGGCTATCTTCCAGCGCACCATGGAAGGCCTCCTTGGTGATATCCCTAATGTCCATGTCTACCTAGATGACATACTGGTGTCAGGGTCAACAAGGAGAGAACATCTGCTTACCTTGGAGAAAGTGTTATCGCGACTGGAGCAAGCGGGTATGAGGCTGAAGGAATCAAAATGCAGATTCATGCTACCTAGTGTGGAGTACTTGGGGCATCACATCTCTGCTGACGGGATCCGGCCAACAGAGGAAAAAAGGCGTGCAATCGTGAATGCACCCAGCCCTCAAGACACCACTCAGTTAAAATCGTTCCTAGGGTTAGTAACTTATTATGGCAAGTTCCTTCCTCATCTAGCGGATGTCTTGGCTCCCCTGTACAAACTCCTGTCAAAACATCATCCTTGGCATTGGGGGTTAGAGCAGGAGGCGGCTTTTAACAAAGCAAAGTCACTACTGACATCCGAAATCTTACTTGTACACTATGACCCTGATAAGAAACTGGCCCTCTCTTGTGATGCATCTCCATATGGGCTTGGGGTTGTTTTGTCACACTTGATGGAAGATGGATCGGAGAGGCCTGTTGCTTATGCTTCCCGCTCATTGGCTCCAGCTGAGAAGAAGTATTTCCAGATTGAGAAAGAAGGGCTGGCCATTGTGTTTGGGGTGAAGAACTTCCACCAGTATCTGTTGGGAAGAAGATTCATTGTGTTTTCGGACCACAAACCTCTGCAGTATTTATTCAGCGAAGATAGACCAATTCCACCCATGGCTTCAGCCAGAATTCAGAGGTGGGCACTAACTCTGAGTGCATACTGCTACAAGATGGTGTTTAGGCCAGGGAAGAATCAAGCAAATGCTGATGGATTGAGCAGACTACCGCTTGATGAGGCCCCAGAGTGCATCCCTCTTCCTGGAGATACAGTGCTCATGATGGAGGCCCTCTCTGACACTGAGTCTCCTGTGACAACAACTGCCATTAGATTGTGGACGGACAGAGACCCTGACCTATCCAAGGTGCGGCATATGGTGTTACATGGCTGGCCAGCGGGGACAGGGGTTAAGGAGTGGCAACCATACAAACAGAGACAACTGGAGTTAAGTGTGCACGATGGTTGTGTGCTATGGGGAAGTCGGGTGGTAATTCCTATTTGTGGTAGACAAGCTGTGATTCGCATGTTGCACGAGGGTCACCCAGGAATCTGCAGGATGAAGTCCCTGGCCAGAAGTATAGTATGGTGGCCTGGGGTGGATGCTGACTTGGAGGCTAAGGTGAGCACTTGTGAGGCATGCCAGGCTAATCGGAAGTCTCCTCCTAAAGCTCCCCTTCATCCATGGGAGTGGCCATCAAAGCCTTGGTCACGGTTACATGTGGACTTTGCAGGTCCATTTCAGGGAAAGACCTTGTTTGTCCTGGTGGATGCACATTCCAAATGGCTGGAAGCATCTGCAGTGGCATCCACTTCATCGGAGCAGGCGATTAAGGCATTGAGGAGAGTGTTTGCTACACATGGTCTTCCAGAGGTCTTGGTATCTGATAATGGCACAGCTTTTACCAGCACAGAATTCCAGACGTTTGTGAAGCGTAATGGGTTCAGACATGTCAAAACAGCACCGTACCACCCAGCTAGCAATGGCTTAGCTGAGCGTGCTGTGCAGACAGTGAAGGAAGCACTGAAAAAGTCATCAGGTGATATGGAAGCTTGCTTAATACGTTTCCTTTTCCAATACAGGCTAACCCCACACTCAACAACGGGTTGTTCTCCGGCTGAGCTGCTTCTTGGTCGTCAACCAAGATCGCACCTTGATTTCATAGTTCCTGAAAGGCAGGACAAAGAATGCAAAAACACAGACCTGGAGTCACATGTAAGAAAAAACCAAGAACGCCAGAAGACAGGACATGACCAGCATGCTCGATATTGCTCATTCAATGTTGGAGATGCAGTGTACGTGCTAAACTACAGGGGCTCACCTAAATGGATTTCAGCAGTGGTGGCAAAGTGTTCCGGCCCTCTGTCATTGGTGGTAAAGTTTCCAGATGGACGTGAGGCACGTTATCATGTTGATCATGTTAAGGCTCGGGCAACAAGGGGCACTGTTGAAGATGGGGAAGACTGTGACCCTTTTGCTGGGGAAGCAGAAAATGACAATGACCAGGTACCAAAGGTTCCCATTATAGTCGAGGAGCCAGCTGGGGATGCTCCAGAACAGACAGAAGAACCACAAGCACCTGAAGTACCTGAACCACTGACGGTTCCTCTTGTGCCAGCACTCCGCCGATCATTGCGTCACCGTGCCCCGCCTGATTATTATGGGACTAGGTCTAAGTGAGGGGGAGTGTAGTATACTAGGGTCTATTGGACTGTGACAGAACTGACGGTAGCAATCAGTCTGCACACGTCTTCTGGAATGCCTATACACCCCCCAATACCGTTCACGTTAGCCAGTATCTCGGAAAGGGCCACACCTTAATAATTCCACACGAAATGCATTTATACCTAGATTTCTATCCATGCGCATGCTCAAAGATTCTGCATGCATGTAATTGATATTCAAGAGCGCAGGCCCGTAGGTCTGGGCGCTCACACTTCCTTCCCCTTCTCCTGCAGCAACGCCGTTGCTGGATTTCTTGACAGTGCGTCCGCGTTCAGGTTCATAGTCCCTGGTCGATGTTCCACCCCAAAAGAGTAAGGTTGAAGGGCTAAGCTCCATCTGCATAGCCTTGCATTGTTTTCCTTGAGTTTTTCTAGCCACTCGAGTGCTCGATGATCTGTTTGGACTACAAATTTCCTGCCCAGTAGATAGACCTTGAATGCATCTAACGCCAACTTAATAGCCAAACATTCCTTCTCAATAGTTGAGTATCGTTGCTCCCTAGCCAATAACTTCCTGCTATAATAACCAACAGGGTGTTCCTGACCGTCCTCCTGTACTTGACTTAGAACGGCTCCCACTCCCCGATCAGAAGCGTCAGTCTGTACGATAAATGTTTTTGAAACATCCGGGCTACTCAAAACTGGCTCTGAGATCAGCGCTTTCTTCAAAGTTTCAAACGCTCTTTGACATCCTTCGTTCCACACCCCGCTATTAGGAACCGATTTCTTTGTTAAGTCTGTTAGCGGTGCTGCCACTGAAGCGAAATCTGGAATGAATCGTCTGTAATACCCTGCAAGACCTAGAAATGCTCTGACCGCTGTCTTGGTGTCTGGCTTTGGGAAAGAGCTAATCGCTTCTACCTTGCTCAAAATTGGCTTCACAACTCCTCCTCCTACAATATATCCGAGGTACTCACAACTCCGCTTGGCAAATTTACTTTTGCTAAGCTTCACAGTAAGTCCAGCCTTTTCTATCCTCATTAGCACCTCCTGCAGTTGTTTCAGATGATCCTGCCAGTCACTGCTAAAAATGGCAAAATCATCAATGTAGGCTACAGCATAATCTTCACATCCCTGCAACAATCGATCCATCAACCGCTGAAATGAAGCTGGGGCCCCGCTAAGCCCAAACGGCATCACTGTAAACTGAAAACTACCAAAAGGAGTGACAAAAGCTGTTTTGCATTTATCCTTATCTGCCATTGGAATCTGCCAATACCCAGTTGTGAGGTCTAACGTAGTGATAAAGTTTGCTTTTCCTACACGGTCGATCAGCTCATCTATGCGAGGCATCAAATATGAATCGACCTGTGAAACTGAATTTAGCCTACGATAGTCCACACACAATCGTAACTCTCCATTTCTCTTTGGTACCACAACTATCGGGGACGCCCATTCACTACAGGTAGGCTCAATAATTCCACTCCGTTCCATTTCCTGAAGCTCCCTTTTTATAGAATTCCTATAGGCATGCGGCACCCGGTACGGAGGCAATCTAACAGGCTTAGAGCTATTGGTATGGATCCGATGCTCATACAAAGTCGTTTTTCCAGGCTTGTTGCTAAACACCTTTGCAAACCTCCCCAGCAACTCCTTAAGCTCCTTCTTTTGTCCGCTATCCAGCCCCTCCCCCATGTCAACAACTTGCCCCGCCTCACCACTCCGCCATGAAGGGATATCCGCTTCTTCCTGTATTTCCTCTACGAAGCATCCTTGATTTTCACGAACATGGAAGTCCTTGAGCATATTGACGTGGAACACCCGTTTTCTCTTTCTTCTGTCCTGCATGTCAATAAGGTAATTGACTTTACCCATTCGCTGCACCACTTGATAAGGCCCCTGCCATTGGGCAAGCAACCTGTTGGATGATGTTGGGAGTAGTACCAGTACGGAATCGCCTGGCTTGAACTCGCGGAGTCGAGCACCCTTGTCGAACCAAGATTTCTGCCGACGTTGGGAGCTGGATAGATTTTCCTGCACCAGTTCAGACATTACTCTGAGTCGTTCCCTTGTGGACAAAACGTAACTGATTACATTTTCATCAGTAGTCCTACTTGTTGTTTCCCAAACTTCTTTTAAGATGTCCAGTGGTCCTCGTACGTCCCGACCATATAAAAGCTCGAAAGGGGAAAATCCCGTTGATGCTTGCGGTACTTCCCGATATGCAAACAGTAGATAGGGAATTTTCTTATCCCACTCTTTTCCTCCGTCCGTTACCCGTCTTTCGCAACATTGACTTCAACGTCTGGTTAAATCGTTCAACCAGGCCGTCAGTCTGCGGATGGTATGGGCTTGTGCGTATAGGGTGCACCTGTAAGAGCCTGTACAGTTCAGCAAGTAATTGCGACGTGAAATTTGCTCCTTGATCTGTTAAGATCTCCCTGGGTACACCCACACGAGCAAATACCTTAATAAGCTCCTCCGCCACACTTTCAGCATCAATGCTTTTGAGGGGCACCGCCTTCGGGTAGCGAGTTGCGTAATCACATATTACGAGGATGTACTTGTTCCCTGCTCGACTTCTGGGAAGTGGGCCCACAATGTCCATGGCAATGCGGCTAAATGGCTCTGAAACGATAGGAAGAGGAATCAATGGTGCTGGCTTAACCCCCTTAAATGAAGCCTTTTGACAAGCACTGCAAGTTTTACAATACATGTCTACGTCTCTAAAAATAGATGGCCAGAAAAACCTGCGCAATAGTCGTTGCCTGGTCCGATCTCTGCCTTGATGTCCTGCAATGGGAATATCATGAGACATCTCCAGTGCAACTTGCCTGCACTCCTTGGGTAGAAACCAGCTGCTCAATCTCCATCTCCTCTCCTCTTCCCCTTGGTGTCCATCTTCTGTACAGCAACTCATCCCTTTTGAAGAACTCCCCTTTTGATCCTCCTGTCAATGCTGCAAGTTCCCTCACAGCTCTCAGTGTTTCATCCTGCTCCTGCATATCCTTCAGTTTCTCAGCTGTGATGTTAATGTGAGACAAGCAGTCTCCCTGGCTCCCAAGTTCCCTTCGCATTTGCCTTCTTTGCTCCTGTGACATAGTCTTCAATTTGGGTTCCTCTTCAGAGACACCTAATGGATTTGGTACCACCCCAGACATAACCTCCTTTTCCTTCCTCAGTACTTCCTCCTGTATTTCCTGTCGTCTCTTCGCCCTTGTTGTCACCACCATAACATGTTCTTGAGCAAAGAACACAGAACCAGCTCGTCTTCCTAGTAACTCCGTCATTCTAGAAGCATCAGTTCCAAGTATCACCTCCACCGGTAGACTGTCAGCTACAGCAGCCTCCACTGTGACTGGAATGCCTTCCACCACAAGCTTGATATCTGCTAGGGGATACAAGACTGTGTCACCATGCACACATCTGATTGATACCCATTTTCCCTCCAAGAACTTCTCCTGGGGGACGAATTGTCTCCGGACCATTGTGCGGGAACAACCTGTGTCTAACAATATGCGGCTTACCAAACACCCTTCCACACTTCCTATACAATACATTCCATCCTTCACCTTGTACTTTGATTCACGTCCAAACAATACCTCATTGTTGGGACACTTCCTTGCTGGGTGACCTGGTTTTCCACAGTTGTAGCACACTATGGTCTTCCGTCTGCTTGTCTCCTCTTTTGTGGTTTTCTTGTAGCACACGTCTTCTGAGTGCCCTGCTTTCCCACAAAATGAACATTTTTGCTCTGATCGAGTTCCCTTGACGTTTTCCGGATACCGCTGCGACTCCTCACGCCTGGCGTGTTCATATTCGTCAACGAGTTCCCTGGCCTGAATACACGTCTTAGGCTTTCGCTCCATAACCCAGAGTCGTTTGTTCGCTGGCAATGTGTTGAGGAACTGCTCCATGCCTATGAGCTCTTGTATTTCCTCCATTGAAGTACAGCTCTTCATCCACTTGCGCAGTAGGTCAAAAGCTTTACGGAAAGCTCCCTGTTTGTTTCCCCACTGCCACGAGTAATGCCACGGAAGCGCCTTCTATATGCTTCCTCGGTTATATCGTAACGCTGAAGGATTGCTGTCTTTATTGCTTCATAATTGCCAGAGTCCTCTCCGGGTAGAGCTGCGAATGCCAACTGGGCCTTGCCAGTGAGTTGAGGTGCCAGATACTGCGACCAGCAGCTTTCCTCCACCTTCTGTGCAGTCATAACGCGCTCAAAAGTTACTAAATAGGCTTCAATATCATCCTTATCACTCAACGGAACCAATTTGACACTTAGCTCACGTTTCGGACTTACGACTTTTGCCTTTTGTGAGTCTTCTACTAACTTCATGAGCGCCGCCATGTGTGTCTGCATCGTTTCCATCTGCTTTCTATTCTCCCGCTCACGAATCTGTCTTTCTTCCTCAAGCCTAGCCCGTTCTTTCGCGAATTCATCTTCTCTTCGCGCCTTCTCAGTTGCTATTTCGTCTTCTCTCCTCCTACGGTCTTCTGCAAGTAATTTCAACATACCTTGCATCTCCTCCATGGTAGGTTTCTTATAGGGCTTTCCAGAACGAGTAGTCATACACTCGAGAAACGCAGGCGTCGGACAATGACCGTCTCGACTTAGATAATCCCACCGCTGCCACCAAATATGTGACAGAACTGACGGTAGCAATCAGTCTGCACACGTCTTCTGGAATGCCTATACACCCCCCAATACCGTTCACGTTAGCCAGTATCTCGGAAAGGGCCACACCTTAATAATTCCACACGAAATGCATTTATACCTAGATTTCTATCCATGCGCATGCTCAAAGATTCTGCATGCATGTAATTGATATTCAAGAGCGCAGGCCCGTAGGTCTGGGCGCTCACATGGACAATGGTAGTAACTAACCTTGATTTGTACTGTAATTGTGTAGATGAGACGGTAGTCTGGCATTTCGGGTTGTACTTGTCATCCACCTGGATTACAGGTCCGAACTGGTTTTCTGGACTGGACAAACTGGTTTTGGGACAACTATTTAATCCTCGAGCAGGTTCAGGACAGCTCCGGAAGGCTGCAGGAAGCGGTTCCACCCTGGACTCAGATCGGTTCACTGGTGTTTCTGTGTGTGCCTTGTAAGACATTGTGGCGAATTAACTTGGTGTGTCCAAGCTAGACTGTTGGCGCGTAACGGCTGCAGGCGGCGTACCGTGAACACTACACTCTAACTGCCAGACCTACTTCCACTTGACATTGCATGCTAGGGTTCAATATAACTGTCAGATGCTCCTGTGATTGAACACATCAATATTGCTGTGTTCATCTGCAATCACCAGGTATGCAACAATGAGTATTCCACACGTAGAGCTACCAAAACAGATTTTAAACCATTTACTCTATAATCATAGCGTGTGTGAGTGCATAACTCCTCAGTGTCCCTTACCCTCTGATGATGACCTCTAGAACCACTGATCCACTGATGAGGACAACTGCAGGGGAAGAGGTGACCTCTGCTAGTTCCCAGACCACTCTCCAGCTAGGACTGACCATGGCAAAGTCCAGAAACAGGTGATTGGACGACTCAACCTTTGGCTGATTGGAGCATATCTTGCAACGTGGTGACTTGAGTTTAATGGCATTAATGAGATTCCCACACTTGTCACATTGGTCACCTCTGGCATCCTGATAGGGGTGTGGGGGTGTGAAAGATGAACAAAAGAGAGGGGTGGGGTAGTGTGGAGATGTAAGAATGGTTCAATGTGATGTCATGGGTGCTATAACCATGGCAACTCACTTCACAGGCACATAGGACAAATTCAACAAAATGGTCGCAAGGAACCTAATTTACATACACAGACAATAGGGAGCACTAATAAGAACATGCCTGCTGTACACGTAACACCACAGTATGAACAAGGCAACTTGACACACACATGTGTGAGTAAAGTTGAGTACTTGGACTGAAACACTGGTCATTTGCATTGGCAACTATAAGGCAACCATGTTTTATTTGTTGTCAGTGTTTTTACGTGTTTACATGTATATCTTCCACATGCTTGGATGATGCTTATCATTTTCAGCTTCGTAGTCTACTGTCAAAATAATTACTTTCCGACAGTCTCTATAGCATGAATCTCAATAGCTGGTTCATTGCTCTAACATGTGAGTTATATCTATTGAGAACCAGCTCTAACGTCATGTAATGTAGTGTCATTTCATGCCATTATACTGGTCTGATAAGAGCTATTAGATGCCATGATTTCAGTGGCCTGAGAGTGACATACATCCTGAATGAATCAGTGTCTACGCACATGGACTGTAGGAAACATAAAATCTATTATATGGGGGGGTCTCTTTGGTGCCACAATGAGATATCCTACATGTGCCAGAGCCCTGTCCAACCTGATGGTTAATTATTTTGCCACACTGCACTCCAAATACTCAACACATGAACTTCATCATTACCTGTTGCAGTGTTGACACTTGAGTTGTTCCATCGAGTCCTTGGACACATGTGCCCTCTGGTATAGCCTGTTGAAAATATCCTGAAGAATACTGACATTGATCAGTCATCAACGTACTTGTGAACACACACATATGTTCACTCTATTTCCAAATTTACATATTTGGGGTTTACCTAAGTACATGTAAATAACAGACATCTTTTGTCTCTGGAGGAACACAGTCGTATATCTCCTTGTAGCGACTTGGAAGTACTTGGCACATATCTCCTGAGGGGAATGTCCCTCCTCCAACGCCTTGGTCTCTGTGGCCGTACCATACTCATCCGTACCACATATGTACAGACAGCTGTAACCATGGAGACGGCAATACTCTAATGTTTTAAGCAAAATATGTGGCACAATAAACAACACCCAAAATAACATACAAGAAGCAGTTACACTAATACAAGATGCAGAAATAGTTACATATTGTGCCAGTGTGCATGTGGATAGCAGCCATTTTTATGTGCCACTCCCACATGCCATGTAAGGTAACATGCATGCACAGTTTACATTATCAGGGTATGTACCCTAGCACATGTTGATGCACACACATATAGTGGTGCATCACGTGATGTGCGTGTGTGCACAGGTGAGCACATACCATGCAAAGGGCCAGCACTATAGACACATCCTATTATGTTTTCAAGGTGAGGACATAGGGAAACACTAGTTATCAAGATGTAAGGCTTACTTTCATCTACACTGTAAATGTTTCAATCTTCCTGACCTGAAATAGGATAATAGAATTCCAGGATTCCTAAATCTTTACAAACTTTGATCATTTTGACATAACTCACACACACATACATCTCACACAACACATATTCACTTGTTTCAACATAGACACACATCCACACAATACATGTAGTACAGATTCAGACACATAAACAGCAACCCACACATACAGTTGAACAACACTACAAACACATATTCTCTCTCTCTCTCTCTCTTTCACACACACATACACACACACACACACTGTACATAAGTCCACTTACAATCAATTTTGCCTCATGTTCATTCCCACACCTCTCAGGTTGAGGATGGGAAGCCATCCTGATGCTTTCCCACAGGTGAATTATTACAAGGGTAGCCACACCCACATCCTCCCAACAGGAAGTCCAGGTATCCCTGGTAGCCAAGATCTCCAGATGCCTTCCAAATGGCTGCCAATGAAATAAACCATTGACACACCTGGGGTGCAACTCTGTATGAATACCATCCATTTGATTTTGTGACCCTCTTTTCATGTTATGCATACATGAACATACGAGGCCAAATACGAGACCTGTGTATACAGAATGTCATAAGCAGAGTATATAAACACAGCTATATATACTCTCCACATACATACAACCCACCTCCATGCACTCTTGACCCTTACCTCCACTACCAGCTGACTCTGAGGCAAGAACTGGATACCACACCACCGCATCAGCAAGACACATTAAAAGAATACAAAACACATCGTGCTGGGATCAAAAGTTTTATTGTTGCAAAATATGTGGCATAATAAATCAAACACACTACAAATCTAACATGTAATACGCAGTTACAACCCATGTACGCGTTTTGAGCCTTAAGATGCTATGCTGGATTAGAGTCGAGGGAAAGGACGTAATCGTTATGCATCATCAGCAAGACACACCTCCTTCTAGAATACAAAAGACATGCTCCAAAGTGAAGCCTCAACACATACCACCCCTCCCCCTCTCCTACACACCACAACTTACACCAAGAAACACCATCACCATTTTCTACAAACGTAGGTCTGGGGACATGACTACTAATTCCAGTCACTCTTCACATGCATGGGTGAGGCCACAGGTGCAGGGAATATGGCGGGAACACATTACCTCCATCAGGACGCCTCCATGGGCAGAGAGGTGGCCTTGAAGCCTTCCAAGAGCAGTGAGGAGCTCTGGAGTGTCCATCTTACCATTCAGAACACCACACCTGATGGCAAGCTGTGTGTGTGTGTGTGTGTGTACAGTGTGTGTGTGTGTGTGTGTGTGTGTATGTGTGTGTGTGTGTATGTGTGTGTGTGTGTGTATGTGTGTGTGTGTGTACATGTGCACATGTACATGTAACATGTGACTATACAAATGCATACGCGTGTGTAGTGTACTGTATGTACATATGGCTGGGGTTATGTGTGTACATATGGCTGGGGTTATGTGTGTACATATGGCTGGGGTTATGTGTGTACATATGGCTGGGGTTATGTGTGTACATATGGCTGGGGTTATGTGTGCTGGGGTTATGTGTGTACATATGGCTGGGGTTATGTGTGTACATATGGCTGGGGTTATGTGTGTACATATGGCTGGGGTTATGTGTGTACATATGGCTGG
The DNA here is from genome assembly GCA_013339895.1 of Ephydatia muelleri. NCBI lineage: Eukaryota > Metazoa > Porifera > Demospongiae > Spongillida > Spongillidae > Ephydatia > Ephydatia muelleri. Next base: position 3,651,705 of record JABACO010000024.1, read on the forward strand.
GGTTATGTGTGCTGGGGTTATGTGTGTACATATGGCTGGGGTTATGTGTGTACATATGGCTGGGGTTATGTGTGTACATATGGCTGGGGTTATGTATGTACATATGGCTGGGGTTATGTGTGTACATATGGCTGGGGTTATGTGTGTACATATGGCTGGGGTTATGTGTGTACATATGGCTGGGGTTATGTGTGTACATATGGCTGGGGTTATGTGTGTACATATGGCTGGGGTTATGTGTGTACATATGGCTGGGGTTATGTGTGTACATATGGCTGGGGTTATGTGTGTACATATGGCTGGGGTTATGTGTGCTGGGGTTATGTGTGTACATATGGCTGGGGTTATGTGTGTACATATGGCTGGGGTTATGTGTGCTGGGGTTATGTGTGTACATATGGCTGGGGTTATGTGTGTACATATGGCTGGGGTTATGTGTGTACATATGGCTGGGGTTATGTATGTACATATGGCTGGGGTAATGTGTGTACATATGGCTGGGGTTATGTGCATATAAGTCTACATGAGGAATATGTATGCACATGAAAGTGTTAACCAGTAGTTATTTAGCACACATTAATTGGTCCTACCAATATATTACTTACTAATACTTCCTTCTACATCTGTACAAACATGCAGGGACATCATGCTAGATCAAATTATTGTGCTGAAAGTAATAAGTGCAGGTTGATCAGATGTCGTGACCACACTCACTTTCAGTGTACTGCTCTCCCATTCCAGCCAGTAGTCCACCAAAGCACATTGCTCCGGTGATGAACCAACAAACGACCCACGTTTTGAGCCTGCTAAGATGCTATGCTGGAGAAGAGTTGATGGAAATGACGTAATCGTTATTTTAATTCCCCATAGCAACAGCTTCATTAACTTGCATGACGCGCAACATACAATTGTCAATCTATGTGTGTGTGTGTTAGTTGGGCGTAGCCCGACCTTCGCGTATTCGCCAATACGCGAAGGTCGGGCTACGCCCAACTATGCATGTGTGTGAGTGTGTGTGTGTGCGTGCGTGTGTGTGTGTGTGTGTGTGTGTGTGTATGTGTCTGAAATCACGTGACGCCAAAAGGAAATAACAAGGACACAAGAACAAAGGGCTGGTTACATGACTGAACTACTTACGCTGCGCGCACCAGGCTGGTAGCCTGGAGATTAATTGAAGACAATAGTGTTCTATATGTACACACCTTAAATGACCTTTTATTAGAGCGTACTATACGAGTGGGTGGTGTCACTCGGCCCAGGACTTCACTAATCATAACGATCGTCAGGTTGTACAGTCTTCTTCATTTTCTCAAAACGCTTCCACGTGCGCAACGTACCGCAATAGTCTAATAATTGCTGACTAACAAATGAGCGTGTATTGTAAGGTAGGTGTGTCTGTACTACGAGCATAAATTGCCAATATTGCATAGGTTATATGGAACTGTGTAAAACTAGAAAATACAATGCAACCTATAGGAATGTCACAAATTAAGTCTATTTACTTACAACATGAGACATGTTGGAGGAGTAAATTTATTACACAATTACCCCAAACCAACTGTTTATAAAAATGCTGTAAAAAATTTTTGTTATGGACAAAGTGTCTACAACTTCATAGGAGGAAGGTATTTTGTCATGTCTCCAGCAGTAGTTCAGTAATAATTATTATATCTCAGAAATCTAAAATAGACAGGCTACAAGTACAATAGAATTGCAGAGGCTTTTATTGATAAAGGTCCTTCTGCTCAATTCAAGATTGAAGTAACACGTCATTGAGATTTAATATATGCAGTTTTAAATATATTTAACTTGTGACCTTCTAGATAGCCAAACATGTACATGTATAATTTTCAGCATTTTAATTTTGTACTGTCTCAGTGTTTATAGAGCCCATTATTGCTTCTGCTATTATTTTTCACAGCTGTATAATTTAGCAAATTGAATGTGGTCTGATACTTATTTACAAAGCTAGAAGCCACTCTTAAGCATACGAATGTATTGCTTCTGTTTCCTCGGCCTGATGGAATGCCACCTCTGGTTAAGCAATCTTCACGTTCTTAGAAGCACGAGCATCCACCAGCTGCCTCTTTCTCTTCGGCATCGCAAGCTACAATATCGCAAGCACAATAACGAGAACGCTGTACACTAGCTGATAACATGCGTTATGCGCGCGCATAACAATTGAGCTTGTCTAGCTATTGTTGCAGACCTTTACACTGAGTACTGAGAATAGAAACCGCTATATTATGTACGCCGGCTAATAAAAGTTAGATACTGGAACCGAGGGATCTACGTGATTTAGAATACCCGAGGGCCCTGGGCTGTAGCGTCCCGAGCGTAGGTGACAGTATCTAACTGATTTAGACTATAGCAACGCGCATGTTTACATTAATAGTAACCAATGCCGTTACAATTAACTATTGCGCAAGCGCAGTTTTTGTGTAACGGGATCTTATTGGCGGGTATTCTAAGTGCAAGAGGGCGGGTATTCTACCGTAGAATACCCGCCCGCTGGCATTTAGAGGACGCGATTAGGCTAACGAGGTCTCTACGCGAAATAAAGTCATAGATAGTATAGTAAGCTGTTACGAGATTCCATTATGCTATAGTATAATAATAGAGTATAACTGACTCCTCCCTATGTTATCGTCAAGTTTAATAGTTTTGAAATATGCCTTCGAGCAACCTTATTAGTTTTAAGGTGTGATCGTTTGCAAGATAATTTTCATGAAATGTGAAATGTTCTCTACACAGCGATCCTTACGCACCGAGAATCATGTTACGGAGATTGTAATAACCCATGTCCCCAAACTTTTGATTTGTATTTTCAGAAATTTAAATTCTGCAACAATATCTATCTTTTCAATTAATAATTTTTATTACGATATAAACAAAGTATAATACATGCACAACAGTACAATAATGTTACATCACAAACAACAAGAACAGCAATACAATTACGCATACACACCACTTGAAAGTTAAACTCCACCCTCAGGCCTGAAAAAGCCTGAACGTGCAAGCAAAGTTCTGGTATTTGCTCTAATCAGTGTTATGTTGAGGCGTTGGTATATGGTAGTGATGGCCTTGGATTTGCTGCATTGCAACTGGATGGCCAGACGGGATAAGGTTGGTTTGCCAATTATCCAGTTCTGTACAAGAATATCAGCTGGACGGCTATGTCTTTTGTCTACCCCAAGTCTTCAAGCTGTCCCCCCAGACGCGCTCGATGGCAGAACTGTGAAAAGACATCCCTCAAGCTGCTGTTGCGCAGCACGACATCCCCTCCACCTTTGCATGTCACTGCATGGTGTCCTAGGGCGTCTAGCTGGTGATCAGGACAATGCGGACAGCAAGAACCCAAAGATGTGTCAATTCCAAGCCACCACTTCAATGCAGTCTGGAATTCATCAGGCTCAAGGTGAAGGTTAAGGCCTACTGAAGGGATGACTGACAACCAAGATGCAGCATGGCGTGAGGACACAGACAATTAACGTGCACGGTTGGCAGGGGAAGACTGAAATAGCAGCTGGTGGTTTTCCAACCAAGCAGAGAGATCCTTTTGGCTTAAACTAGTATGGAATAATGGCATGAAAAAAATTTCCCGAGGAAAAATGTGTCTATTTATGAATGAGAGCGTGGGGACGGGGTGGGTGGGTGAGGGAGAAAGGGGGGGGGGGGGGGGAACGAACGAGGGTAACCTGGGCCAGACTGTCTAATTTTTGCATTTATTCAAATTCAGTCACACATATTTCATTAAGCACATGGCCACTGCTCTGTCTTCAAAGTGGGACAAAGCCTATTTTATCACCAGCAGCTACATCAGATCACGGCTCGCTTTGCAGGGGTTCGAGCAGTGAGCCTCTGTCTTAGAGGATCCCGCACCAAATAGAGAAGTGGGCTGGGGTTTGATGATGGTGCTCCTCTGGCCTCATTCTTGGAGTAAATTTTTTGACTTATTATTTCTCTTTTTAATTACTTAAGTATCATCTAATTGTATGTTTTTTAAAGTATTGTTCATGTAGGCTATGATACAAATGCACATACAAATTGAATTAAATAAATAATAAAGACGAGGCCAAATGAAAAATTGTTCAGTGGACCTTTGCCTCTGCACAGGCCAAAGCTATAGAATGGTGTTGTGTGTGGGAATGAAATGACCTGGTTTCTCGAAGGCACATGATTGCTGAGTAAGGAAAAACATATTTTGCAAAAAAGAGTGGTAAAATACGGTTCTTGTCTCTTGTCAGCAATTAATGATGCTATTCTCTTTTACACTGTGGTTGCTATGGGACCCATACCTCCAGCTGTAGAGAATACCAAGAGTGAAAGAGATCCATGCTCAATCTCTCTTTCTCTTTCTTCATATTCCCTCTTCTTATCCAGTTCATGTTTTCTATAGCATTTTGATATGGAGGAATTGGCATAGGATTGAGCAAATGGGTTGAATATTCTGACATCAAAGTAGGCAGTTTGGTGGTCTTTTCCCCAGGAATTCTGTGCAGCAACATCAAGTCGAGCTCCTACCTCTCCATTGGCAGACTTATACTTATAAGGTGCTCACCCTGCAATGGCTGCAACGTAGGTTCTGTATGTACATTATGACATACTTCACTGAGGAATGCAGAGGTCAAGTCTCGCACCTCATTGTGTCGAATTGAAGGAAAGCCTCCTGATGGGCAATTCATGACATGCTCCACAGTATAGATGGAGCCACATATGCAATGTGATGGTAATAAAGGAGGTTGCCAGCCATAGCGTAAACATATAGCATCTCTAAAAGCACTCTTGTGTATAGCAAAACCATTCCTTGCAATAGGGAAAGCATTCAGCCAGCTGTATGCTCCTTTCTCACCTGCAATCTCTACAGATCGTTTTTGTTTGGCTGGGAGTATAGCCAGTAACTCGGTGACAGATGCTGTTTCCATTGCTTTACGTTAGTTACGTGCCAGGTTCGGCTAATAATAGACTCCTCCCTATATTATCATCAAGTTTAGCTTTTTTGAAATAATATTTTGGCAAGTTATGCCTTCGAGCAACCTTTTTATTTTTAAGGTGTGATCGTTTGCAAGATACATTTCATGAAATGTGAAATGTTCTCTATACACAGCGATCCTTACGCACCGCGAATCATTTTACGGAGATTGTAATTACCCATGTCCCCAAACTTTGACTTGTATCTGCAACAATATCTATCTTCTCCGTTAATAATTTTTATTATGGTGTAAACAAAGTATGGAATAATGTCATGAAATCAATTACCTCTGATTCACGAGGCGAAATCCGTGTGTTTGTGCATATGAGAGAGTGGGGACGGAGTGGGTGGAGGAACGAAAGAGGGTAACCTGGACCCGGCTGTCCTCCCATCTGTCTGCAGTTGTAGTGGTATGTCAGTAATTTTCCCTAGGCGATATGGAGCCCCCCCCCTCCGCATTACGGTCTGACTCTCAATTGGCACTCTACTCTTGTATATAGCTTTTGCGCATCAAATCAATTACAATACAAGTAGGTTTAAACATGCATCGTGCAACAATGACAGTCGAGAAATAATTTACAGCAATTCGGCCGTCCGCACGCGGGTGATTACAAACTACGTATTCAGTCATGCATCCGTGCATATCACAAAGCGTGCACTCACGATTAACGTAGTCCCATTATTTCACCGCCCAATCCTGCACGGGAATATAATTAAACGGCCATTTAACCCTCTCCTCACGTATGATTGAATTTGAATTCGAATACCTCTTTTAAGTTTACAACACGCCGAGGCTACAGCTGCAGTAGAGGACAGGTCCCACGAATTTTTAATTAAGGTATGTGAGGTCAAAAAAAGCTAGTTTTCTAATGCCTGAAACCGAAAACATTGTGCACTCGTTGTCGCTCAGGGGTCAGAACAAGGCTATAGCTAGTTGTATGTACTCACATTGGTCTGAGGCCTCACCACAGTGGTCTTCTTAGGGTGATGTGATTCGGAAGGGTGTGGCTAGCTTCGGTGAGTAATTTGTCTCTAGATCTAATAATGGTATACACGTATCACTCAGCACATTCATAGATGTCTAAATAATCTATGGTACATTTCATTGTATGTGACGCAAGGTTTGTCCAGTAAGCTTCACATTGGTATGAGACATCACCTCAATGGTCTTCTCAGGGTCACGTGATTCTGAACGGTGTGGCTATCAGGTGAGTCGTTTGTCACAAATAATAGTATACATACTGACGTGAGTATCACTACATTTCATTGTATGTGACACAAGGTTTGTCCAGTAAGCTTCACATTGGTATGAGACATCACCCCAATGGTCTTCTGAGGGTCATGTGATTCTGAAGGGTGTGGCTATCAGGTGAATCATTTGTTACTAATAATAGTATACATACTGACGTGAGTATCACTACATTTCATTGTATGTGACACAAGGTTTGTCCAGTAAGCTTCACATTGGTATGAGACATCGCCCCAATGGTCTTCAGAGGGTCACGTGATTCTGAAGGGTGTGGCTATCAGGTGAGTCGTTTGTCACTAATAATGATATACTTACTGACGTGAGTATCACTACATATCAGTGTAAGGTTTGTCCAGTAAGCTTCACATTGGTATGAGACATCGCCCCAATGGTCTTCTGAGGGTCACGTGATTCTGAAGGGTGTGGCTATCAGGTAAATCGTTTTTCACTATACATACTGACGTGAGTATCACTACATTTCATTGTATGTGACGCAAGGTTTGTCCAGTAAGCTTCACATTGGTATGAGACATCACCCCACTGGTCTTCTAATGACCTATGCAGCACTCACTGGAAATGCATCTAGAATCTTTTCACCTATCAGAGTCATGTTAATGAATAGTTTTTCATATTGTTGACTTGGTTCTGAGTACAGTGCTACACAAGTATATAACCACACACAATTACACACAAAGTTCATCCACCTGCTGCACAAGGTGTAAGAACGACTCAGAATGGTACGAGCATTAGCTGAGGCGACCAAAGCGGTCAGTCAATGCCTTGGTTATTTTTTATGAAGAAATGCATTTTTAATTTCTTGGACGATGGTTTATGCTTCAGCTTGCCCTGGAGACTATATTATATGTTCTGCTGCGTGATGTTACTTATTACATGCATCGTATAAAGAGGCGGGGCACGCAAACAATCTATCGCTAGAATGTACCTCGTTCTCTCGGTGTCTTCTTTGGTGCCATCCATAAATTACGTCACTTCGAAGGGTCCCCAGCATGCAGGGTGGTAGCAGCCATTGTGACGATGTACATGAAGCATAAGAGGGGTCCATATAGGTGACGTAATTTATGAACGGCCGCTTGTCATATCATTTATACAAAGGCTCAGGATTCCAACTCCAACCTCCCATTATGGAAATGTCTTTCAGAATGCCTCACGCTCTCAGCAGGCGAGGTCTGCAATCGCCATGTCATTAGTAAAACATCATGACGACGCATGCGGTATGCAGCCACGTGAATCACGTGATGATTATTTTCGTCTCGCGTCGGTAAGTATGGCTCCACAGAATGTTTTTTTTTTGATAGGATGTATGACCGCTGTGGAACACTACATCTTCCACTGTAAGTCAGAGAGGTGCCATTTTATTCCAAAATCGTCAAACGAAAGCCAGGTGAGTTACCTTTTGCCTACGCTCGTTTTGAATTGAAAACTTTGCTTGTCAGGAAATTGTGTATTGGGATAACGTTCTGCGAAGCAATTCAGGCAGGTTGTTGGTTAGAAAGAACGGCCGGCTACGCTACACAGCGAGGTAAGCTGTCAATTACGTGTTTTTGTGTGGCACTTTGTTTGCTTCCAAGGCGTAACGTCGGGAACAGAATAATGGTGTTCTCTACTGCATTATGGCAGAAATGTTGGATTCCTTGATCTACCTGAAACATCCTGGCTGAACAAGAGCGCTAAAACGTACGTGATGTAACAGCACCTCGTTATTGTTACCCTTTTCCTTTCGCTCAAATGGCGGTGTATTCTACGTGCATTCGGGTTGACAGCAGTGAACTATTCTAAAGAAAGACCTGTGTTGTGGAAGTCAGATGTTACAACGTCACCATCAACTGCTGGGAGGTAAGGCCATTTTTTGGTAAAAGTGTTGTTTCAGTTATGCTTTCTTTTCTACGAACAGGTTTGTTCTCTTATCAACTTTCTATGTTTCATATTTGTAAACTTGAAACATTAAATTTTTTGACTATGTGATCAATAACCTGAGAAATAATGATAGTATTAACTACTATATTTAACTTTCCTTACGTCAGACGATAGTTCTATATTGCGCGTACACGGTAGGTTCCTCGGTCACGTACAAAATTGCACGTTCGCGCGCGACGTTGCTCTCGAATTACCTCGTGCGCATACAAATAATCCTCCGGGACCGAGAAATCATTCGTATGAAATCGGTCCACTCACGATTTCGAGAGCACATGGCGCGCAAAATTCGGAAGCACGCTCTTCCGGGTGATATTGCGTGCTGTCACGGGCCCGGAATCAAAGCCCTGAATTGCTGTGTAACCCAGTGCTTTGTATGTCCGTTAACGTGTGTCAATCACAACCCTCATTTGCGGTTTGCTTTTGCAATTAAACAACAAAGAATCCAAATTGTGATGGAAAAGAGCCTGGCAAAGGAATGTATTCAGTAAAGCAATCCCTGCAGCCCATCATCCACCTGGCCTCATCCACCTGGTCGCAGTGTTCTGACATAATCTCACCAGAAATACTGGTCGAATCCAGGAGATGAGGAAAGGGTAATCTCACTCCCAGACCCTCAAAGCTTGCATGAGCTATGATCAATTGCTGAAGATGTGCTTTCCCCAATGGTATAAACTTCGAGCTCTCAGTATCAAGAAGCCTCAGACCGCTGTACATGCATATTTTAGACACTGAAGACAAAAGCTGCACATAAGGCATACGTGTATCTAATTGTATTTTTTAAATGTGTGAGCCAATTGCAAGATGTGAAAAGTCACATTTGCATAAACTCCCGGTTTATAAAAGAGCAAAATGAATATTAGCGCACCACTTCTCAAATTTATTGTGCTCCAAAAAGTGATAATGTCAGTAAGGTATAATCACGTATTCCAATGACTTTTGTGTAATGTAACATATGATTACATGCACCCTACATATGTAAAGTGAGGTGAGGTAGCTAATACTGATACAGTTTTGACTGAATATATATGCATGTGTTGTTGTGAACTTGTTGCATGTTCAGTGCATTGTATCTTGCATAATGTGTAATGTTTTTGTCAAAACAATATCCTTGAAATGCGCCTAAATCTACAACATTAATTAAATTAACATCAAAACAAACACTTACATGATAATCAAAAATTCTAATGCCAAACAAAATCACTGCTCCAGTACAAACTAAGAATTCAACGAATACACTGATATGGGTTGACTGTACTTCACATCCAGTTCAAACGCCAGTTTCTCTTTTCCCACTTCACACAAAGCTGATGTTAGTTGTTGAACTGAGGGGAGGTGGTGATTGGGTGGTGCCCAATCCAACCACCTCATTAGCATGGCTGAATAGTATTCCTCCTCCCCAGTTTATCCAGGTTCCCGTACATTGGCGAACAGTTTTTCTTCTGTGGAGCCAAGTTTCCGACCAATGCTTTTCCATTTAGAGCACGCTTTTTTAGTCATTTGATGTGCCGAGGGTTATTAAACTGAACTTGAGTTGTTTATTTTTCAACTTGAAATAATGTTTTTGTCTTCATGCAACCATATCAATATTTTATTATGATTATTTGCATGACGTTTTCATACTTTATGACATTTCATGAAGCCTGAAATATTCTCTACACACAGCGATTTTTACGCACTGAGAATCAGCCAGTATATTTTATGCGGATTTAAAAAACCCATGCATTTCAACACCCCCAAACTTTCACTTGTACTTTCAGAAAAATTAAGCAGCAATATCTAACTTCTTAATTTTTATTATTGCAATGGATAGTTTTGTTTATTAAAAAATATACATTTCATTTGTAAACAGCATATGGAAATAATGTCTTGAAATCAATAACCTCTGACTGATTCACGAGGCTAAATGTGCGGCGGGATTAGAAGAGGCGGGGGGGGGGGGGGGGGGGGGGGGGGGGGGGGGGTTCCCATTGGAAATTTAATAAACTCCCGGTGTATAAAAGAGCAAAATATGTGTTTTGAATATTAGCGCACCACTTCTCAAATGTATTGTGTACCAAAAAGTGATAATGTTCGAAAGGTATATTAATCTATTCCATGTGTAAATAGATTTTACTATACATGTAAACACAAGAATATGATTAGGTAGCTAGTACTGATACATTGTGACTGAATGTTTTCAAACAAATATGTGCTGCTGTGAACCTGTCACATGTTTAGTGCATTGTTTCGTTGCATAATTTGTAATCTTTTTGTCAAAACAATATCGTTGAAATGCGCCAAAATCTACAACATTAATTAAATTATCATCAAAACAAACACTTACATGATGATCAAAAATGTTAACGCCAAACAGAAAATCGCTACTTCAGTACAAACTAAGAAGTCAACGAACACACTCAAGTTGGCAGACTGTACTTCTCATCCAGGTCAAAAGCCAGTTTCTCTTTTCTCGTTCAGAATACATACAGATAACCTGTCTGTTGGTCTCCAAGCTGTTTGGGCTTTTTCAAGACAGTAAGTTGTGTACAGCTGCTTGATCAACCAACTGATATTTGTGGCTAAGCATTGCTAGGCGTTATTTAGAGCGGATCATTTTTATGCGATGGATGCAAGTTTTTGGTGGATGCATTTTTATCAGGAAACAAATCAGGGAGTAAAGTGATTTCAAGAGCAAAGTGCAACAAGATCGTTGCGCTTTTAAAAGCGACTTGTAACGAAAGTGACCCTCATTTGAAATTTTGGGTAAAGTCACGCAAATTTTCCCTCATGTCCTATCCAGCGCTTGGTCTACGGATGTGCTCTGTTTGCCAGCCAAGAAAAAGGTGAGCATTTGAAAAATGTGATAATTATTTATGTTTTTTTTTTTTGTTTAATCACCATTCAGGATTGTAACAAGCTAGGTTGACCTTACAGACATCGCCCCCGACCTGATGGACTGTATAATTGGATAGGACACTACATGGATCATTGGTCTAAATTCCATGTACTATTTGCTCTTCAGAGGAAGAGTAGCAAGGAGGTGGCCTGGAACCTTGCAACAAAAGTGATTGGTTGACAGACAAACACATCTATGCTGTTAACCAACTACTGAAAAGGGGATTCAATTTTTGGGGTAAACTGTTCATTTCCAATCCTCAGAGGAGAGAGGGTGTTCAAATATTTAGATGAATCCCATTAGATCTGTGTGTCAACAATTGGATGTACATTTGGGGAATTAAATGTATATGACAGCCGACATACCACTGTCTCTCCAGCAACACTTAAGGTTATTTGTTCACTTCTTCACTGCAGTAAAACTGAAAAACTGAAGTGACTGTCAGTATCATGTAAGTGCAACAACAGTCTAATGGAAGTGACTGTGGGGTGCACGTTGTATGCAATAGCATGTGCAGCATCTTTGTGCAATGGAGATGAGCCATCAGACTCATCTTCTTCAGTGCTTTGAAAGTACTTCTATGTCAGTCTTTCCAGCTTCTGCTGCTGCAGAGGATGAAAGCCGTGCACAATGTACCACCTTTTGCGATAAAATCCTAAAGGTACCAGTCTACTGTATTGGTCGCCTTCCATGGCACAAGAAAGATATGATACAGTGTGGGACGTGTATGGAATGGTATCATTCAAGCTGCTTGTCTTTGCCTTACCACATTTTCAAAGAGTTCTGAACCATGGCGCTGTTCACTGTGCTCGGTGTCTCGTATATAGTACTGTACACCATAGGCCTTTTATTTGTACAAGCGCATATCATCATGATACCGTTACATGCATCGTTTCGCATTTGATGTAATCAACTAATTCTCCGTTAACCATCGCTTATACATATTACATATCTGTACTTTGTGGACAGCAAGTATCAATGGACACCTCAATGTAGTGAAGACGTTGCTTGCAGGAGGAGCTAATGTCAATCAGGGTGATAAGGTTGGTTATACATATTAAATACCGGATGCACAGTGCAGGTTCATTTGGTCTCCACATAAAAGTTAATGTGACTTTTAGGAATGCTGATCAGATGTGCATGTGTTTTGTGTCTCTAATAGTGTGTGTGTGTGTGTGTGTGTGTGTGTGTGTGTGTGTGTGTGTGTGTGTGTGTGTGTGTGTGGGGTAGCAGGAATAAGGTCTTACCCTTCAAACGTATATTAAAAAGGTTAAGAAGGAAATATCACATCTCTGTCTTCTGCCACGCCTCTCACTCGCAACGTACACAATATCCCAACTTTATTAATTTAATGAGTGCAATGGTTAATGTCTCTCCTGTACTCATCTGATACAATACTCTAACACCAACCCCATATCTCTTCCCATCTTTCACTCACCCTGTTCTCCATTGCATATTTGCCATACATGTACATGGAGGTGTACATGCACACAGTGTGTGGTTTGTACAAGCATAGATACATGTACACAACTTATGGTTAAAACATCCATTACTAGTAGTCAAAGCAGATAGCTAACCACATTGTAAGGTCAGCAACTGTAGAAGTTTACATAGCACACAATGAACATAATCAACTCTATTGTAAGGTCTGCATCACAGATAATGATGGGCAAAACTGTTCTTGTGCTTTGACACACACACACACACACACACACACACACACTGGACTGGTGTATTGGACTGGTAGAAGTATGTACTGTTGTAAGTACTCGAATGGTGTGTTGTATGAGGGGGGAGGGAAGGGGTGAAGCGTTGCCCCTGCACCTTTATTAAAGAAGGAGGGTGGTGGTGGGCAGTTCTAGACACCTGTTTACATCCTCACAATTTTAGGTGAGATCTCCCCCCCACCCCCACCCCCCACCCCCCACCCCTAGTTCTGAAGCAAGCCACAGGGAATATGTGTGTGAATTACATACAACACACCAGTCCAGTACATACAACACACCAGTCCAGTACATACAACACACCTGTCCAGTACATACAACACACCAGTCCAGTACATACAACACACCAGTCCAGTACATACAACACACCAGTCCAGTACATACAACACACCAGTCCAGTACATACAACACACCAGTCCAGTACATACAACATACCAGTCCAGTACATACAACACACCAGTCCAGTACATACAACACACCTGTCCAGTACATACAACACACCAGTCCAGTACATACAACACACCAGTCCAGTACATACAACACACCAGTCCAGTACATACAACACACCAGTCCAGTACATACAACATACCAGTCCAGTACATACAACACACCAGTCCAGCACATACAACACACCAGTCCAGTTCAACACGCCTGTCCAGTATAACACACCAAACCAGTATATACATCACATCACCAGTCCAGTATTTACAGCCTGTACCTACATCACTCATCGGACATATAGAGGAGAGATTCCATTGAGGGTGATTTGTGGGACAGTTATGTAATAATGAATGACACTCTTGAAGAAGAGTTTGACCACTTCAGAAAGCATATACTTGATCTTTATTTATATGCTGTCGAAGCTGGGTTATGCTGTGGTATAGATATATGTTCCATAAAATATGACATGGTGGTCATGCGGCAGCATCTATTGACATGCTTGGAAAGTGGAAGAATGACTGAATTTCGGAGTTCAGGTAGAGAAAACAGTCGTACATGTATTGTGAGCAATAAGATGATTAAGTGAGGTGCTAATTGCAAGATTCTGCAGTTCTTGTAAAGAATGGTTTCACAAGAAATGTGACTCCTCTATACCCAGAAAGGCCTGGAGCGACTTCAAATGCAGATGGTACTGTAAAAACTGCCAGCCTGTAGCATAAATCAACTGATCATGAACAGGTCACAGACTCATCAGCATATTCTATGCATGCATTTCCGTGTATCAATGGGTATCATCTTGATGTAGTAAAATGAACAGAATTGTACTCTGTGCTGCCATAAAAATTCAAAGAACTAGTCATAAAACCCATGGCAGTATTTGTATATGATTTGTTCTCAGTCTCTAGCTTAATCTGCTAATCATGAGCAATCTATGTACATGCATGTATAAACAGATTCATTTGTTCATAACCATTGTGTATCAATGGGTATACATCACAGCGTATATATAATTGTAAAAAGAACAGCTGATAAATGGGCTGTATAGGACTGAGAAAGAAAAAACAAATTCAAAAAACACGTCATAGGTGCCACAGATATATATGTTTCATTTCTTTTTTGTATGTAATTTTGCTGACCATATGATGCCCCGTTTCGCTACACATGCTTTATAATTGTAACGGGAAACACGCTATCGCCTTCCTACCCAGGTGAAAGGGGGGTGGGGGGTGGGGGGGAGGGGGACAGCTAGTTCTAAGGGGGGACATAATATCCTAGGATACATTGACCGGCCAGACAATATCTCCTAAGACTGGGTGTCCGGCGGACGCCAGGTCCTATAGGATAAAATGTCCGGCCAGTCAATTTTTAGGGGGGACGCGTGATCCTGTGACACCAGCGCCCGAAATCCTTCTATTTCGGTCAACCAAATACTCTCTTCCCGCCGTAAACTCCTGCAAGAAGGGCATTTCCCTTGCATGTAAACAGTGTTACCTCTGCATGCATTCCAGGAAGCTTGTACACAAGATACATGTAAAACCTGCGATTGAATTATCACGTGATGACCGTCTCAAGGTAAAGGTTTCGCTGTGCAAGGTGTGTGATGTGCACCGTACGTATCCTGGGTACCAGTTAGGTTTATGTTTGCACAAGGGGTATCAGCATACTGTAGTAATGATTCGATCAAAATCTTTGTTCAATTAACTGTAGAAGGCATGCAATAACTGTGGAGCACCAATCTTATCAGCCTGATCAAGATTAGTCACAGTGCATTCACTATTTCAAGACATCCTTCCTAATGACAGTAGCCTCCCTATAATGACAATATAGCCTCCTTCCTAAATGACACTAGCCTTCTTACTGATGACAGTAGGCTCCTTCCTGATGACACTAGCCTCCTTCCTAACGACACTTGTTGAACGTTGTTATTATTTATACAAATGCACGCAAATATAATGCTACAGAACAAAAACATACTAATACAAGCTAAGATTATTTAACCTAAAATTACAACGGAAATAAGAATTTCATCTGTTATATATATTACATACAGCTGAGATGGCTATGAGCACTAAGACATGGACCAGTCATGACTGTCCAAATCAAAAGCCACTCTCTCTTTTCCCACTTCACGCAAAGCTGATGATAGTCGTTGGACTGAAGGGAGGTAGTGATTGGGTGGTGCCCAGTCCAACCATCTCATCAGCATGGCTGAATAGTAGTGCTCTTCATGAGTGCGGCCAGGTTCTCTTACTATGGCAGATAGTTCATTGTCCGTGAAGCCAAGCCTCATGCCAATGCCTCTCCATTCAGAGCATGCTTTCTTGGTCATGTGAAAAATTTGAGTATGGTTGTCATCATGTAGCATATTTGCACTTTCACAATCTACAGTGGAACAGCAGGTGATTAATTATGTGCATGTACTTTTAATTTAGATCATGTGCAATTAATTATTCAGTATCTAAATATTTGTTCAGTTGACGGTAGCAGGCATGTGATCACTGTGGAGTACCAATTTTATCAGTCTGATCGAGATTTATGCACATGACTCTACAGCACACATGTGCACATGCATGCACCCCAAGCTGCATGAAGACATATATGCAGAAATCGCATGCATGCACACTCATCACACATACAAAACATGTGCACTGACCTGCAATGGCAAAGCGTCTCTCTAGTTCCTTTGCAGCCTCCTCACAATAACATTCCTTCAAGGCTCGGATCAAGTCTTCAATGGAGGGGTCAGTACTGTTCAGCCATCTACGAAGTACCTCTCTCAGATATGCCTCATCTTTTTTTGTGATACCACGTTTTGAAGGAATGGACTCCATATCTTCAATGCACAGAGCCTTTCCTAACTCCTTCCATTCCTCAGCTGCCAATGTCTTTATCGGATCAAAAACATTCTTGAGTTCGAGTTCTGTTTTAGTGTGTGGGATTTGAGGTGCTGTGGGGAGAAAGGGTAGGCATGCTTTGAGAACTGTTGGAGACAAGCAAGCTGAATTGTCACAAACGCTACACAATAGAACAATGAATTCAGAGTTGGACATGAGTATAAGTTACAGATGACTGAGTAATACTACTAATAGCAAGGAAACAAGGGTCTTAACAATTAGGGAAAATGTAAGAGTCCTATATTTAGCACACAAGTATAATAATAACCTACACATTATGTTACAGAATGTTTACAGACTGTAACATAATGTAAACATCCTGTAACAGAATGTAAGTGACAAATCATTTGAAAATCATAAAATGATTCGACGCGTTTTTCTTTCCTGAGTAGTAGTGCCACGTTCTGAACACTCTGCCTGGATTTAACCACTTGAAACGTGTGATTAGCGAGTGCGCATACAGGCTCAATGGCTTGTGTGATGCGTTTCCAATCCCTCTCCTAAAGTATCTATGCAATTATAAGGCACTGAGCATGCATAGAAAGGTAGCAGGTGAATTTCTACATGATGTCAATGCAATTAAAATAGCAGGGTAGCGAACATTGTAGCCAGGATACGTTAATGTATTATTGCATATTACCATGTGAGCAAGTATTTACTTTTCTGTTTCAGAGCCCCAACCATAGCGTCCTTCTATTAGGATGATCCAGGTATGAGGAGATTGCAAACTTATCAGAGGACGAGGACGGGAAGGAGGATGTGGCCAAGGCGACGGAGGATGGGACGGGAAGAGCTAGGATATGACCAATGCTTGTTTAAGGTCTGAGAACAAGACTTTTGCACAGCTTCCATAGTATTGTATGTCCTATGTGTGACAATCATATGAACAAAAATGCATGAAACAAGTAAATAATAACATTCTTGGTGGCTATTCTCACTTCAGCTAAGGAGGAAAAGAAAAAGAAGTACTCTGAAGCAGCAGAGCCTTATTCACACCTCTTGTTGTGTCGGTGGACGGAGTCCTGGGCCGAGAAGCAACTTGTTATGTGAAACACCTTGCTGAGAATCTTGCCCACAAGTGGGAAAAATTCAACAGTGAAGTACGACTTTCATTTGCAATCCTCAGAGCAACAAACCTTTGTCTGAGGGGCTCTCGCACAAGATGGAGGTGTGCAATTGGATTGGATGATGGTGCAGGGTTGCCTGAATGTCATGCTTAAATCAGTCTTTATTGTTTATGTTTTAATCTTTTTTTCTTTATTATTTGTTTGTTTCATTTGTATTTATTTATAATAAATTGATATAGTGATATTAAAACCAATGAAACAAGGGTCTTATCAATTAGGGAAAATGTAAGAGTCCTATATTTAGCACACAAATATAATAATTACCTACACATAATGTTTACAGACTGTAACATAACGTAAACATCCTGTAACAGAATGTAAGTGACAATTCATTTGAAAATCATAAAATGATTCGACGCGTTTTTCTTTCCTGAGTAGTAGTGCCACGTTCTGAACACTCTGCCTGGATTTAACCACTTGAAACGTGTGATTAGCGAGTGCGCATACAGGCTCAATGGCTTGTGTGATGCGTTTCCAATCCCTCTCCTAAAGTATCTATGCAATTATAAGGCACTGAGCATGCATAGAAAGGTAGCAGGTGAATTTCTACATGATGTCAATGCAATTAAAATAGCAGGGTAGCGAACATTGTAGCCAGGATACGTTAATGTATTATTGCATATTACCATGTGAGCAAGTATTTACTTTTCTGTTTCAGAGCCCCAACCATAGCGTCCTTCTATTAGGATGATCCAGGTATGAGGAGATTGCAAACTTATCAGAGGACGAGGACGGGAAGGAGGATGTGGCCAAGGCGACGGAGGATGGGACGGGAAGAGAATATGACCAATGCTTGTTTAAGGTCTGGGAACAAGACTTTTGCACAGCTTCCATAGTATTGTATGTCCTATGTGTGACAATCATATGAACAAAAATGCATGAAACAAGTAAATAATAACATTCTTGGTGGCTATTCTCACTTCAGCTAAGGAGGAAAAAAAAAGAAGTACTCTGAAGCAGCAGAGCCTTATTCACACCTCTTGTTGTGTCGGTGGATGGAGTCCTGGGTCGAGAAGCAACTTGTTATGTGAAACACCTTGCTGAGAATCTTGCCCACAAGTGGGAAAAATTCAACAGTGAAGTACGACTTTCATTTGCAATCCTCAGAGCAACAAACCTTTGTCTGAGGGGCTCTCGCACAAGATGGAGGTGTGCAATTGGACTGGATGATGGTGCAGGATTGCCTGAATGTCATGCTTAAATCAGTCTTTATTGTTTATGTTTTACTCTTTTTTCTTTATTATTTGTTTGTTTCATTTGTATTTATTTATAATAAATTGGGACAGTTTCCGCGAAAATTGCCCCACGGTTAAAATATTATAAAAATGCATCGCGTTTGAATCGCTATAACATCCCAACGAATAACGCTATCGACTTCCTACTTTCAACACTTCATAGTGAAATGGTGTAGTATGAAGTATTGAAAATAGGAAGTCAATAGCGTTATCCGTTGGGAAGTTATAGCGATTTTAACGCGATGCATTTTTATAACATTTTAACCGTGGGGCAATTTTCGCGGAAACTGTCCCAATTGATATAGTGATATTAAAAGAAAGGAAACAAGGGTCTTATCAATTAGGGACAATGTAAGAGTCCTATATTTAGCACACAAATATAATAATAACCTACACAGCACTAGATAAAGAATCCCTTATTGTTAGACCTTTATTTCCTTGCTTTTTACACCACTATAGCCTTGAAATCCTATTACCACCAACTTTCTCATTGAGAATGTTTTTAGTTACTAGTATTTTTCTATGTCATGTATACATAATTTTCTCATTAGTTTTTTCTTTTTTCTATTCACAGTTGATCCCTCACTTGTTAGACCCCCCCCCCCCCCCCCCCTCCCCTCATTTCAGACCGCTATACAAAGGCATGGATACCTTTATGCTCTCACACACACCTTGTGTGCGACCACCCCGCTAACTGGACCAAATTGTTTGAATCAATTTACGACCGCACGTGACATTGCAGAGCTAGCTAGCTAGAGATGTCCGCAACTAAGAAGAGAAAGGTCATGACTCTAGAGGAGAGAGTTAATGCGCTCAGGAAAATAGACGAAGGATAGTCTTGCCGTGCTGTCTCAAGTGAACTTGGAGTTGGAAAAAACGCAGATAAAGGCTATAGTAAAGGAAAGGGATGACATACAGGAAAGTGGTGAACGATCAGACAAGAAGTATGTAAAGCCTAGGACGGCAAGCTACGATGACTCGGATAAGATTGTTTGGGAGTGGTTTACTATTGCTGGGGCCAAAAAAATACCTGTGAGTGGCAGTACTGTAGGTGACTAGTGTGTTACATGGGTTATGTATGGGCTATGACAGCAAACAATGTAATGTGGAGTAAAGGTGCAGTAGTTATAATGATGATGCAGGTTGGGAAAGACGTAGGCCAATTATTGCCTAGGCCACCTTCCCACCACTACTCCCAATTAATAATATTTTGCATGGAAAAGGCATTGAAATGTCGTTTTCAGAAACAACAAATGTAGCAAAGGGCATGGGAAATACATATATATCTTTGACAACGTAGATATCCTTTAATGTGCAACCCTTAAGGATGAGAGCATTACAAATATTAAGTTGGCCTTTGGTGTATAGTGCAAATTGGAAAAAAGAGTGAAAAATAATGCAATTAGGGATTCATAGTATTTCTGTGTCTTAAATAAAACTTTGATGGGAGTGGTTTTTACTTTAGCATCTAGAAATGGGAATGAATCATTGCCTTCACTCACTCATTTGCATACACTTTATCAAAGATATGACAGAACAGTGTCATTGTTATGGAAGTCAGGTCATCACTTATTCTTATGTAATGTAATTCAAGTTTTGCACAGTTGATTAAAATTAGATGCAAAAATGAGATGTAATGTCAATCAAATACCCTTCTAAACTGATGTGACTCATGCAAGGTAATGATGCATGTGCACTAGTGGACCAAAACAATGTTTTTAAAAATTAAATCAGCACATATGGCTTTCGAAATCAGGAAAGACGATGCCAGTTGGAAACCAGACACTCATCCTCATGCAATGCAGGCACACATTAATTAGCTGGCCGGCCACCTGTCATCGTAGTGTTACACAAGTTTTGATACCTCGATCATCTTTGAAATCAAAAGTTTTCATTAACCAGGGTGTACAGCTGATATGTATATGACATGATAAAATGATGCAAATGGCTTATTCTCAACATATACACACTGCAAATTTGCATCAATGAAATACCATTCTCTGCATGCCCCAAATTAAGAACTTTAACGGGCACTTCCATGATCAAAAGGTACCGTTAAATCTTTGAACTCAAACTCTAAATTAAACTTGTGTTTGTAAAGCAATGCATTTCCATATTATGAATATTCAAGTCACACACTTCTAAGGCACCAACCATCCTTATTACATTTTGTGAGTTGCCTAATACATGTGCTGTATACAGTAGATCTTTGATTGCAGCTCATTCCTAGAAATCAGATAGGCAACCTATAGAGAGCATCCGCATTCCCATTGCATGGCGACCGTATGTCATATTGGTAAGCTGTCAGTCGCAGCGCCTAACGTTGCAGCCTTGCTATTCCCAGCCTATCCAAATTCCTCCCCAACACATTGCTTAATTGAAAATGGTACAGATCTGGCTTTGCAGAACTTGGGATGAGCATCAGCCTTAACTGTCAACTTTGTCTTCAACCCCTGAATAGCACCCATTCCCGGCTTAAATAACTCTTCATACTTCCTCATGAGTGCTTCCAATTGTCCATTCTTCTCGAACACTACACGATGTACCTGGTTCACTATTGACCAATCCAGTTTTAGCTGTCTCATCCAATCTCAGCCTAATAAAGTAGGTCCATCTGTTTTCACTACGAATAAGGACAGAGTCCTACTTTGGTTTTTATACTTCACTTTTTCACAGAAATAGTACCCATGACTGTCATCTGCTCTGCAGTATAGGTTCGCAGTCATACCCTGGTTTTCTGTGGTTTCAACTATGGAAACAGCTCTTGGCGCACTCTTTCTTGAATTATGGAGACTGCTGCCCCAGTATAAATCTCCATTGGTAGAATCACCCCCATTTACCTGCAGTGAAACCAAAAGGGGTTCTCCAAACGAGCCATCACCATCTACCACATACACTGTTTGTACTCCAACCTGCTCTCCCTCTTCAGTATCCACCCATTTTGTGTTCAGGGAACCTGGTTTTGTCTTTCTTTCGTCTCTACCTGCTGCAGATGACGACTGTCCCCTCTCCTCTTACAATGTGTCCTTTTGTTTTACACAGAAACACACCACTGAGTCCTTAATCCGACACTCCCTAACAGAATGGTTTGTGGAATTGCAGCGATTACATGATACACACACCTGGCATATAGCCCCTGGCCTTGTCATGTGAAACTGTAGAGACTGTTTCTCTGCCGACTCCATACTAGATGCTATTTGGACTTCCTTGGCCAGTGTCAAATCTGCTTCTGAGTGGTGTCATATCTTAGACCACAGACCAGTCTATCCCGCAAGGCCTCATCCAAGAACTGCCCAAATTCACAATGTGAAGCCAGTCATCTCAGTACTACCAGGAACTCCGATACCGACTCTTCAGCAGTCTGATCTCTTCTATAAAAACAGAAACCTCTCTGCTATAACCAATGGCTTCGGATCATAGTGCTCTTTAAGTAGCATTTTCAGTCAGCAAAGGACTTATCCTTTGGCTGTGCAGGTGCTACTAGACTCTTTAGCCACAATCAGAGTAAACTCATACAGCTACACAAAATTGTTCTATCTATACAGCGTATGCACAGAACATAGCGTCTCACATACTACACATATGAGAACGTATTCACCTATGGCTGTTTCTATGTATAGGAGTACGATAGAAGCATTTCTAGGTGTACAATAGCGGTTTTATAAAAAAATAGCAGATACTCAAAATAAGCTAACACATAGGATGTGGGAGTGTACAAATCAAAAGAATCGAGAATGGTAAGCAGTAAAATGATTAGAGAACATGGCTTCATGTCTGACAGGCATGTGACCTTGGAGGACAGCAAATTAAGAAGGGGAATTTAGCGCATTTACATATTATTAGTACCTTAAAGGTTAGTCATTTTAGGGAAAACTATACTGTTTGTACATCACAATTATGCACATGACCCTACAGCACACATGTGCACATGCATGCACCCCAAGCTGCATGAAGACATATATGCAGAAATCGCATGCATGCACACTCATCACACATACATAAAACATGTGCACTGACCTGCAATGGCAAAGCGTCTCTCTAGTTCCTTTGCAGCCTCCTCACAATAACATTCCTTCAAGGCTCGGATCAAGTCTTCAATGGAGGGGTCAGTACTGTTCAGCCATCTACGAAGTACTTCTCTCAGATATGCCTCATTCTTTTTGGTGATACCACGTTTTGAAGGAATAGACTCCACATCATCAATGCCCAGAGCCTTTCCTAACTCCTTCCATTCCTCAGCTGCCAATGTCTTTATTGGATCAAAAACATCCTTGAGTTCCAGTTCTGTTTTAGTGGGTGGGATTTGAGGTGCTGTGGGGAGAAAGGGTAGCCATGCTTTGAGAACTGTTGGAGAGAAGCAAGCTGAATTTTTACAAACGTTACAGTAGAAACGATGAATTCAGAGTTGGACATGAGTATAAGTTACAGATGACTGAGTAATACTACTAAGATGCTGGATGCTTCTATTTAATTAATCAGACACATAAAAGGCTCTGCTATCTCATTGATAATTTCAATTACTACTCTTAGCTATGTATTATAACTGCTCACTAAGAACCAAAAGCCTCGAGTGCTCACCATCTATTGATGGTTGGCATCTTTCAGAATGATGTAGTGTCCATTGGGCTTCAATGGGCTGCTGCTGACTTGATAGTGACGTTGATGGGTGTTGTGAAGGCGATGGCTGAATGCCACCACCACCTTCATGAGATAATGCCAACACAATACTGATGAATTATATATGTACAATTATCTTTGAATATCATAGCATTGCTTTCTTCAATACAATTTTATTAGACTGGTATCTCTTACCATCCTCCATCACCAGCCTGGTCACAGCCTCAGCAGTGTCTTTGAATTTTAGTACCTCCAATACCTCAATGAGACATCTGTACGTGGCTCTGCTCCCTTCCTGTTGTAGCCATTTTAATAGCATCTTTTCCCTCTTGTTCTGTTCATTGTGTTCTTTACGATCAATGTCATCTATACTTTGATCATCAAGTAGACGCTTGCCAACACTTTTCCAATCAAATTTAAGCAATGAAACATTCAGAATAACATTACGCTTGCCCTCTGTGTCCATAATGGGTGAAGTGACCTGAGTACCTACGGAGGCAATAGCACGCTAACACCACATGGGTAATCCACACCCACCAGCAGACCAGGGGCGGCGGAAGCTGTTTAGCATTGGTCCCGCAGACTACGGGGCGGATCTAGGAATTTGCGTGTGAAGAGGGGCACCCTTGAAAAAACTCCATAAACTAGGCAAAACGCGACAGCCAGGAGGCCTTTTAAACAGTATCTACATTGCTCATAGGTATACAATGCAAAAAAAAAGTTACAACCGGCAGTAGTTGGTGGAGGTGTACTGTAGGTTAGAAATTTTAAAATTAGCAAAATGAATACTGCTAGTGAATGATAACTATTAAAGGCTATTCTGAATCAAATAGGGTATTTTAATATGCAAATGTACCATGAATTGTGACTTGCTTGGGCTGCTTTTGTGTAGATTCTTTTTTAAGCCAGACAATGTGCTGGTCTGTCAGATCCATATCTCTTGAACAATGAATGCATGCTGCTTTATTATTATCTTCCTTGTATGGTACAGCTGCATGTCTACACAAATTATCGGAGCAGATAAAACCATCATTTACATCCTTCAAACCATTGTAAAGCAGTATCTTAGCGCATCTCTCTAAACCCTCATAAATTAGCTGTCTAATTTTAGGACATACTATGGTGCAGTCACCGGTTTCAAGATGCACTTCAATGTACGATATTGAATCAATGATGGTGAATTTTGCAGGAAACTCTCTGTGCTTAAAACGAACACAATCTTTGTAAAGACAATCTGGGATCTGATCGTTCTTTTTCGTAATACAACATTTGTGCTGTAAGAATGCTACCAAAGAACTGAATAACCCATATGGTACACATCCCTTAGGAAAACAGATTAGGAGCGGATCAACCAATTCCTTTTCATCACACACCCACTTATCAAGCCTAGGATTTAAAAGGGCTGGCATAAGATAGTCGTCACCATTGCTACTGTCATTGCCTAAGCGGACCATGATGAAGAGATGACACATCAGTGCGATGAAATGCTTAATTGTAAAAGCATGGCCAATAAAATGCTTTTCAAAATGCTTGTGTGCAAGAAATTCATGGCTGACAATTGCATGGTTTTTAAAATTGGTGCGCCAAATGCCTTTAATACCTTTATCATCTAATGCAGCAAGGTTATGTTTACATTCAACTAGATCTGTAATGATCTTCAGGATGACCTGTGGATCCGTGATCACTATATCTCTAAGCTCTGGTACTTTACAGTACCACAGAAAGAGATTATATTTGACCATGTGCTTCAGAGCTGTTTCAAAACCTAGCTCATCCATACCTAACTTCTGTGCTAGCTCAAGACATCTATTGTGACTCAAAACACCCTGTACAGCAGACCTAGTTATCTGCATCTCCAAAACAAACCACTTCATGGGAAGAAGAGGAGAGGAAGCATCATTACTGCAGTGACTCACAATTGCTTGTCTAAGATGCTTTGCGATGCCTTGATCATTCGAATCTGGTTCAATCCCATTAACTTCCCAGATTACCTCACTCTCATTTTTTTCCACTAGGCATTCTTGTGGTACGATTTGTCTGATTATAATATCCTTGTCTTTCTTCTTCTCCAAACATTCATTCTCCTTATCTCTATGTGTGCCCACTACAAATACCTGAGGGTGGACATCTCCAGCGTATGTGGCCCTCACACACTGATGAAGCACTTGATTGTGTGAGGATGGGGACTGGTATGGTTTCCCCATAGGTTTGCAGTCCTGCCCATAGAAATGGATCATAGGATGGTGGTCTAAGGGTTCTGAGAGATTTACAGCATAAAGGATTGCAGACAAATCTTGAACAAAAGCAGGTAGGAGTTCAAGAAACTGAGGTTGACCACCACTATCAATGAAGTAAACCAATTTCACATTCAGTTCTTTCCAATCTGATAGTTTGCTTTTAAACACCTCAATAATAAGACTATCTATCTCCTGAATGGCTGGGTCGAGGGCAAGCTTATTCCCTGAGACTATTGTATTTACATACAAATTGTCGGGGGGAGAAACTGTGTGCACATGACGGTTATGGGATTCTGTGTTGTGAAGCACAGATTCATTTATTGCTACTCGTGGCATTGTTGAATCTGTAGGAGATGTGGCAGGATGTGAAGAGTCCACCTGGTATGCACTTGCAATGACTTTCATTAGTTCGGTTTCATCCAACACTTCCCAAATTCCAGTATCACCCTCAACAACACTAGCTAGTATGGAGCTGACTGAGCCTACCAAAGCCTGGATGGGGTTATCAGCCAGTCCTGTGCTGACTCGACCAATTGGTCCATCTGTATTCTGGGGTATCTGTAGCAGGAGCCTCTTCAGGCATGTTTTCCCTACACCTGCTATTCCAAGCACTAGGCATTTGATAATAGACAGTTTCACTGAGCCAAACTTCATAGCTTCTTCGTACAACTGCTTTGCCACTGTGAAGAAAATTACAAATGAATTAAATGGTCAATTTGTGTGACAGCATTGCAATGTGTAAAATGACACATTGCTTGCAAGTTGCACTACATTTATATTCATCAATCATGGCCCTGATAATCAATCAAGCTTACCAATATGCATGGATTGTCACTAAGACATGTAATTAGGATAGTTACCACTAGATACAAATATTTAAAATCGTGTTGAATGCATATAAAGTAAATGTAAGTCAATCATTTTAAAGTGGAGCCGATATGACAAGATCAATTTCTTTATTTGCTCCAATTAGCAAGTACTTGTACACATTTTCTGTGTTTTCCTTCTGAAATGTGATTGAGCAGAAGCTTTTAAGCTACCTAGAATTACTTTTTACTAGCATTGCTTAGAAAACTTACGATGAAGCTAGCTTTTGTTGTTGCTACAATCACCACATAGATCAATCATATAAGCCAAAGGAATGTTTGATTCAATGCTATGTTCATTTGAACCAAAAATGATGCTTAATGATGTGACATCTATCTTCTAACGCTTTTTTTGTGTGAAACAACATGTAGATAGAAATCTAAATCATTGCCTGATTTATATGTACATTAGCACCTGTAAATTGTTTCATGTGTAGTAGTGGGAATGTGTAGAGTCATCCATGAATAATCAACAAGCTTTTTGCCACCATGGCTTTGGATTATAGTCCTACACTGCCAATGCATGACAGTGGGATATGGTTTGCTAGCGTATGTGGTCAGCCACATTGGGGTAGATATATGGCAGTGATATATCAAATCAAAACATGTAGATGATAATTGATTATTTTTACATTTGTGGTGTTTATTGCTATCTATAATACTTGTATTGTATTCTTCGCATTCACAAATGTGTTTATCATAAGATTAATATTGCATAAATGCAAATAAATAAATAAATAAATACAAACTTGAATAGTCTGTTTCTCCTAAACGTGAGTAAAATCAGAGTGGAATCTATACTTTTAATGCTGTGCTCAGTTCTGGACCCTTATTGACCACAACCATTTATTAAATCCACTAGAATACTTGGTGCACATGAATACTTTCGATGGCGGAGTCAATTTGATATATTCGTGCTGACGTCTTGAAATGTAATTCTACAGTGTATATTCAATATGAACTGTACTGTACACATAATTATAAATTTCACAGTGATAGTGTATAAAATAGAACACTAAGAATACAAAATAATTTAGCTTTGCATGAAATAAGTACAGACTTTGGGTTG
Source organism: Ephydatia muelleri (assembly GCA_013339895.1). Lineage (NCBI taxonomy): Eukaryota > Metazoa > Porifera > Demospongiae > Spongillida > Spongillidae > Ephydatia > Ephydatia muelleri. The sequence goes on from JABACO010000024.1 coordinate 3,678,949, forward strand.
TAAATTAGACAAAGATACAATACTCCAAAATAACTATTGTACGATAGATGCTGTACATAAAAACATCCACATGGCATGTTCAACATACCTGTTGCTTGTGTTTCATGATCCAAAACAATTTCATAGTCATCGTGGTCATCAGATTCTGATTGAAAACAATCAAAGGTGACTTCAAAGCAGTATCGACATGGCATATCCAACATACCTGGTGCTGGTGTTTCATCATCGAAAACAATTTGATCATCCAGGTCATCAGATTCCCATTGAAAATTGACCCCAAAAGCAAGATCATTATTCATAGTGTCCTCTACGTCTCTTGTCTGTCCAAAGAAGAATGTTAAATTAGCAAGTATTTCAAAGGATACTCACCGCCTTCACTGAATCTGAAAGAGAGAGAACATGGGATACAAAACTGCTTTTCCAAAATGCAGTTACAATGAGTACATGACAAAACCTTACAATGACCGACTCTAATTACTAAATTAGTTCCTATCGACATGAGGTAGTACTACTTCGTGTCGATAGCAACTAATTCAGTGCAATTAGAGTCGGTCGTAAGGTTTTGACTGTTAGAATGTTTTCCATTACTCACTGTCATCGTTTCTATAGCACAAACTACTGTAAGTAAAGTATCTGATATGAGTCAGTAGATGATAAAGAAAAAATCATCAAGTTTACAGTAAGAATGCCTGCACGACAATATGAACAATAAGTGCTAATAAATTACATGTAAAGCATACATTAAGTATGAGAAATCAAAAGGATACTATTTTATATTACAGACCTACCCATCCCTTCAACATTTAATTACGGCATTAACTCTTTGAACGCCAATTAAGTGCGTATATGCATGCACACACAACTACCATTCATGCATGAGTTAGATATTGCGTGCAAAAATGTGTTGATTAGTTACAGCATGCATATGCTTGCTGCACTTGTAATAATGCATAGCCCAGATCTGTGTAGTATATCGTGCGTGTTCATTGCCTCCTTTTGCAAGTTCGCAATATGGGTTGTTGCAACAAAAGGTCAGCAGGTTATAATGGACAGACAAATGTGCTGGACGACATATGTTCAAATCTTTGTATGACTAGGGGGTTACATGCATGTCAGTATTGCACTTGCATGCATATTCAAAGCGATTTGATCAAAACAATATAACACACAGCACGGCATGAATGGTGAGGCAGATAATTCTCGTTTTCTGAGCATGCATGTATACACGCACTTGGCGTTCAAAGAGTTAATTCCATATCAATGTCATCTGACTACCACACAGAGTAGCAAATTGTAACAAAAGATAATATTCGACATCATGAATTGTGTAGTTATAGAATTGATTATACAAGTACATATACACATTGGATTTTAACTTACCTAGATTCCATGCTGAAGAAGTCAATTCTTGAGCAACAGCAGTTCTACCCTGCATGACTGCAAAGTAGCTAGGAGTAACGTTAGCCTAAAAACATGTGGAGTGGGGTGATTATTATTCTGATTATATACTATTGTCAATCAAAGTAGCATGCGATTCCCACTACAATGCTAAAGCAGTGAATTATCATGCTTTTAGGAAAGTATTATAATTCAATTGTGGACAATCATGCTATGGGCGTAAAAGATTACGTAATCTCATAAATATTGGAGTGTAACTCATGTTTGATCCACATCCAATTGAGTTCGATAATGTTTGGAGCCATGCCATATGTAAAATTAAGATTTTGGGCTTTTATGGTCACTGGTCTGCTATGTAACATGCATGGTAGGGCTGGTCCGAGTATTTGGGATGGCTCCGTATCGATTCAAATCTTCTGGTTCCTTGTCAGAATCTTGAACTAATGAAAACAACGGTAATTACAGCGAGGAACCACTAGGCAGTATTGGTAATACTTTGTGGTGCCTGTGCAGCATGTGCAGTGCTCTCTACCCAGTGAGCCAGAGTGTCTATATGCATATTGCATATTTAGGTGACACCCTTTTTACGACAAAGGCCTGCATTGCATTCCTGACTACAACGAATTCACGGAATGCCTTCAGTAGCTTGTTCTTTGCATAGTTTGCATGGTGGCCATGATGCACATGAATAGGCCTACTACCCGATCAGCCCTCATTCAGAACAGGGGAAAAGGGTAAACCTACTTGGGTCGTCCTATCACCATGCAGCATACCATCAGTTCATCTATGCACAAGCTCCTGCAAGAAGCATGGTGCAGACAAGCTCCATCCCTGGAATCTTAATGATGAAACTTTGATGTAGACCGCAGATATCATAAGATCCATCACAATTGTTTCACAATTCATATTACCCTGCTTGGCATATGTGAAGGCTTAACACACTTGATTTTGCAAATGTACAACAGTATATGGGGTGTAAATTATCTTGGTTGTTCTGCATGCATTCTTTATTGCCACTGATTCCAAGCTGTTTCCCTCACCTCATCTTTTGCATTTAAATCAGCACCAGCAGCAATTAAAGCTCTTGCAGTCTCAACATTACCAGCCACATGGAGTGCAGTATGTCCATGCTGTAGTAATGCATAATGAATGAACTAAAATTGTGTTACATAGATATGTGATCAAGATAATCATTTAGGTAATTACAATAAACAAACAACACTGAATTTGAAGTGCATTGGCGTTCCATCCCTAAAAAGACTTTATTTAATATTTTGAGAAAACTCTGTTTTATGTATGTCTTGTTTTTGTTCTCAGCATCTACATGCATCAAATAAAATGTTTGTTCAGGTTTGTTTCCCAATACTATATATGTATCCACTCCTTAAACACTGATACAGTATTTGCACACAGATTGTACATAGTTTATCACATGTATTCCCAGCTTTAGTGGCGAATAGCATCAAGGAAGTATATAATAATATGGCTGTCTGGTTAAGTACAAATATCTAGGCCCATACATGTTTTTTTGAGATAATTTTTACCCGTTTCTTTTGTTATTTAGAACATGAATGTTTCAAGATAAAGAACAATAATTTCATTCCATTCACTCATTTCGGTACCGTGTTCATTTTCCCCCCACTTTTATCGGCCTCGATGGACCTTGCGGTACCCATAGCAATTTTTGCACCTTTTTACAGTGTTTCATTTCTTAAACTATACCACTTTCTTCAACATGTTTAATGTGGGTATTTTCAAAGCATGGCTGCTAAAGCGGCTATGAACACTAAACACCCCACATGTTTTGCTACAGTAATGAAAAATGGCTATGTGTATTTCCAGTGAGAACCCGAGCTCTTTACAGTTGAGATCCTTGGAAACAATGATTGCATTACTGAAACACAAAATAACATCGTGCTATTACTGAGGAACAAAAGCTACATATTCTATTAGCATACCACTCCCCGCAAGCTGAAGACACCAAAAAACTGTTCATTGGTATCCGCTGTCGTTTAGGAAGATGATTGGCGGGTGGATGGCTACTTGGATTACCTGCTGATGGTGCCAATCATGATACATCAGACTAACTGCTTTGGTTGAATAGCCCAGTAATGCGACTACAGGTTTAAGGGGAACTACCAACAACGGGCAGCCACATTACTTGGCTATTGAACCAAAATAAAAAGCAGATCTATGTTCTATATACGCTACTACAACAGAATCAGGTTATGGAAAAATCCAACATAGTTTAGTCACCCCTCTACTTAGAGGTGCAGTGCTCCAGTTCGAAAGAACACATATTTAATAATATCAATCGATTTGTACATGAGGAGCTATGCCATTTGCATTTCCTGATTCAGTATCTTGTTTGGAGTACACTACATATAGCTTAATTCAATTATGACTTGTAAACAAAACAACACACTTAGGTAAACCACTGCTGATCAGGTTGGCTATATTTCTTGGAATTAAGGTGCCAAAATTTTTTATGTTTACCCCTAATAGACATATAGTGGAATTATTATACAGAACTCTTAAATCCCACTGGCAGTGGAGATCAGTACGAAAGTATCGATTTCCAGAGGGGAGGCAGGGCTTCGTTTAATTTTGGACGATTTTATTTGACTTAAGGTATGAAAATTATACAGTTGCATGAAGAAGTCCCTATAGTATACATATTATGTTTGAAACCTTTAGTGAACATCTGAAATGGTGATTCAAACATTTGAAAAACCTCAGCCATTCTGTCCACATCTTGAAGATTCCAATGAACCATCAGACTTGCTGATGTCACGTCAAAGTAGGTGTACATGCTAAAATATGCATTGCAATACGAGAACAGTTGCTCTTCGTGTGAAGGGTTCTTTTTACAAACTAACACAGCATTGTACCAGAAGGTTCCTGTTGCAGCGTTTCAGAAAACAAACGACAAATGAAAAGCGACATTATGATGCTATTGGCAGAGTCGGGTAGTAATGTATAGAAAGTGGGTGCAATATGAAAGCCATGGAACCATCAAAACACACTATGCTACAAGAACATCATCTTCTGTAGAAGAATGTTGGGCCTTTCACTCAGTGATGTACGACACATTTGACAAAACTGTTTCCTGATAAATAGTATTAGCTACTAGCAATCTATTCTGAAACAAAGTGTACTGCAAGCAACTTAATTGACTGGCTGTCTTTGACAACATAGGGTGCCTCAACCATAAGACCTGCAAAATGTGGAACAAGTATCTACATTCAAAGCATTACTTTATCATATGCAATGCAAATATTGGTGCAAAAACCATTATACCGACAAATTTTAGTGCACATTGGCATCAACGTATATTACCATATACAGCTCGTACATAAATTAATACCAGCGTAATGTATTTAATTGTATATTAAGGACAGTACACATACAGCAAATTAATGTTAATTTTCAGGTTGCAGTGAATTTTAATGTTAGTGCCACCAATTTTCAGATTATATGGTATTGATGCAAATATGTACTGTACACAATCAATAGTTGGTAACCAAATCTTTAGCATTGACATCAGCTCCTCTCTCATGCAGAGCAACCAATACAGCTCTGTGGGGCTGTACGATGATGAAAGGAGCAGTGCGGTGTTCTGATCCTACAGGTAACATCACCAGATCATAATGCCAAACAGCTTTAGCTCTCGATTGGATCAATGCATTATGGTCATTAACAGCACAACATACATGTACAGGTATTTTCATATGTATACTGCATATGTGAAATGAGAAATCACCAAGAAACTATATCCTTCTATTTATAAATATGGATTCGATAATTGAACTGATTGGTAACCACTGCTGTGTGCATTCTATAGCAAACAGTTGTCATGAGGAGTCAATCGCTGTGTTTAAGATTACATGCACATGTACATGTACACTATATTATTTTAATATTCAGATTGGAAGGCCAATGATGTATAATCAGCTTTGAGCACAGATGACTCTTATATCCATCCTTTGATATCTAGCTAACCTTATCCCTTGCATTAATATTAGCTCCTAGCTCCAGTAGAAGCACCACCGTAGCAGTGTGGCCATTCTTTGATGAAAGTAGCAGTGAGGTATTATCATCCTACATGTACATAAACAGACACAGGATCATGAAACTTAAGTCCACAACCAATGGCATATTGTCATTCAAATGTAAGAAGTGATAAAAATTCTAATCTAAAGGGTTAATCGGTGCACAAAGTATGAAATATGGTTGAAAGTGTGGGCAACACTAAATAAGGTACATACACAGTACTTACAAGCTAGAAAGAGTTATGAGCCGATAGATAGATATGATAGAGTACTGGGTGACAGATTAATAGAAGGAAGTTGTAGGGCTCCCAATAATCTACCAAAACCTTGCTAGTGTCGTGCCTTGCTAAGTAAACACTTAAGAATTGTGGTTAGAAGTTTGTAGAGGAACTACATATCTTATAACCAACATATATGTTAACTTTGATTTATGACAAACATACATGAGTTGGATGTCAGTTTTGGAGCACAGCAACAAAATGGTATTAATCTGAATACTGTACACCTCGGTGTACAAACGTACCCCCTTGATGACACTCAGGACTTTAAACATTAAATACACCATACGTGTAGCATTCCGTGAATGAGAAATAATTAATTTAGTAATGTACAGCAATCACACAGCTGTAAGTAATTCGTAATGACATACTGTAAGTGTCATGCATGACCTAACCTTATCCCTGGCATCAATATAAGCTCCTCTCTCCAGTATAGCTACCACGGTATCTGTATGGCCATTCTTAGATGACATGTGAAGTGCAGTTTGTCCATCCTACATCATCAGACAAAGAGTGGACCACATACATGCACCATTACTACTAGAAGAGCAGCAGATACTTTAAAAATGGGTAGAATTATATGCACACATACTGCACGTGTAAACCAGCTACAACAAATCACTATTTTCCATGTTAGTGCCATGTTTACATGCCCCAACCAGCTGTAGAGGTCAGAGACCTGGTGTCTGTGTTATTTTCTTGCCAGCCAGAGTAGGCAGAGAGTGATCATTTACAAGTGGGCGTGGGGATGGAGTGGGGTTGAAAACAAGGATGAAATTATGGGATACCACAATGAAGCACCACACACATTAACAGCTGATGTCATCCCAGATGACATTTAGGGCATGTTATGCAGTCAGAGGATATAGAATATAGGAAGAGCCATTGCATCCGCAATTGATTTCGAAAACAAGGGGGTCAACCCAAGAGAGCACATTTGTGGTAGACGTAGAAGTAATTTAAATAGAAGAATGTAACAGATGCATGTACAGGAGGAGCTTGGCGAGCAAGCAAAGGTGAATCAATATAATGAATAGTAAAGACAGTGGCTAAGAATTTTTTACTAATTGGTATTTGTCTTGATTTGATGTAGCAAAGGTTACATTAGCTGTTATGAGATGATGGATTTAGATGATGTGGTTGAGCTTAGAGTTTGCATACACAAATACGGCACATTTAATACTGCACTGTGTATTACAAACAAATTTTCTATAACCATTGCTTAAATCCATAGCTGCCCCTATTCCATATTGTCTACAGTAAAACAGGCATATACTTTAAAATAAGGTGTTTAATGCACATTCATAGCAATACACGAATGGAAATTATTGATATGCTACTAACTACAGTACTTTACGTAACATGAACAGTTTACAGAGAGTGCGATAGGATGGTTCGGGAATTCACTCTCACAAGGGCCAAATGGAGTCTTCCAAAGATTTCATTGCTCACGAGTGACATGGGATGTCGCAGCCTAGTGGACTAATGGGTGGCAAGTCTTGACAAAGCTTGAATAGCCTCAGTACCCCAACATCCATACGTCTCCACCACAAAAGGGAAACATGCCCAGCCTAGATCCCTGCACCTTTCATCATTCACTTGGTGCTTGCGGATCAGGGCAGCCAAGGCGGCTGAACCTGGTGTCGCACACGCTTCTTGACAAATTTGTGCATTTGGCGTTGATGTGACAGACAGGTCAAAAGCTGCTGGCTTACCGAGGACCCAGTTTGGAACTAGAACATAAGCTGGATGAATATGATCCCTAGACCACCCACCCATCTGTAGTTGTGAAGCAAGACACGCAGTGTGACAAAAATCATTGAAGATGTCTCTCAACCTGTTGTGATGTGAGACAACATCACCCCCCAACTTGCAACACAGAGCATGATGGCCATAAGCATCCAAGGCAGCATTACATTGAGAGCAACTTTGACCTTGAGCAACTGGGATACCGAGCCACCATTTCATCACCACCTGAAATTCAGAAAGCTCCAAGTGAAGGCCCATGCTTGGGGATGGAGTAACTGATAGCCAAGCTGAGGCATGGGGTGATGAAATAGATAGTAGACAAGCCCTGTCGATTGGAGTGGAGGTATCAAATAGTTTCTTGAACTGACAATCCATTTTGCTTGACAGGAACTTTTGAGTGAGTGTGGAACAGCTGTTGTCAATACAATTGGGAGTAAGTGAGTCAGGTGGATCAACAATGTTGTTATAAAGGTCTATAGAGTGGTGCAAGTACCTACAAACCTCATAAGATAAGCCTGAACTGACAGCTTGGGCTAAATATGCAGCAAGAGAGTGGTAGGGACACAACGCAAACCTAGAGCACCCCGACTTAGACTAAGTTATGCTTGCTGCCCCACGTAAAGTCAGGAGTGTCTACTGCAGTATACTCCACAAAACACTGCAACACCTCATCATCAAACAGACTGAGGGCATCTCCAGCTAAAGAAGGTGGGATAGTTCTGGCCAGATGTATCAGTCTACAAAACCCTCCACATTGACGGAGTAGAAGCATGGCTACATGAAGAACCTACCTGGGCTAACTTCTGGAGCAGCTTGGAAGCGTCTGTACGTTTTTGAGCAATATACTTGGCACAAAACAACAAATCTCTTATTGGAGCCCCTAGTATATCGAAATGGATTTTTTTCATTTCATCTGGGAACATACTTAGGTCATTGAGGCTGAATAATTCACATTTGGACAAATTGATATGAAGACAGAGAGGAGGTCTCAAGTCTTTGATGATAGAATGCACATGTAAAACAGCAGAGATGGGACTAGCCACAACACCATCATCTGTATACCACCTATGAAACAGCAGAGAGGCACACTCACTGTCTGTAGCAATGGCACAAACTACCTGATGCAAAACCAGACAGAAAAGCAGAGGGCCCAAGGGATCTCCCTGCTGGACACCAGACTCAGATGTAATGGAACCTAGAGTGTGCCATAGTATAGGGTATTGCCCATAACACCAGGAAGACCATGAAAACTGTTCTGGGAAATGGAGATTTAACAGCATTCAGCACTGCCTGTCTAGACACTGTTACGTAAATCAATTTTCATAACAGCAAGATCCACATCAAGCCAATTATCATCGCACAACTTCTCAGGCCATGAATGATTTTTTCTGCTCCTGAAGGGCACGCCACTCCCAGCTGGAAAGGGGAAAATATTTCAGAAGCCTTGTTCTTAACTATAGCACAAATACACTTGCTAGCCAGTCGCCTTAAAGTTTCACCAACGATAATTGGGCGAACATCGAGGGGACATATTTGGCTTGTTCTTCTCCAAGGCCACAAGACTACCACCAGCCATAAACTTTGCCACTGAAACAGGAACCTTACCTGAGAGGAGTAGATTTACTATATCCCTGAGGGCTGCACAAATTGAAGACTGCATTGGGATGCCAGCTACCTCAATCAAATGCTGAATGCGAAGTCCTGATGGACCACAAGCTGTGCCTTTTGGAAAAGAATGCAAGATTGCTTTCAAGTCACAATCTGGAGGGAGGAAAAGTGGTGCTGAAGGTGTAGAAGGTGGAGATGGAAGAGGACTCTTTGGATGCTTAGAAACTAATACATTCCAAGTGGCTTGATTGTTTGGAGCCAAGAAGAAAGAAGAAAGGAGGGCCTGACAAGCTTTTGAAAACAGTCCCTCTCTAGCATAGGAGATGGCTGTTTGAATTCCTGAATTTCTACTGACAAGAGGAGAAGCACGTTTAGAAGATTGTTTATTTGAAGCCATGTTCCATAGCACATCAAAATGACCTTTAGACCATAAGTCACACAAATCTCTAATTGGACGAGGTTTGTGGTGACCTCCACAACGCTTAGGAGCAAACAGTATGCACTTGGGCAGCATGAACACTTTCAACCATGTCTCCTGGGTATTCTCAAATGCAGCAGGTCTTAGGGAAGAAGATAGTACAAGAGCAACAGCTTGTCTGTCCTTGGCAGGGATATGCCTCACTGTGCGAACTGGGAGTTCACAAATAGGTTGGTAGGGGGCATAGCTCCTGTTTTGCTGGATGGAGACAAAGCTGACAAGCGAACGCTGTTGTTAACCGAAGGACAATTTAACTGATGAGAAGGAAGATGTGAATTTGTTACCAGGTCTCGACAATGAGGGCAAATAAATAGATTTTGTTCGTGAAGCCGGGAGTCTGGGACAGTATCTGGAAAGAAAGTCTGGGCATGCAAGGTCATATGCTGACGCCACATAGTACGCTCTGTGCAACCTCGAACTAAGCACGGTTTTCTATGCACTAAAAAGCTAATTCAGTCAGAAATTAATATGCACCTCTTTATATCTACACTCCGTGATGTCTGTTGCCACAAAACTGTTCTCATATGTCTGTGTGCGTTGGTTTGTGCAATGAAGGGTGGGGGTGTGAAAATGATCTGCTCACACTGGATGTTCATTTCTGATTGTTTGCTATCGCTTCCCTCAACCAGTGCCAACCCTCGACCCTCACCTTCCCTTTCCACACACTCCATCCCCAACAATCTCCCACAACCTCCCTTTCTACATGCCCTCTCATCACACCCTACCTTTCTACACTCTCTCCCACCACACCCACCAATCCATCATCCTCCCTCATCACACCCACTTTGCTCTCGTACATGTATATGACAGGATGTCCTTTGACATGAATGCTATTTTCACTCTTCAACACATACACACACATAATCAGTTGGCCGATGGGAATGCACTTGTAGGACAAAGGACAGTGAGACCAGTATTAGACTTAAAATAATGCTGTCATTGTGGCATTTTGATGAAACAATGGCGGAGGTACCTCCACATTATGTGAGGTCACTACATCACTGTGCTCTGTTGCCACTACTACTTGACAAGTCAGTACAATTTACTCTGCTGAATAAATGATTTTCGTTATCTGTTATTTCATTGTGTTCTATTAATATCCACATTATTTAGGTACCTTGATGCCTCACTCCACCAATGAGGTCACTATGACCCATGTAAGCTACATGTGGAGAGACATGCAATAGTTCTACACATATGTGCTCTGCATTATGGTACTGACTTCATGATCTATATGAGTTCTCCCCAGCCTTTAACTCTAGAGCTGAATTTAATTTTTATTTTATCCCAATTTATTTCCAATCAGCCCTTTTGAATATAGTTTGTTTCATGGGCAGCTGCCTGTCCAATTTGTAAGAGCACACACGATGTAATGAAGTTTACATGACCACATGTAACCTTTGGCTCCCTGCACCAACTACATGTATTCACAACAAATGAATGGCTTATCAAATGCTTTCTGATTACATTTTGGGAAGACACTGCCAGGCACTCAAACAAGTGGCATGGAGACTTAATAAAATAGCAAGGCGCTGCACTCTGCAACAAATAACACCATATATTTCATTAATTATATCACTTAGGTGTGCACTGTGTCAGGAGTAAGTCACTCATTAGCTGATGTCATTCAGTGCATAGTACATAGACATGAATGGTGTTTTGTTGCACATTATGTAGTTCACATGACCACATGTAACCTTTGGCACTCTGCACCATTCCTTATTCAACTACATGTACAGTGTATTCACAACAAAAAAATGGCTTATTAAAATTGGCTTAACAGAGGAACCTTTGTTTCACAATCCATGCTATACTTGCATTGTTGATGTATTGATATTCACTTTAGTGAGGTGCCTTGATGCCTCACTCCTCCAATGAGGTCACTATGACCCATGTAAGCTACATGTGGAGAGACATGCAATAGTCCTATCTCATAGCTTAGTGTTTGGTGTGGGCTGTGTTATCATTGTTGCTGAGGAAAATTGCAATAAAAGATAGAAGTAATAACTCCCATCATCCACCATCACCTTCACACACCTCTACCTTCAAGCTGTGTGGCTTGGGTCAAATGTACACAGATATGCCAGGCTATGATGTCATACACATTTATAATCTCCTGTAAAGTGCCACCGTTGAATAATTGGTTGGTCCCAATATCATGATAAGCTACATGTGGCGAGACATGCACATGGACCACCTTAATTTACACTCTCTGATTTGGACTGCATCACATTGCCTGACATCTGTATGTTGTGCATGACCCTGTAGTGTTTGAACTTTGTGAAGACTTATAAATATTGTAGCACTTTGGGACTGACAAACAGTCCTTCTGAAGGCACCTCTAGGACTGACAAACAGTCCTTCTGAAGGCACCTCTTTCTATTTAGCTGTACCTACATTCTGTGACCTCACACATCTGGCACTGGTCACGAAACTGTGCTTATTTGTATGTGTGTGTTGGTGTGTGTGTAGTGGAGGATGGGGTGTGGAGCTCACACTGGATGTTCATTTCTGATTGTCTGCTATCATTTCCCATCAGTGGGCAAAACAGTGACACTGAACATGGGCAGTAATCTCTGTGCATTACCCTAACAGCTACCAAATATCAGGCATACTTAGTGCAAGGGGAGCATCCCAGGGAAAGCATTAAAGCAATGATATGGTCTTGAAAGTGTATCACTACTACTTGACAAGTCAGTACAATTTGCTATGCTCAATAAATAATTTTCATAATTCATTATAAGCTTTGGAATGTGATGTCCATGCATCAGTAGATGATAGAGGTTACACTTATGATATGTCATGGTGGGTATGCAGGTGAAATGAGCTGGAGCACAAAACAACTACTTTGCAATTTATTTTAAATTTGCCCTTTTGAAGAGGCAACTTTCTTTGTTAATGCATCATTGAGAATTGTGTTCAATCAATATCCACTTTAGTCAGGTGTCTTGACGCCTCATTCCTCGTATGAGGTCACTATGACCAATGTAAGCTACATGTGGATAGACATGCAATAGTCCTACACATGTGTGTCTTCATTATGATTCTGACATGATCTATATCAGTTCTCCTCAGCCTTGTGGGACATCAAGCTTTATGCCAGGGAATGGGGATACATTGGGGCACACATTTAGAGTATGTGGGGCAATGCTATCTACTTTATAAATCTCTAGAGCTGAATTTAATGTGTTTCATGGGCAGCTGCCTCTTCATTTTTTAAGCGCACACATGATGTAATGAAATTTGAGGTTCACATGACGACATGTACCCTTTGGCTCCCTGCACCATACCTTATTCAACTACACGTTAAGTATTCACAACAAATGAATGGCTTATCATATGCTCTCTGGAAATGCACATGACACACCAGACATCTGTCTGTGGACATCACATGTTGTGCATGACCCTGTAGTGTAACGTTTGTGATGACTTATTAGCTTCGCATTGCATTTTGCTACTGCCAAACAAGTTATTCCATTAAGGGTTCATTGTTACATTGCTGTCAGAGCAGGCACAATGACACCTACCCAACCCAATCCAATAAGTGTGCAACCTCCAGTGAAGTTTAGCGAGAAGATAAACTGGAGACTATGGGTCATTAGGTTGAAGCCCAAAAGATGATGTTATGCGTGGGGAGTGCCTCAGCATCTCTCTTCCTTCCCCATCATTTTCCCATCTCCCTTCCCTCACATGAATTGGTTCTAGCACAATACTAATTCATTCAGAAATTAATATGAACCTCTTTCTATTGACCTACGTTCTGTGATGTTTGTAGTCACAAAACTGTTCTCACATGTATGTGTGTATTGGTGTGTGTAGTGGAGGGTAAGGTGTGGAAATGATCTGCTAACACTTGACATTTGCTTGCTATCGCTTAGCATGGACCATGGCATAACGTTACGCATACGGAGTACCTCAGCAGCTCTCTTCCTTCCCCATCATTTTCCATTGGACAAACAGAAATGAAATGATCTTGTAGCCACATGTTAGGTGTGGGCTGTGCTATCATTATTGCTAAGGAACATTGTGATGACATAATATATAATTATGTACTTTGGTACTTCTATTAGCATTTATTAAAGCCTAGGACAATGGCAGAGACATGAGAAACAATGACACATTTCCAGAGAGGTTTAGCAAAAAGACAGACAGGAGTACATGGGTCATCGACAGAGGCAATGATTCCAAAAGACACCAGGGAGTGTGACTATCTTTATTGAAGAAAAGTGTCTAATTGTACATGAAAGAGCACTTTCATGTGAAACCACTTAAATCATTGTAGTCCTAAGCAAAATTAGATTTGCTGAATTACTAGTTTCGTTATGGTGCTCCTACATTGCCACTTCTTTTAGCTCCTACCATAATCAAAATTAATTCAAGACAATACATGGGTTCCACTCTTCATATAAATGCACCATTGAGAATAATATTCGGTGAGGTGCCTTGATGCCTCACTCCATCAATAAGGTCACTATGACCCATGTAAGCTTCATGTGGAGAGACATGCAATAGTCCTACACATATGTGCTCTGCATTATGATTCTGACATGATCTATATCTGTTCTCCTCAGCCTTGTGGGAAGACAAGCTATATTTTATGTCACGCAGCAATGGGGATACATTGGGGCACACATTTAGAGTGTGTGGGGAAATGCTATGTACTTTATAAACCTCTAGCGCTGAATTGTAAGAGCACACATGATGTTATGAAATTTGAGGTTTACATGACCACATGTAACCTTATGTAACGACATGTTTTCGCTACAAATGAATCGCTTATCAAAAGCTTTTGGATCACATTTTGAGAAGACACTGCCAGGCACTCAGAATAGAGGCATGGAGCCTCAATAAAAAGGCAAAGCACTGCACCCTGCTACAACTAGCTCGGGTGAACACTGCATGTATTCTATTACATCACTTAGGTGTGCATAACCACATTAGTTTCACTCGTAGAAATACATTTATTACAAGTAAATCCAACCGTAGTGGCTTACTTGATCTATCCTAACACCCTCCCTTTTCACACCCTCCATCCCCAACAAACTCCCATAACCTCCTTTTCTACACCCCTCTTATCACACCCTCCTTTTCTACATCTTTCTCACCACGCCCACCATTCCCACCATTCTCCCTCACCAAATCCTCCCACATCACAGCCACTTTGCTCTCATAAAGGAACAGACATCTGAGAAGGAAACAACAGACTAGCATCCTACACTTCAGGTGATATCGATACACTTGGTTATCTTGAATAGTTGGTCCCAAAAACAATTTTATGCTCTTGAAAGCATATCATTACTACTTGACAAGTCAGTACAATTTATTCTGCTCAGTAAAATAATTTTCATCATCTGTTATAAGCTTTGGTATGCAATGTCAATGCATGTCCATGCATCAGTAGATGATAGAGGTTACACCTACATGTATGATATGTCGATGTGGGTATGTGGGAGAAGTGAGCTTGAGCATGAAATAACTATTTTATAATTTATTTCAAATCTGCCCTTTTGATGAGGCAACTTTCTTTCACAATCTATTCATGGAGAATTGTGTTCTATCAATGTCCACCTTAGAGAGGTGCCTTGATGCCAATGAGGCCACAATCACCCATGTGCCCTGATG
This sequence comes from Ephydatia muelleri, assembly GCA_013339895.1. Classification (NCBI taxonomy): domain Eukaryota; kingdom Metazoa; phylum Porifera; class Demospongiae; order Spongillida; family Spongillidae; genus Ephydatia; species Ephydatia muelleri. The sequence goes on from JABACO010000024.1 coordinate 3,694,134, forward strand.
CCAAGGTGTTTATACAGCTATTTGAATGGTTATTAACATTATGTTTACTCTGGCGAATAAATAATTTTCATAATCTGTAACCTTTGGGATGTGACGTCCATGCATTAGTGGATGATAAAGGCTACACATATGATATGTCAATGTGGGTACATGTATGTGGGAGAAATGAGCTGGAGCATAAAGAACTACTTTGTAATTTATTTCAAATCTGCCCTTTTGAAGAGGCAACTTCTGCATTTTAATTCGTCATCGAGAATTGTGATTAATATTCACTTTAGAGAGGTGCCTTGATGCCACACTCTTCCAATGAGGTCAGTATGACCCATGTAAGCTACATGTGAAGAGACTTGCAATAGTCCTACACATGTGTGCTCTGCATTATGGTACTGACTTAATGATCCATATCAGTTCTCCTCAGCCTTGTGCGAAGGCAAGCTTTAGGTCAGGGAATGCTAGTTGCAGCAAGGTGCAGCGCCTTGCTATTTTATTGAGGCTCCATGCCTCTATTCTGAGTGCCTGGCAGTGTCTTCCCAAAATGTGATCAGAAAGCATTTGATAAGCGATTCATTTGTTGTGAATACATGTAGTTGCATAAGGTATGGTGCAGGGAGCCAAAGGTTACATGTGGTCATGTAAACCTCAAATTTCATACTCTACATGTGTGCCCCAGTGTATCCCCGGGTGAAAATTTTGATTACATCACTTAGGTGTGCACTGTGTCAGGAGTAAGTCACTCATTAGCTGATGTCATTCAGTGCATAGTACATAGACATGAATGGTGTTTAGTTTCCAGGAGATCAGGTGGTCAAATCTTGCCATGAAGATGGATAAGTGACTTACATGTAGTTGCCATGGCTACATTGGTGCTGAATTTCATTTTGTTGTAAGAGCACACATGTTGTAATGAAATTGCATGACCACATGTAACCTTTGGCTCACTGCACCATACTTTATTCAACTACATGTACAGTGTATTCACAACAAATACATGGCTTATCAAAATTGGCTTTTTGATCACATACATATATTGGGACCACTCCATGCAGGCTGTGTGGCTTGGTGACATGCACACAGATATGCATTGATCACAGGCTATGATGTCATACACGTGTAGGCATGTGTATACTGACCTTATTAGCCTGATCAATATTAGCTCCAGCTTCAATGAGTGTCTTCACTACATCAAGATGTCCTTCCTGACTTTCCATGTGCAGTGGACTCAATCCATCCTGCAATACAAATCCCATCAGTATTTTACGTAATTTCATTATGGTAGCAAATATGACAGGATGTTGCTTAACAAAAACACATGAATGCTCTTCAACATATGCACACATGGTAAGTTGGCCAATGGGAATGCACATGAGACATGTGCATGACCCTGTAGTGTAACCTTTGTGACAACTTATTAGCTTAGCACTTTGCTACTGCCAAACAGTTATTCCATTAAGGGGTTCATTGTTACAATGCAATCAGAGCAGGGACCACGACAGAGACCTACCAAACTCATTCAATTTCATTTTGTTGTAAGAGCACACACCTTTAATGAAATTGCATGACCACATGTAACCTTTGGCTCCCTGAACATTACCTTATTCAACTACATGTACAGTGTATTCACAACAAATAAATGACTTATCTCTTAATAATGCACTGCTCGATGCGCACCAGGCTGACTGCATGACCTTGTAGTGTATGTCCTTTGTGATGACTTATTAGCTATTATTCTAGCACTTATTTGGTCTTGAAAGCGTATCACTACTACTTGACAAGTCAATACCATTTACTCTGCTCAATAAATAATTGTCATAATCCGTTACTGTGTTCCAGTGATATTCACTTTAGTGAGGTGCGTTGATGACAAAGGTTTGAAATCTACGTGATGGATGCAATTATTCGTAAAGACCACTTGAGGAAAGAATGTGTTTATGTGTTTAATCACGTAAAGTTTCTTATTGTAAATTAATGATGCACTGGACAGGGCATTTAAGTCATACAATGCTAGGGTGTGTAACCGGTTATCAGGTTATTCGGGTTATTCGGATATTCGCAAAAACCTATCCGTTCGAATAGCAATTTAGCATTACTCGGAAAAATCGATTAGTGAATTTTATCTATTCGAAATAACCGGTTTATGTTTCTCCATTCGGAGGTACTTAGGTATTCGTCATCAGCTTCGACAATTCACCCATTATTCGAATACCGTTTTATACTAATATCTGGATATGATTTTCAACAGAGTATTTCATAATTAGAGTTATATACGTCACTGTTGTTTTTACTATTTATACATACAGAAACAATTTATAATTTGATAGGTATTGAGTAAATAGAATACTAAATATTCAGTACCAAAAAAGTGTTGATAAAAAACCAAACTCTCAGGAAGAAAATTTGGGGAATGATATGTATTGATGTGATATGTGTATTGTACATTTATTCTGCACATGGTGGGACGTTTTAGACATTCAAAGCAACTTCCCAAACACAATCCATGTGGGTTTAATAGACCACTCAGAAGATATATGATAGGACGTACAGAGTGTGGCTAAGTGTATATAAATGCTTGTACATGTATATGAGTATGGTTTTGAGTACTAATGAAATACATGTATAGACCCAACAAAAAAAAGCCTACTTTCACAGAAAGACAGCCATCTCACGAGGAAACAATCAAGAAACCTTTACAGCTGGTGATATCTAAAAAATATTTATATACTTGATTATCTTGAATAATTGGTCCCATTCAGTGCATAGTAGATAGACATGAATGGTGTTTAGTTTCCAGGAGATCAGGTGGTCAAATGTTGTTATCACGATGGATGTGTGACTTACATGTAGTTGCCATGGCTACATAGGTGCTGAATTTCATTTTGTTGTAAGAGCACACATCTTTAATTAAATTGCATAACCACATGTAACCTTTGGCTCCCTGCACCATACCTTATTCAACTACATGTACAGTGTATTCACAACAAATAAATGACTTATCTCTTAATAATGCACTGCTGGATGCACCAGGCATATATCTGACTGCATGACCGTGTAGTGTATGTCCTTTGTGATGACTTATTAGCTTTCATTCTAGCACTTTGGTACTGACAAACAGTCCTTCCATAATGGCTTGTTACATTGGTGTCAGAGCCGAGATGATGACAGAGACTTAAAACCCCACTAAGGAGTGTGTGGCCGGCCTCCAAAACTAAATTAATATGCACCTCTTTCTATTTAGCTGAACCTACATTCTGTGACCGCACAATGCTGGCTGGGGTCACAAAACTGTGCCTACGTTCATTAACCTTATTTAACTACATGTACAAAGTATTCACAATAAATAAATGGTTTATCAAAATTGGCTTTCTGATCACATTTTGGGAAGATACTGGCATGAAGCCCAGCAAAGTGGAGCACTTATGTTAGGTTGCACACTTCATGTATTTCATTATATCATGCCGTGTGTCTTAAAATGCACCACATGCAATGACTTGTATACCACATGTTCTTGTAGCCTAGTGTTGGGTGTGGGCTGTTTTATCATTGTTGCTGAGGAAAATTGCAATAAAAGATAGAAGTAATAACTCCCATCATCCACCATCACCTTTACACGTCTCTTCAGCAGGCTGTGTGGCTTTGGTCACACGCACACAGATATGCATTGATCACAGGCTATGATGTCATACAAGTGTAGGTATGTGTATACTGACCTTATTGGCCTGATCAATATTAGCTCCAGCTTCAATGAGTGTCTTCACTACATCAAGATGTCCTTCCTGACTTGCCATTTGCAGTGGACTACTTCCATCCTGCAATACAAATCCCATAACTGTTTTACGTAATTTCATTATGGTAGCAAATATGACAGGATGTTGTTTAACAAAAACACATGAATGCTATATCCACTCTTCAACACATGCACACACGGTAAGTTAGCCAATGGGAATGCACATGAAGGACACACCAGACATCTGTCTGCAGTGATCACATGTTGTGCATGACCCTGTAGTGTAACCTTTGTGATGACTCATTAGTTTAGAATAGCATTTTGCTACTGCCAAACAAGTTATTCCATTAAGGGTTCATTGTTACATTGCAGTCAGAGGAGGGACCATGTCAATGACACCTACCCAACCCAATCCAATAAGTGTGCAGCATCCAGTGATCTTTAGTGAGATGACAAACTGGAGACTGTTGGTCATTCGGTAAAATCCCAAAAGATGACGTCACACATATTGAGTGCCTCAGCAGCTCTCTTCCTTCCCCATCATTTTCCCATTGGACAAACAGAAATGAAATAATCTTGTAGCCTCATGTTAGGTGTGGACTGTGCTATCATTATTGCTAAGGAACATTGTCATGTTATGTACTTTGGTACTTCCATGAGCATTTATTGAAGCCAAGGACAATTGCAGAGACACGAGAAACAATGACACATCTCCAGAGAGGTTTAGCAACAAGACAGACAGGAGTACATGGGTCATTGACAGACAGAGGCAAATATTCCAAAAGCCACCAGGGAGTGTGACTATCTTTATTGAAGTAAAGTGTCTTATTGTACATGAAAGAGCACTTTCATGGGAAACCTCTTAAACCATTGTAGTCCCAAGCAAAATTCGATTTGCTGAATTACTAGTTTCATTATGGTGCTCCTACATTGCCACTTCTTTTAGCTCCTACCATAATCTAAATCAATTCAAGACAATACATGGGTTCCACTCTTCGTTCAAATGCACCATTGAGAATTGTGTTGTATATATGTTCACTTTAGTCAGGTGCCTTGATGCCTCAGTCCACCAATGAAGTCACTATGACCCATGTAAGCTACATGTGGAGAGACATGCAATAGTCCTATACATATGTGCTCTGCATTATGATTCTGACATGATCTATATCCGTTCTCCCCAGCCTTGTGGGAAGGCAAGCTTTTACGTCATGCAGCAATGGGTATACATTGGGGCACACATTTAGAGTATGTGGGGAAATGCTATGAACTAAAACTGCAATAGACAAACTCCGATCATCAACCATCACCTTCACACACAACTGTGACATTACATATGAAGGGTGGTAAAATGTATTCTGGAGATGACTATTCCCATCACCTATGGCAAGGTCATGCTTTCAAGAGGGCAACTGAAGAGATTTCTGAATCCCTAGCTGGACTGCACCTAGCATTGTACTAGGTGACATCCCATGTTGTGCATGACCATTGTAGTGTATGATCATCGTGTTTACATGGCTATGTGATAGAGGCAAACAGGTGAGGAGTATATGTTCATTGCATATTCATTCCCATTATCCTCCCTCACCAAGCCCTCCCACATCAGAGAGCTGGTGGGTAGATGGACTCATCACGAAGAGGGTAAGGGGAGGAGGTGGGGAGGCCCATGACAACTGCATGAACCCCACTTTGCTCTTAGTTCTGACCTCACATACATAAAACACAGAATACAATTCCACTCTACATGTACATCACAATCCACATACACCTGGAGCAAAAGGCATTTATTGAACTCAACTGAAACCCACGTTTGAAAATTTACAATGTAAATGGATCGTATTGATTGTCCGCTACCTCTGAAGTATGAGTGACATTTGCTCCTGCTTCAATGAGTCTCTTCACTATTTCAAGATGTCCATTCTGACTTGCAACACACAGAGGAGTCCAACCACCCTGCAATACAAATAACATCATTACCCCAGATGGTATGACAATTCATTCATTATGGTGCTTCCATACGTGCATATGACTCAAAAAATAATTTTCATAATTCGTTATAAGCTTTGAAATGTGATGTCCATGCATCAGTGGATGATCGAGGTTACATGTATGATATGTCAATGTGGGTATGTGGGAGAAATGAGCTTCAGCATAAAAGAAACTACATTTATGCACAATAAATGAATGGCTTATCAAATGCTTTCTGATCACGTTTTGGGAAGGCACTGCCAGGCTCTCAAAATAGAGGCATGGAGCCTCAATAAAAAGGCAAGGCGCTGCACCCTGCTACAACTGGCACTGCTATTTCATCACTTTAGTGTGCGTCACTCATTAGCTGATGTCATTCAGTGCATAGTAGATAGACATGAATGGTGTTCTGTTTCTAGGAGTCAAATCTTGTTATCAGGATGGATGTGCATGTGACTTACAAGTAGTTGCCATAGCTACATTGGTGCTGAACTTCATTTTGTAGTAAGAGCACATATGTAGTGAAATTGCATGACCACATGTAACCTTTGGCTCACTGCCCCATACCTTATTCAACTACATGTACAGTATATTCGCAACAAATAAATGGCTTATCAAAATTGGCATTTTGGGAAGACACTCAAAATAGAGGCATGAAGCCCTGTATAGTACTACTTTGCTACCCCTAGTTAGGTTGCACACTAGTTGGGCGTAGCCCGACCTTCGCGTATTGGCGGAAGGTCGGGCTACGCCCAACTAGTTGCACATTTGATTAAATCATGCCGTGTGAGAGAAGTGACACTTGAGCATAATTGAACTAATTTGTAATTCATTTCAAATCTGCCATTTTGAATTTAGTTCGCTTCATGAGCAGTCGATTTCGAACTTAATAAATGTTAGCAAAATCGCATAACATCTAAATCCTGTGTAAAATTCAACCAATTTATCATCACCACATATATGCTCAATCCTAAACTGTGTGTCCTTACTCTTCAAGAGCTTCAATACGAGCATGGAGTGATGATGCACTTTGCTCTTCGTTTAACTATAGATTTGACTGCCGCTCAACAGGTATGTATAATGGATGCTGCATCTAACCCTTCGAACACACAGCCTCTGATCCTGGTAACGGTGCCGCTACTAAAGCGAACCCATCTATTGGTGCCGAATCTACCCCGACAGTTGACCTACCATCGACCGTTGTCAAATCAGGCCCTCCCACTACTGTTGTTGAAGGCCCCACGATTGGCGCCAACCATGGCAGTACTGCAGCCAAGATATCTTCTTCAGCTATCGCCACAGGTGATAGAAGTGCAGGTACGAGTAATTATAATGGTCCACATCGACTGTCTCCGTTAACAAAGTGACGCGAACAGACTCTTGAGATTGGCTTCAACTTGGCTTCATCAAGCCCAATTGCTTCTCGCCACACTGCTCTGTGAGAAGAGTTTCGTGGCATGCGATAGTAGGAAATCGTCTTATTTTTAATCCTGTATCTACCACATACAACACATTTATATTTATCGCCCATCGTTCAGAATGAGGCCAGGAATACTAACATCCGCGAAGGTGAAACAATATCACTATACAATCGCTGAGCGTTTTACTCCAGACGTGACAAATCCAATCTTTCGTGAAAAGGGTCCATTGTGCGAATCGAGCTGGAAATGTGCATTAATTTGCACAGCTGTATCTCCGTAATGGATAAAATATACATTAGTAAGCAAAACAAACCAATAGCGATGGGACCCGCTCTACCTATGCACCGAATGTGATATGATTTCAAGGTTCCTACCTGAAGTTGCGGAGGTTTTGAACCGCATAGGGGTATCGGCCCTCGTAACGTTGGCACTAATGCTTATGCAGGATACCAAACTATATTTACATACAGAGAAAAGGAGTATCATGACACGTTTACAATAGGAAGCCGATAGCGTTAATCGTTATAAATATCCGTTATGCGGAAACTGACCCAATTATATATACACTTGGTTATCTTCATTAGTTGGTCTCAATATCAATGATATGGTCTTGAAGTTGCTGTGTATCACTATAGCCAGTACAATTTGTTTAACTTGATAAACTAATTATATAATCAGTTATAAGCTTTGCGATGTCATATCCATGAATCAGAGGCTAGTGATGTGCACAACAGATGTAACATGTCAATGTGGGTATGTGGGAGACATGAGCTGAATCATACACCATGCCAAATTGAAATTATCCACAAGGTGTATCCGCCCGTTATACACGTGTTGTACGCGTGTGTGTACATGCTGTGCATACATTTGATGTATAACTTGTGTAGTCGCTCGAAGTACACGTGTTATCCACTATGGTGTATAACGCGCGTTGCTCTAGATGTATAACAAGCGTTTCAGTCTACTTACGCATGTTATACACCGAGGTGTGGATTGCGTGCTTACACTTTTCGTATAACGATCGACCGCATTCAACCTGGATAAGCTTTGTATATCCTAAGGCGTATAACCGAGAATGTAACTTGTTGTTATGCCGGGGATGGGCATGGTGACACGACACAACTGCAAACGTGATTGTATTGCTGACTTTTGCCGTCAAGTAACGTTAGCAAACAAGTGGTCAGTATATTTCATGCTGGGTTCCTCCGAAACATCAATACGATATGCATGCTTCAAGAAATACTGCACAATTCCAAATATGTATGATGCAGTAGTGTGCAGGTTGACTTTCCCATCAGAATCATACCAGGATGCCATAACCACTGCAGAACGTTGAGATTTTGATTTTGCTGAACAACGTTCTTGGTGTATTTCAATATCACTGCAAATCAAATGTCGGCGAGAAACTGGCTGCTCAAATTGGTTTATATTGGGATATATGGGACAGTTTCCGCGAAAATTGCCCCACGGATATATTATAAAATGTTATAAAAATGCATCGCGGGTGAATCGCTATAACTTCCCAACGGTTAACGCTATCGACTTCCTATTTTCAACACTTCATACTACACCATTTCACTACGGGGAAACTTAGTTTGGGGCCTTGCACTACTTCCTTGCAGATGCTACGAAGTCCGATACCCCATGGGGTTCAAAACCGTCACATCTTCAGCTAGGAGAGTTTAAATCGCTTCAAATTCCGTATGTACATACAGGGGTCCTGTTGCTATTGATGTGTTCAGTTCGTTAATTTTTACCTTATCCGTCACGGAGATACAGCTGTGCAAAGTTAATGCACATTTCCCGCTCGATTGCACCATTTTTGCATGCAACCCGTGTTCCATCTCCCAATCCACAATAAATTTTGATAACTTCTTTGTTCCGCCCATTTCTCCCTTAAACTAAGCTAGCCGTTCCCAACTGTTTTTGTCTCACTCAGGCAGTGAGTTTATGCGGGAAAGTTAAAAGAAGAAGAACGCTGCTCAGTTCCAGACGATCGTACCAAATTAACGGACCCCAAGTGAATATAACCTTGCGCCTCCCACGTCGCCGGCAGTATTCAAAACGGCACGCGTAAGGCTATTTGATAAGCACTCACATCATCCTCTAGTCGTGTAATAAAGCTTTCCTATTTGCCATCATCTTGCTAAAATCATCGTCTTATATCTGCCACGCCCACTCGGCTACGATTTCGGTCTCACACAACTTTCAGCTCACACATAGTACATGAACTCATGCTGGCTCACACTTGTGCACACACTTGCATTGTTGCGTACATGGCCCTGTACACTATCGTATGGCATATTTTCTTATACACACCACACACACACACACACACACACACACACACACACACACACACACACACACACACACACACACACACTCACACACACACACACTCATGTACAGCGTACTTGCACACACCAGTTATACATGTGGCAAACAATACACCTGTCTGATGATAGTACAAACACTCTCACTCACAAATATTGTCACATGCACAAGTACATGTATTCTATTCAATTCAGCTGATTGCATTTCAATTTGTGTACCAAGCTTGCATAAAACACACATGCACAGGCACACACACACACACACATGACATACACACACAGACACACAAATGCACACACAGACACACTAACACATGACATACACACACAGACACACAAATGCACACACAGACACACTAACGCACACACACACATACACACACAGACACACAAATGCACACACAGACACACTAACGCACACACACATACACACATGACATACACACAGACGTATACAAACACACACAGACACACTAACGCACACACACACACTCACACAGACACACACACACAGGCACACACAGACACGCAAATGCACACACAGACACACTAACACACACACACAAACGCACACAGACACACACACACACTAACGCACACAGACACACACATGACATACACTCAGACACATACAAACACACGCACACAGATACACAGACACACACATGGACACACAAAAAACACGACACACATATGACAAACACACACACACGCACACACACACACGCACACACACACACACACACGTACATACACACATGGAAATACACACTAGCACACAGACACACATGCACACACACATGCATGAAATACACACTAGCACACACAGACACACTACATACACACAGACGCATTCAAACACACACACACAGACACACTAACGCACACACACACAAACACACACACGCACACATGACATATACACATACACACACACAGACACACTAACGCACACACACACACAAACGCACACAGACACACACATGACATACACACAGACGCATACAAACACACACACAGATACACAGACACACATGGACACACAAAACACACGACACACATATGACAAACACACACACGCACACACACACACGTACACATACACACATGGAAATACACACTAGCACACACAGACACACATGCACACACACATGCATGAAATACACACTAGCACACACATGCACACACAGACACACATGACATACACACACAGACACACTAACACACACACACATGACATACACACACACACACATGCACACGCACAGGCACACACACGCACACATGACATACACACAAATGCACACACAGACACAAAAGCACACACACACAGACACACAAATGCACACACAGACACACTAATGCACACACACACACAGGCACACAGACACATGACATACACACACAGACACACAAATGCACACACTAACACACACACACACAAACACACACATGACATACACTGTACACACAGACGCATACAAACACGCACACAGACACACTAACGCGCACACACTCACACAGACACACACAGACACATGACATACACACACAGACACACTAACGCACACAGACACACACATGACATACACACTGACGCATACAAACACACACACACACAGATACACAGACACACACATTGACACACAAAACACACGACACACATATGACAAACACACACGCACACACACACACACGTACACACACATGGAAATACACACTAGCACACACAGACACACGTGCAGACACACATGCATGAAATACACACTAGCACACACATGCACACACAGGCACACACAGACACACATGCATACACACAGATGCATACAAACACACACACACAGACACACTAACGCACACACACACACAAGCGCACACACAGACACACACATGGCATACACAGACACATACAAAAACACACACACACACACTAACACACAGACACACACATGACATGCACACAGACGCATACAAACACACACACACAGATACACAGACACACACATGGACACACACATGACATACACACAGACGCATACAAACACACACACTGATACACAGACACACACATGGACACACAAAACACACGACACACACATATACAAACACACACACATGCACACACACACACACATGGAAATACACACTAGCACACACAGACATACATGCATACACAGGCACACACGAAATACACAGACACACACATGAGACAGTCACACAAAACACTCAGACATACACAGGAACATACACACACGACAGACACACACACACACACACGGACACACAAGCACACACAGACACACACACGAAATATATACACTCACGAAATACACAGACACACACACAGAAACACACAGACACGCAGACTTGCACACAGACTCGCACACACAAAATACATATAGACACACATGCACAGACACAACAGACACACACTCACAGATACACACACAGATACACACACAATACACACAGACTCGCACATGTGCACAGACACATGTTACACAAAGCACACACTGTTGTTCATGTGGAAAAAAACAGTAGTGCTCTCTGATAATGATGGTACACACATTTTCTCTCACTGAATGCCTTCTCTGCACATGCATTTTTGATCTATCTATTGAACAGCTCATGAGACCATGAGACATGTCTACACATGTAGGTACATGTAGCAACGTGTACACTGTAGTGTCATAGGAGTGGTCCTTTATGCATACATTGTGTCCTTATAGGACTGTCCCCTGACACAAGGGACAAGTCATACATGCTACATGCCATGGTTTGCTAACAAGCTCAAGAGGCTTCTGTTTATCTTGAGTGCTTGTGGAATGATGAATATTGCTATCCATTGTGTCTGTGTAAACTTACCACGGGCCCTGACCTACCGCAATCAGCAATGATAGGGTAATTCATCGCCAGGCAGAACCATCGCCCTTCATAAAAAATTGGTACATCCTTCTAGCCTTAGTCTCGTACCCAGACCCAGATTCCCAACAGCTGCGGGTGGCGCAGCTGTTGGGAATCTGGGTCTGGGTACGAGACTAAGGCAGCACACTGTACTAATTTTTATCCGTAAATTAAATGACTACTCGTAGAAGGCACTACATACTTTGTACTTATGGTGAGGAACAGCAATCTGAGTTCATGTACACTCGTTTAATTCGCTGCATTCAATTAGTACGACATGGGACATACAACATTGTGCTGATGAAAACAGTAGGCCTGTGAGACCTGCGATGGTACAGTGTACCTCCCTTATCGTTGCAGATCGTGGTAGGTCAGGTAAGTTTACACAGACATATCGATAGCAAGCTAGTAACGATATTCATTATACTGTACTCCGAAAAGGCTTTTTTACAGGTCAGACGAGCACTTGTACAGTGCTAGATGAGAGACGAGTATACGTCTGCTTGCAACAATACAGAGGAAACACACAGAGATTGGTGTGTGTGTGTGTGTGTGTGTGTGTGTGTGTGTGTGTGTGTGTGTGTGTGTGTGTGTGTGTGTGTGTGTGTGTGTGTGTGTGTGTGTGTGTGTGTGTGTGTGTGCTCAGGATGTACAGACGCATTTGCACAACATATACACATGCATCAGGGTGTGTGAACCAACATGAGGGCATGTTCATGTACTCTGTGTGAGCTAAATATTGTATGGGCAAAGAGAGACTCAAGTCCCTGCAACTGGTACACAAGCCACCTAGCTGAGTAGTGGAGGCATAAATAATGATAAGAAGTTGTTCAAGGATCAAGGATTTTGCCAAACAAGAAAGCTTTATTACACAATTGTACTTAACTACAAAAAGATGGATGTGAGTGTGTAAGAACTTACAGTCTTATGCACGTTGCTGCAGGGACCCTCCACACACACACACCACAATTTTTGGCCAACTGTGTAAATCTCATCAAGGAATGATAGCCGACAACAACTTTTTCAATGACAACATCATACGCATCATGATTAAAATAAATTCGTGCATCTCTACATGTAGACTTGTATATTCATTTTGCTCAAAAGAAATCAGCCAGCCCCCACACACACACACTTTTTAATATTGTGCCATGGGCCCAGTGCTGTGGTGAATACAGTGATATACTTTGCCACATGCATACAGTGGTACGGGACACCAATCCTATGGGGGCTGAGGACCAATTCTTTGGGAGTATATGACATAGAGCTCGCACTTTAGAGAGGTACATACACACAGGTACATGTAGCTACATGTGTGTGTCTGTGTGTATGTCGTGTGTGTATCTGTGCGTCCATGTCGTGTGTGTATCTGTGTGTCCATGTGTGTGCATGTGTGTCTCTGTGTGTGTCTATTTCGTGTGTGTGTCTATATGTATTTTTTTGTATGAGTCTGTGTGCATGTATGTCTGTGTGCGTATCTGTGTGCGTATCTGTGTATTTCATGTGTGTGTCTGTAGGTGTGTTTGTGTATTTCGTGTGTGTGTCTTTGTGTGCTTGTGTGTCTGTGTCTGTTGTGTGTGTATGGCATGTGTGTATCTTGTGTGTGCGTGTGTGTGTCTGTGCATGTGTGTGCGTCTGCATGTGTGTGTCTGTGCATGTGTGTGCGTCTGCATGTGTGTGTCTGTGCATGTGTGTGCGTCTGCATGTGTGTGTCTGTGCATGTGTGTCCATGTGTGCCAACGTCTGTGTGTCTGTCTGTCGTGTGTGTGTCTGTGTGTATGTCGTGTGTGTGTCTGTGTATTTCATGTGCATGTCTGTGTGTGTCTCTGTGCATGTCTGTGTGTGTCTGTGTCTGTGTATGTGTCTGTCGTGTCAGAGTGTGTTGTGTGGGTCTATGCATGCCTGTGTGTGTGTGTCTGTGTGTGCGTCTGTGTGTGTGTCTGTGCATGCCTGCATGTGTCTGTGTGTCTGTGTCTGTGTGTATGTGTCTGTGTGAGTGTCTGTGTGTGTGTGTTTGTGTGTGTCTGTGTGTGTGCGTCTGTGTGTGTGTGTCTGTGTGTGTCTGTGTGTGTGTCTGTGTGTATGTTGTGTCTGTGTGTGTGTGTCTGTGTGTGTGCGTCTGTGTGTGTGTGTCTGTGTACGTGTGTCTGTGTGTGTGTCTGTGTGTATGTTGTGTGTGTATCTATGTGTGTGTGTCTGTGTGTGTGTGTCTGTGTGTGTGTGTGTCTGTGTGTGTGTGTGTCTGTATGTTGTGTGTGTGTCCATGTGTACCTGTGTGTCCGTGTCCGTATGTGTGTGTGTTTGTGGGTGTATGTCATGTGTGTGTCTGTGTATCTATATGTTGTGTGTGAGCGTTTTTGCATGTGTATTGCCACATTTATACAGTGGTGTGTGTGTGCAAGTGTGCAATGTTTGTGTACATTTAGAGTACCAGATGGAGACACAATGTATTCAATCCTTGGAGACATGATACATGTACAGAAAGCTTGGTACACAAATTTACATAGAATCAGTGGTCTGTACAGGCATGCACAAGTACAGTTGAATTGAATAGAATACATGTGCATGTGACAATGTTTGTGAGTGAAAGTGTTTGTACCATCATCAGACAGGTGTATTGTTTGCCACATGTATAAGTGGTGTATGCAAGTACGCTGTACATGAGTGTGTGTGTGTGTGTGTGTGTGTGTGTGTGTGTGTGTGTGTGTGTGTGTGTGGTTGTGTATAAGAAAATATGCCATACGATAGTGTACAGGGCCATGTACGCAACAATGCAAGTGTGTGCACAAGTGTGAGCCAGCATGAGTTCATGTACTATGTGTGAGCTGAAAGTTGTGTGAGACCGAAATCGTAGCCGAGTGGGCGTGGCAGATATAAGACGATGATTTTAGCAAGATGATGGCAAATAGGAAAGCTTTATTACACGACTAGAGGATGATGTGAGTGCTTATCAAATAGCCTTACGCGTGCCGTTTTGAATACTGCCGGCGACGTGGGAGGCGCAAGGTTATATTCACTTGGGGTCCGTTAATTTGGTACGATCGTCTGGAACTGAGCAGCGTTCTTCTTCTTTTAACTTTCCCGCATAAACTCACTGCCTGAGTGAGACAAAAACAGTTGGGAACGGCTAGCTTAGTTTAAGGGAGAAATGGGCGGACAAAGAAGTTATCAAAATTTATTGTGGATTGGGAGAATGGAACACGGGTTGCATGCAAAAATGGTGCAATCGAGCGGGAAATGTGCATTAACTTTGCACAGCTGTATCTCCGTGACGGATAGAGTAAAAATTAACGAACTGAACACATCAATAGCAACAGGACCCCTGTATGTACATACGGAATTTGAAGCGATTTAAACTCTCCTAGCTGAAGATGTGACGGTTTTGAACCCCATGGGGTATCGGACTTCGTAGCATCTGCAAGGAAGTAGTGCAAGGCCCCAAACTAAGTTTCCCCGTAGTGAAATGGTGTAGTATGAAGTGTTGAAAATAGGAAGTCGATAGCGTTAACCGTTGGGAAGTTATAGCGATTCACCCGCGATGCATTTTTATAACATTTTATAATATATCCGTGGGGCAATTTTCGCGGAAACTGTCCCATATAGTATTTGATACACAGCCGACAAAGCAGTAAGTACTGCGTCATTTAAATACCTTTCATAACACTTTGAAAGAATTGCATGATGGTTTGATGCAAATACTGCATTAATTTTATCACCATACATATTTAAATTTATCCATATCGCTGCTCTCTTCTTCCATATCAACGCTGAAGTTATTTCTTTCTTGTGATGTATTAGTATTCTTTGTCGTATGACATTCCTTTGTCGGCATTCTGACCAAAGCGGAACATCCATTTCGTCGAATAGACAGATCGTGATAAGTCTTGTTGACACATCCAGCACCTATATCGCTTATTTGGTCCTTCCATGTTTTGTACGAGGATAAAAATAAAAGCTGATGTGAAATTAGAAATTTGAAAATTATGACGAAATGCACGTGCGCATGGATGGGCAGCTGCGGAGTGTGATTCATTGAAAATCGACTGCTCGAGTCTTTTGATGGACAGGTATTCACCAAGAAGATAATTATATTCTGGTCCTAACAGTTTCGTCGACTCCGATGAAGGTTCACCTGCAAAATGCTGAATCGTTATACGGATCAGCTGGAAGAAGATCTTCGTCTCGAATTTGTCACATAAGTATGTTACACGTGATGGAATACAATGTTGCATGTGTTCTAATATTCAATAGAAACGAGTGAAGTAACACCTCCGGCAAGAATACCCTCCGCAGATAGTGCGTGTGCGTGTCTGTGTGTGTGTGCGTGTGTGTGTGTGTGTTCCGGTGTGTGTGCGTGTTGTGTGCGTGTGTGTTTGTGTGTGTGTGTGTGTGTGTGTGTGTGTGTGTGTGTGTGTGTGTTACGGTGTGTGTGTACCAGTAAATAAAGCACTTCCTTATAATGACGCGTCACCAAGATCTGTCATCTCTCGCGGTAGTAGAACACCAGCTCCAGTAGATCATGACGTCAAATCACTTGTCGCCTATGAGATGGCCAAAGTGAATGAAAAATGGAGTACCCTTGAAATCAAAGTGCAGGCGTTAGAGGCTGATAAAGGGACTTGTATATCAGAGGCCCCAGCAGAGCCTGCAAAAAGGAAAAGACGTTACTCCGTTGTGTCTTCAGGTTTGCCAAGCTAAATTAGCAGCCATTCATTTGCTCAATGCATGCATGCTTTCAATCTAGTACAGCAGTGTACACAAACTTTTAAAATCTTTCGATGAAGGTTCACAACTCAGAACCGAAGAGCCGTAAGCAAGCATGCTTTTGTAAATTCTGCTAAAAGTTTTATTCACATGCATATAGTTTGGAAAGTCCCCACAACGAAGGAGTTTGTAAGACTTCATCAGGAATAGAAGTACAGTGTAAGACACATGTTCTGTTCCATTTGTTTGATTTATTCAAATAGCTACTGACGACCGCCAAAGACGAATAAGCGCGCGAGCAAGGCAGCAAAGGGTACGTTGTGATATAATCATAGCGTTACGAATGTAGTGTCATTAACTAGCTTTGGGAGCGCCGCAGTAAAGTCCTTCCTTACAAATGAAGAAATGGAGGCATGGAAGTGCATTGCAATTGGCATGATGTCGGAGGAAGAAACTACGGGTGATGGGAAAATAGAAAGAAGACGGCCTAGCTGGAGATCGGAAGAATACACAATTGGATGGATGAGCTGGATAGACGGGGAACAGACACATGGAAAGTGGCCAGGAAAGAAAGGATTGATGGATCTCTTCTCCAGTTACAGGCCCCGGCTAGTTTGCAAGCCTGGATGGTGAAATCCTAGCCGCGAACACTGAGACTTTAATTTGGTGGCATCTCAGATCATGTGCTCATGCACTGTATTTACATGTACCTGCATATACGTTTTGATTTGATTAATTTTCTTTTCCTACTATTATAAAAATAAAAATAAGAATATGCGATCGTCACAACGCGTCATAAGTATGCGGAGTTATACAGAGATAGTTTCGTGTTGCATTCACTCTAATAACGCTTGTTGTACGCTTGTTATCATCTCCATACACGGCGTTTTACACAGTTGTTATCCATAAGTTATACACTAGAGTGTAAGACAGTCTCCTTCCACTAGTTATCCACTGCTGTATACACCGTGTTTACCGCAAGAGTTAAACACGTGTAAGCAGAGTGCATACACGCATTCTACACGGTCGGAAAACATTTAATTGGCACAGTGATATATTGTGTGAGGTCACTACATCACTGACATGATGACGTCTGACATACCCAACCCAATCCAATAAGTGTGAAGCCTCCAGTGAAGTTTAGCGAGAAGATAAACTGGAGACTATGGGTCATTAGGTTGATGCCCAAAAGATGACGTTATGCGTGGGGAGTGCCTCAGCATCTCTCTTCCTTCCCCATCATTTTCCCATCTCCCTTCCCTCACATGAATTGGTTCTAGCACAATACTAATTCATTCAGAAATTAATATGAACCTCTTTCTATTGACCTACGTTCTGTGATGTTTGTAGTCACAAAACTGTTCTCACATGTATGTGTGTATTGGTGTGTGTAGTGGAGGGTAAGGTGTGGAAATGATCTGCTAACACTTGACATTTGCTTGCTATCGCTTAGCATGGACCATGGCATAACGTTACGCATACAAAGTACCTCAGCAGCTCTCTTCCTTCCCCATCATTTTCCATTGGACAAACCAAAATGAAATGATCTTGTAGCCACATGTTAGGTGTGGGCTGTGCTATCATTATTGCTAAGGAACATTGTGATGACATAATATATTATTAAAGAGCACTTTCATGGGAAACCTCTTAAATCATTGTAGTCCTAAGCAAAATTAGATTTGCTGAATTACTAGTTTCATTATGGTGCTCCTACATTGCCACTTCTTTTAGCTCCTACCATAATCAAAATTAATTCAAGACAATACAAGGGTTCCACTCTTCGTTTAAATGCACCATTGAGAATTGTGTTGTATTAATATTCACTTTATTCAAGTGCCTTGATGCCTCACTCCACCAATGAGGTCACTATGACCAATGTAAGCAACATGTGGAGAGACATGCAATAGGCCTACACATATGTGCTCTGCATTATGATTCTGACATGATCTATCTATATCAGTTCTCCCCAGCCTTGTGGGAAGGCAAGCTATCTTTTAGGTCATGCAGCAATGGGTATACATTGGGGCACACATTTAGAGTATGTGTGGAAATGCTATGTACTTTATAAACCTCTACTGCTGAATTGTAAGAGCACACATGATGTTATGAAATTTGAGGTTTACATGACCAAATGTAACCTTATGTAACTACATGTATTCGCAGCAAATGAATCGCTTATCAAAAGCTTTTGTATCATGTTTTGAGAAGACATTGCCAGGCACTCAAAATAGAGGCATGGAGCCTCAATAAAAAGGCAAGGCACTGCACCTTGCTACAACTAGCTAGGGTGAACAGTGCATATATTCAATTACATCACTTAGGTGTGGCACTGTGTCAGGAGTAAGTCACTCATTAGCTGATGTCATTCAGTGCATAGTACATAGACATGAATGGTGTTTAGTTTCCAGGAGATCAGGTTGTCAAATCTTGTTATCAAGATGGATGTGTGGTGGGTATGGAGTACTAATGACATCCACCACTTAAGATATAATACGCCACTTAACGTAGTTGAACTGGGGATCAAACCAAAGTAACCAAAACATAAGTGGTGACAAGCTTCTATGATATGCATTTAGCTATGCTGTGTCAGCCTGGACCTTAGCCTTTGGCCCGCATGGACCACCTTAATTTAGACTCTCAGGGATGCATCATTTCCATTACATCACTGTCACAATGGTGCTCTCTTGCCACTGCATGCTGTGTGCACCACATGTAATGACATATAATGTCATGTAATGACATGTGATTACTTTTTCCCCACATGTAATGACTTAAACCCTACATGAACAAAAACTGCAATGGATAAACTCCCATCATCCACCATCACCTTCACACACAACTGTGACATTACATATAACACATGTACAAAGGGTGGTAAAATGTATTCTGGAGATGACTATTCCCATCACCCATGGCAAGGTCATGCTTTCAAGAGGACAACTGAAGAGATTTCTGAATCCCTAGCTGGACTGCACCTAGCATTGTACTAGGTGACATCCCATGTTGTGCATGACCATGTAGTGTATGACCTTTGTATTTACATGGCTATGTGATAGAGGCAAATATTCCGAAAACAATAGGAGAGTATGCTTATTACATCCTCCCTCACCAAGCCCTCCCACATCAGAGAGCTGGTGGGTAGATGGACTCATCATGAGGAGGGTAAGGGGAGGAGGTGGGGAGGCCCATGAGAACTGCATGGGCCCCACTTTGCCCTTAGTTCAGACCTCACATACTGTACATACATAAAACACAGAATACAATTCCACTCGACATGTACATCACAATCCATACACCTGGAGCAAAAGGCATTTACTGAACTGAACTGAACCCACGTGTCAAAATTTCATGACGCTAAAGAATCGTGTTTTTTTTTTTCACTACCTTTGAAGTATGATTGACATTTGCTCCTGCTTCAATGAGTCTCTTCACTATTTCAAGATGTTTCTCCTGACTTGCAGAGAGCAGAGGAGTCCAACCATCCTGCAATACAAATCCCATCATTACCCCCAGAGGGTATTTCAATTCATTCATTATGATGCTTCTACATGTATATGACAGGATATCCTTTGCAAAAATAAATGAATGCTATTTCACTCTTAACACACATAATCAGTTGGCCAATGGGAATGCACCTGTAGGACAAAGGACAGTGACACCAGTATTAGACTTAAAATAATGCTATCATTGTGGCATTGGATGAAAGAGGTACCTCCACATTGTGTGAGGTCACTATATCACTGTCATGAAGATGCTCTATTGCTACTATTACTTGACAAGTCAGTACAATTTACTCAATAAACGATTTTCATAATCTGTTATTTCATTATTGAGAATTGCCACTTTAGTCAGGTACCTTGTTGCCTCACTCCTCCAATGAGGTCACTATGACCCATGTAAGCTACATGTGGAGAGACATGCAATAGTCCTACACATATGTGCTCTGCATTATGGCACTGACATGATCTACAGTTCTCCCCAGCCTTGTGGGAAGGCAAGCTTTACACCAGGGAATGGGGATACATTGGGGCACACGTTTAGAGTATGTGGGGCAATGCTATCTACTTTATAAATCTCCAGTGCTGAATTTATTTATTATTTTATCCCAATTTATTTCCGATCTGCCCTTTTGAATTTAGTTTGTTTCACGGACAGCTGCCTGCCATTTTGTAAGAGCACACATGATGTAATGAAATTCGAGGTTCACACGACCACATGCAACCTTTGGCTCCCTGCACCATACCTCATGCAACTACACGAATTCACAACAAATGAATGGCTTATCAAATGCTTTCTGATCACATTTTGGGAAGACACTGCCAGGCACTCAAAGAGGCATTGAGCCACAATAAAAAGGCAAGGCGCTGCACCCTGCAAAAATAAACACTATATACTTGAATACATCACTTAGGTGTGCACTGTATCAGGAGTACGTCACTCAGTGCATAGTACATAGACATGAATGGTGCTTTGTTACAATGATGTAGTGAAATTTGAGGTTCACATGACCGCATGAAACCTTTGGCACCCTGCACCATACTTTATTCAACTACATGTACAGTGTATTCACAACAAATCAATGGCTTATCAAAATTAACTTCTGATCACATTTTGGGAAGACACAAAATAGAGGCGTGAAGCCCTACAAAGTTTTGCACTTTGCTACAGTTGCAAACTTCATGAATTCCATTAAACCATGCCATGAGTCATAAAATACACAACATGCAATGACTTGTACACTAATGCACTGCTGGATGCACCAGGCATCTGACTGCATGACCCTGTAGTGAAACTGACCCAATTATATATACACTTGGTTATCTTGAATAGTTGGTCCCAATATCAATGATATGGTCTTAAAGTCGCACTAGTACAAATTGTTTAGCTGGATAAACCAATTTGATAATCAGTTATAAGCTTTGTGATGTGATATTCATGCATCAGGGGATGATAGAGGTTAGTGATGTGCACAACAGATGTAACATGTATATGCGGGTACGTGGAGAAGCGAGCATGATAAAGAACTAATTTGTATTTCACTTCAATTGTATCCTTTTATACAGGCACCTTTGTTTCGCAATCTATGCTTCTTTGGGAATTGTGTTCTATTAATATTCACTTTAGAGAGGTGCCTTGATGCCTCACTCCTCCAATGACGTCACTATGACCCATGTAAGCTACATGTGGAGAGACATGCAATAGTCCTACACATGTGTGTACTGCATTATAGTACTGACTTCATGATCTATATTAGTTCTTCCCAGCCTTGTAGGAAGGCCAGCTATGTGTTTTGTAGTGTTGGGTGTGGGCTGTATTATCATTATTGTTGCTGAGGAAAATTCCTTATCATCCACTATTCCCTTCACACACCACTCTTGATAAATAACTTAATATGCTTTGTGATGCTTGCATCAGTCCTGTAGTGTATGACCTTTGTGACGACATTATGTATATAGAATACTTTTGTAGTGTTGAAAAGTCCTGCCATTCAAGTGTGTTACAGGTTGCATGGGACCATGACATAGACTGGAGAAAGACTACTATAGCTGACCTATTCGGAAATGTGTGTCACCACCACAGTGAAGTTTAGAGAAAGGACGGGACTGGGATCACATGAAAACGAGCAGACTCTTGGATCCTTTAACAATTATTTTTATACAAATCATCTATATCCCAATATCAGTTTCCTATCAAACGCGCCAGGCAGCAGTTAGATGACCTTGACATAATTCGGTTGCATCACATTGTTTTGCAGTGCATATGGTGTGTCTTTTGTGTTCTAATATTTACTTGTACTATTATTAGATTAGTTCAATGCATTGCTTCCCCACAATTGATACGGCTTTATGCCCAGTCATTAAGTTAACATCACATCACTTACAGATGCTACTATATTCATGTCTGCCAAGTACTACACCATGATGACCCTTTTGACTTGCCAGTAAGTTTGTGCATGTGTTGAACAGTGAATGTAGCATTCAGACATCTGCCTGGACATCACATGTAGTGTAGGACCTTTAATTTATTAACTTTGGATAGTACTTTGGTACTTTTCAAACAATCCTTCCATTAAGCCTTGACTATGAAAGAGACCCAATAACCCTATCCATCAAGTGTGCAGCCTCCAGTGAAGTTAAGTGAGAAGACAAACTGGAGACTATGGGTCATTTGGTTGAAGCCCAAAGATGACGTTACGCATACAGAGTGCCTCACCAACTCTCTTCCTTCCCCATCATTTTCCCATCTCCCTCCCCTCACATGAATTGGTTCTAGCACAAAGCTATCCACAGTCAGCTAAGCCTCACGTTTAGATAAACATCAAAGGCCTAGCTAAGCATACTATGCCTCCCCAGCATATAGCCACCAAACAGGTTTAGGGGTCTGGTTCCAGACATGGTATATATAAGAGAGGTCTGGGAAGGGTGACTCACTCAGTCATCAGCCATTGCAGTTCGTAGTCATGAACCGTAAGGAATTAGAAAAGTTAACATGCGAGCTAGGTCCTCCGTCTTCGACTTGGCGCGGCGAAGCTTGCGACGACGGGAAACAAGGCAGTCCTGGTAGAGCGCCTCTACCTGCACCTTCGGGACCCCTCAAGCGAGACAGAGCCAGAACGCGAAGACGTGCCCGACGCTACACCCGAGTCCGAAGATTCCAGCGAATCTTCGAGCGGGGGTGCAACAACCGAGCCCAACATCGAGGCCGAACCTCCCCCGCCTCCTGAGGTGGGACCCAGACGCCGACGCAAATGCAAGGCGCACGGGCTCAAAAGACGTCGTCGGTCAACTAGCTCTTCCTCGGGCTCTTCATCCGACTCTAGCAGCTCTTCCACCTCCAGCTCGGACGGTTCGGACCACCGCAGACGCAAGCGCTCGTCACGCCGGTGTAGGCTCACCATAAATTACTCCCCCAGTCATTAACGCTTAAGGTACTAATGACTCCCACAAGTCATGTATGACTCCCCAGTTGGAATTCTAAGAAACTAGGTGCGCTACTATGGCGGATGATGAGTTCACTGCTGTGGAGACGTATTTACGTTGTAGCCAGTACACCAAGGGCATGACAAAGGGAGAGAAGGCGAATTTAAGACGCAGGTGTAAAAATAATTTCAAGTTTGAAACTGGAATGTTATACTACAACGTCTACAAGAAAAATGGTATTGACGAGGCAGCGGCGGATCCAGGATTTCTGGAAGGGGGGGTCTAATAACAATATTCACAAGCGGGGGTGGGTACGGGAGGGGGCGTGCCCCTCCCGTAACAGCTAGGGGGTCTGGGGGAGCGCTGTAAGCTCCCCCAGTGGGGGCTGGGGCGAAGCCCCAGCCGCTTTTTCACTTTTGCGTTCATTTAGCATGAAAATAAGCATACTTTGAAAGTGTATTCAATATTGATAGCTCGCAGCGCAATATTCGAATTGATTAATATACGCGTGTAGAAGCCTGCGTGAGTCAACGTGGTCGTGGATAAGGATAGCGAATAGAAAACTCTAAGCAAAGCCATTGTGACTGTATTCTGGTCTAAACGACACACACTTTTTACCTTTAATATTATATACCTACTTGATTTAGCTCTACCTGTTTCCTGAGGTAAACTATCTTCTTTTGATCGCTTACTTCTTGATCGCACAATTCCATCGCGCAGCAGTAATACTAATTAAACACGCTTGGAGGGCCTTGGCTTTAGACCCCCCCCCCCCCCCCCCCCCACACACACACACACTTTGGGTCGAATGCTAACTCGCTAATCAGTTCACTCGCGTTGCTTCGTTTTTCAACTCGTAATTAATTATTCATATGTTAATTTATTCATAGCTGGTCGGGCCGAGGGGGGGGTCTTTAGACCCCTTAGACCCCCCCCTGGATCCGCCACTGCGAGGCATCAAAGTGGAAGATTTGCGTGCGATCAGACGATGAAAAAAGGCGGATACTGGAGTCGTGCCATTCTGGAATAGATGGTATATACGTATAAAATTTATAACTTTTCAGTGTCCATGGATTGGGCTGTAGGGTGCCATCTAGGCAGAGATAAAACAATTGAGAAGGTTTCAAGTCGTTTTTATTGGCGATATAATTCCAAAAGTGGAAATGAATATCAAGAAGGCACAGGAAAGGACAATGGCAAAAAAAAATTGACATAATTATTTTTGTATGTCATATTTTAGAAACACTATACTGGATCGATATTCAATCAATGTAGCCAGTAGTATCATTTCAGATGTGTGAACACCGAGCAAAAATGTATTCCTGACACATGGTTATGTTCAAGTTGCTCTAAATAAGCACAATCTATGATCAATGTATCAGTATCAGTGTGTGTATGTTTCTTTTTTTTTTGCAGTACAAGTGTAATCAAGCGTGTTCTTACCTTCTACATATTATCGGAAGTTTCGTTAGAAACTTCCATATAGGATTTGACCACGACCATGAATGTCATTAAAAAAACGCGACCCGTCTGTAACAACACTCCCGACGATCGGATCGTGCAGCGTGTTTTAGCAATCGATCTAGAAGTCAAAAAGAAGTACTTTCGTTCTTGTTTCATGTCGCAGAACCGCGTGGTTGCAGAGAACAAGAGTGTGCTGCCCGTTCTCGTTCCCAGTCTCGGAATTCGTCTCCTTTCTCAGGCCCGTAGCCAGGGGGGGGGGTTCGAACGAACCCCCCCTCAGGGGGAAAAGGTCCAATTATGTGGCGGTAAAGGTCCCGGCCACTCTATAAGGCGATTAGGCGATTCCTGGGCGGCTAGGCCAATCCAGTCCTGGTCTTTCCCGCATTCATGTTTAGTTCTAGTTATGATAAAATGAAAAGTAATTATTAATATGCACTGTAATTTTAATTCATACTCAATACTCGCGCGCGTGCGCCGATCGAAAATGCCGGGTAGCTCCCCAGCAAAAAAAAAGAGAGCGTGAACGAGCCGCTGCCTTGTGCCAGAAGCTTGATGTGTTCTTACCAACTGCAAAACGAAAGGCAACGGGCGATGGGCAACAGTCGGATCCTTTAGTCACAGAAACAAATTCTGCCACAGCGAGGAAATCGAATGTAGCGATCACTCTGATAAGTGCGAAACTACATGTAGTGAAATGGTTGCGCCAGATTCTAACGAGCCTGAAATCACTCCAGCTGCAGCCATCAAGGATTGCGACTGTAATCTATACCCCAATATCAGAGTCCTACTGCAAGTCAGTTGCCTGCACGTTGCCTGTGACTTCTTGTGAGTGTGAGCGGAGCGCTAGCGCTCTTCGAAGACTGCACAATTACACGAGAGCCTCTATGGGAATGAGCCGTCTTTCCAGCCTTGCTCTCCTTCATATCCATTATGACATGCACGTGGACTTAGATGAAGT
This sequence comes from Ephydatia muelleri, assembly GCA_013339895.1. NCBI lineage: Eukaryota > Metazoa > Porifera > Demospongiae > Spongillida > Spongillidae > Ephydatia > Ephydatia muelleri. The sequence goes on from JABACO010000024.1 coordinate 3,720,527, forward strand.
TTTCACACGCTATGCCCATTTGCACCCAAGGAAGCTTGAACTTGACTCTATCATACGCAATGAAATCGAACACTAGCTCTAGCTGTCATGCACTATACATGTACACTTGTGCATGCATTGCAGTGTGTATAATATACTAGCTAGCCTATATGAGTTTCATGCATGTATTAATATGACTAAGCAGGATCAGAAGTATTGTCGGTGTCTCATAGAAGGGGCTAAATGTCGACCGAAATGGATTATGAATATAGTTATGCATGAGCGCTTACATGTACATTGGCAATTATATTTACTAAATCACAATGAAGAGTTATAAAGCGGTATGAGTGTACTGGTACATGTGTCTGCAAATTGGTTTGCATTCAGTTGCAAAATCAATGTTTTCAAAAGCTTCCGCGCTTCGCGCGGAAGGGGGCACATCCCCCTCCCGCACCTACCCCCTTTTGGTGATCCACGCCCACTTTAGGTCCAGATTTATTATTTTCGAACCCCCCCTTTTCCCGACCTGGCTACGGGCCTGTTTCTCCTCCTCCTCCTCCTTCTTGGCAACGCATAACTCGGGTCAGGAACACTTTTAAGCGATGAAAATTTCACCAATAGCTTCAGAATCGGCCGCAGGACTCGCTTTTATATAAATATAGTAGTTGTTATACTTTGATACACAATCGAATATCAGCCTATGTCTTGTATAATTAGATCATTTCGTAATTACGGTCTAAAGATAAACGGCATGTGTATAAATAGCATAACAATTAGAGAAAAGCTCTTTGGTGATTCAATCGTCGTTTGGTGAGCTACTTTTTTATTAGTGAAGTTGTTTTCATCAAAATGCCTTCACGTCAAGAAAAAAACGAGCGAAACGACGTGCGAAATACCTTGAAGTTGGAGACGATGTTTTAGAATCGGCACGGGCATCCTACAAGGCAGACCCTGAAAAGAAACGGACAGGGGAACGCGAGCGTTATCATGCAGACCCAGTAAAGAAACGGTCAGCTAAACGCAAAAGCTATGACGCAGACCCAGAAAAGAAACGGTCAGCTAAACGCGAAAGCTATGAAGCAGACCCAGAAAAGAAACGGTCAGCTAAACCCATCACATCACAGCAGCGGAAGGAGATTTAATAGGTTGAAAAAGCGTAGCGGTGATGTAATCCATCCGCTGCTGTGATGTGATGGGGTCTGGGTACGAGACTACTCAGGTCGGGATCATCACGTTCCAGGATATGTGCCTCGTACCCAGACGTATATATAAAACGTATGCGTACGAGACTACGTCGTCATAATGTCGGGACCGTGTCCCTATATTGTATAGATGGAAAGAAATGAAAATGGAGAAGCAGCGATACAACAGTCATTGGGTGTGATAAAAAAATTAAGAAAACAAGTAAATAAAAACATTCTCTATGAGAAAGTTGGTGGGATATAGGATTTGAAGGCAATTGGTGGTGTAAAAAGCAAGGAAACAAGGTCTTATCTGAAGGGAAAATGTAATAGTCCTATATTTAGCACATTTTAGGGTATATGTTGTTTGTGTGCTAAATATAGCACTATTACATTTTCCCTTCAGATAAGACCTTGTTTCCTTGCTTTTTACACCACCAATTGCCTTCAAATCCTATATCCCACCAACTTTCTCGTAGAGAATGTTTTTATTTACTTGTATAATATAGTACAGGGGAGTAAAGATGCCACCCAAGTATACACGAGCAGGCATCGTATATGCCTAGTCGCCACCGACTGGAGAGTCATATATGCCTAGGTGTAATTGACCGGGAGTCAATTAAGCCTAGGCTACAATAACTCCCAGGAGTCATTTGCATCAGGGGGGAGTCAATTATGCCTAGGCACATATGGCTGGGGTTCATACATGCTAAGGTCTCAATGACAGGGGAGTCAATTATGCCTAGGCGAAATTGACCGAGTGTCATATATGCCTAGGCATCAATGACTTGGGAGTCAAATAATACGGGAGTCATTATCGCCTGCGACACTGGCATGGAAAAAGCCGCTCTAAGCGTCACCACCGGCACAACAGCTCCAGCTCATCCGGGTCATCAACAGACTCTCCTCTTATCTCTTGTGTCTCCACTCCAGCGAGGCGGATGGTCAAGAAGATCAAGAGAGGTGAGTACACTGACTTCGACAAGTGGCTCTCACCCACGATGATGCGGTGCCCGGGCAAGCGGTAGCGCCCAAGAAAAGCCGCAAGACCAAGCGCCAAGTCTGCGATCTGCAAAGTTGGCTGGAGGCGTGGAATATTTATCTGGCCATTCGAATTCAGACGGCTCCCAAGCCAGAGTTGCAACTGGTCAAATATCAGACCATCGTGTGCCAGCTGTTTTCTGCCTACCCGGCTGCATCGGACCTGAAGTACGACAGGCTATTTCGGGAGGCGGTGGCTAGAAATAAGTCCACAACCTTCCAGTGGGACGTGCTGAAGGAGGACATCCTGGTCTGGTGCGTCACCCGTAACCCTTTTCGTGCCCGACAGCAGATGCAGACTACCAGCTCCACCCCTCGCCAGGGCCCAGCTCCCGTAGCAGGGAATGCCAGCAACCAGGAGGGAGATCGCTCTGTACTCACCAGCTCTGGCCAGGAGATCTGTCGCCGTTTTAACTACGGAAAGTGCACCAAGGGAGCTGAATGGCACTATGCCCACAAGTGCTGTGGCCCAGGTTGTGGTGGGGACCATCTCACTACAGCCTTCCCTCGTACCAAGCTGGCACCCGGTCGCGTCAGCTCCCGCGAACTCACACACCCCTACGAAGCTCTACCGTTGAGTAAGAATTAAGGAATCATCCCAATAAAGCCTGGATCTCATGGCTGTAATCTGGCATTGGCAACGGTGTTTCCACAGGATATAATGGACCTCGTTTTCCCCACACAGCACGTAACCTAGCATCTGCACTAAAGCACCCAGACATTTTTGATGCTTAGCTGACAAAAGAAATAGCTGCTGGACGCATCCTGGGCCCATTCTCAGAGCACCCGCTGACCAACCTATGCACATCAGGGCTAGGAGCTGTGCCGAAGAAGAATGGGAAATGGAGGGTCATCATGCATCTGTCTGCACCTGAAGGCATCGGCATCAATGACTACATCGATAAGGAAGACTTCCCCATCCGCTATGCGACAGGAGATGATGCAGTTGCCATGGTGACCGAATATGGTAAAGGATGCATAAAGGCAGGAAAGTTGCCAGATCAACATTGGTCGGACACACACCAAGTGCTGCCCACACCTTGCAATGCAGAGATACCTAGGTCAGGTGACATGATCTGCAAGGAAATCCCTGTTTCTGTTTGAATCAGGGACAGCACTCACAGCCAGGGCACTGAGATTGGTCCGGCATCATCTGATCCGCAGGTGTGGCTAAAGCACAAAGTTGTGCAACACCCACAGCCTAAGAATTGGAGCAGCGACAGCAGCAGCTAGGAGTGGTCTACCCCCAGCAACGATCAAGAACCTAGGCAGATGGCGGAGTGAAGCCTACAAGGTGTACACGCATCACCCTCTGACACAGCCCTCAGACAGTGCAGTCATAGCCTCAGCTCAGTAACATTTACACACTCACATTAGCACATGCACACATGTTGTATTGCACTCCCATGCCTGGAACCATACCCACTTAAACCCTTTTGGGGGTATATAGACTTTACACTATAACTTGGGCGGCATCCTCTGGGCTTCTACCCCAATAGCCACCTAACCATTGCTAGCATAATGGTTTGGAACACAGGCCGACCCAATGATAGCCAGCGCTTGTCATTGGTTCCTGTTGGCAAGGTAGCAATCGTCCAGCTGCGGCTGTTGCCTGCCCCCTCAGTGGGCAAAACAGTGACAGTGAACATGGGCAGTAATCTCTGTGCATTACCCTAACAGCTACCAAATATCAGGCATACTTAGTGCAAGGGGAGCATCCCAGGGAAAGCATTAATGCAATGATACAATCTTGAAAGTGTATCACTACTACTTGACAAGTCAGTACCATTTACTCTGCTCAATTAATAATTTTCATAATACTTTATGTACGCTATGTATTTCATACATCAGAGCATATGGTGTGTCTTTTGCTTCCCCACAATGTATATGGCTTTATGCCCACACGTCATGAAGTTAACATCACATCACTTACAGAAGTTGCTATATTCACATCAGCACCTGCTCCAATACGCTCAGTACTACACCATGATGACCCTTTTGACTTGCCAGTAAGTTTGTGCATGTGTTGAACAGTGAATGTAGCATTCAGACATCTGCCTGGACATCACATGTTGTGCATGGCCCTGGTAGTGTAGGACCTTTAATTTGATATGACTTACTAACTTTGGATAGCACTTTGGTACCTTCAAACAATCCTTCCATTAAGCCTTAATTCAGGGACTATGAAAGAGACATACCAACCCAATCCATCAAGTGTGCAAGCCTCCAGTGTAGTTTAGTGAGACGACAAACTGGAGACTATGGGTCATTACGTTGAAGCCCAAAAGATGACGTCACGCATACGGAGTGCCTCAGCAGCTCTCTTCCTTCCCCATCATTTTCCCCTCAACCAACCCTCTTCCTCACACCCTCCCTTTTCACACCCTCATCCTTAACAATCTCCCACACCCTCCCTTTCTACAACCTCTCTCATTACACATGTACAGTGTATTCACAACAAATAAATGGCTTATCAAATTGTCTTTTTGATCACATACATATAATGGGACCACTCCATGCAGGCTGTGTGGCTTGGTCACATGCACACAGATATGCATTGATCACAGGTTATGATGTCATACACGTGTAGGTACGTTTGTGTTCTGACCTTATCGGCCTGATGAATATTAGCTCCAGCTTCAATGAGTGTCTTCATTACATCAAGATGTCCTTCCTGACTTGCCATGTGCAGTGGACTCAATCCATCCTGCAATACAAATCCCATCAGTATTTTACATAATTCCATTCTGGTACCAAATATGACAGGATGTTGTTTAACAAAAACACATGAATGCTATATCCACTCTTCAACACGTGCACACACGGTAAGTTGGCCAAATTGGGAATGCACATGAAGGACACACCAGACATCTGTGAGTGGACATCACATGTTGTGTAGTATAACCGTTGTGATGACTTATTAGCTTGAGAATAGCACTTTGCTACTGCCAAAAAGTTCTTCCATTAAGGGTTCACTGATACATTGGTGTCAGAGCAGGGACCATGATAGAGACCTACCAAACCAAATCTAAAGTGTGCAGCCTCCAGTGAAGTTTAGCAAGAAGACGAACTCGAGAATATGGGTCATTAGGTTGAAGCCCAAAAGATGACGTTACGCATATGGAGTGTCATCAGCAACTCTCTTCCTTCCCCATCATTTTCCCATTGGACAAACAGAAATGAAATGATCTTGTAGCCTCGTGTTGGGTGTGGGCTGTGCTATTATTATTGCTAAGGAAAATTGTTATGACATAATACATTGTACTTTGGTACTGTTGAAAAGTACTTCCATTAGCATTTATTAAAGCCAGGATGATGATTGACACAATCCGCCCCTGTACATCTCCAGTGAAGTTTAGCAACAAGACAGACAGGAGTTTATGAGTCATCGACAGACAGAGGCAAAGATTCCAAAAGACACCAGGGAGAAACAATATCTTTATAGAAGTAACATGTCATAATGTACATTAAATGGCACTTTCATGTGAAACAACTTAAATTATTAGTCTAAAGTTAAATTAGATTTGCTGAATTACTAGTTGTGCTCCTACATTACTATTTCTTTTAACTGCTAAACAAAACTAAAACTACTTGCATCTTAAATTACTGTAATCCTAAGCAAAATTAGACTTGCTTAATTACTTTTTTTTTAGCTGCTCCCATAATCAAAATTAATTCAAGACAATACATGGGTTTCGCTCTTCTTTTGGGCTCCAGGTATGTATTCAATTTTGCGATGTATGATTGTCGGAATAGTGAATGCAGACACACCAGACATCTGTCTATGGACATCACAAGTTTTGCATGACCCTGTAGTGTAACCTTTGTGATGACTTATTAGCTTTGAATAGCACTCAAACAGTTCTTCCATTAAGGCTAGATTGTTACATTGCTGACAGAGCAGGGACCATGACAGAGACCTACCCCAACCCAATCCAATAAGTGTGCAGCCTCCAGTGATGTTTAGTGAGAAAACAAACTGGAGACTATGGGTCATTAGGTTGAAGCCCAAAAGATGATATTATGCATACTGAGTGCCTCAGCAGCTCTCTTCCTTCCCCATCATTTTCCCATCTCTCTCCCCTCACATGAATTGGTTCTAGCACAATACTAATTCACAAAACTGTGCTTACATGTATGTGTGCGCTGGTTTGTGCAGTGGAGGGTGGGGGTGTGGAAATGATCTGCTCACACTGGACGTTCATTTCTGATTATTTGCTATCGCTTCCCTCAACCTGTACCAACCATCAACCCTCACCCTCCCTTTCCACACACTCCATCCCCAACAATCTCCCACAACCTCCCTTTCTACATGCCCTCTCATCACACCCTCCCTTTCTACACTCTCTCCCACAACACCCACCAATCCATCATCCTCCCTCATCTCACCCACTTTGCTCTCATAAAGCACCAGACATCTGAGAAGATAAAATATGAATACTATATCCAATACTATTGATACACTTGGTTAACTTGAATAGTTGGTCCCAATAGTGACGATGTGGTCTTGAAAGTGTATCACTACTACTTGACAAGTCAGTACCATTTACTCTGCTCAATAAATAATTTTCATAATCCGTTACTGTGTTCCAGTGATATTCACTTCAGTGAGGTGCGTTGATGAAAAAGGTTTGAAATCTACGTGATGGAGGCAATTATTCCAAAAGACAACTTGGGGAAAGAATGTGTTTATGTGTTTATTCACATACAGTTTCTAATAGTACATTAATGCAGCACTTGACAGTGAATTTAGGTCATACAATGCTGAATCCAAAATCAATACTTTCAGCCAATGGGTTTTAGCAGACAAATTTGGAAAATGACTGAAAGAAAGTAATTGGATCAACTGATATAAAAAGGTGATCTAGTTCCATGTTTCAGTACCAAAAAAGTGTTGATAATAAACCAAACTCTCAGGAAGAAAATTTGGGGAATGATATTTGTATTGATGTCATATGTCCATTGTACATTTATTCTGCACATGGTGGGACGTTTTAGACATTCAAAGCAACTTCCCGAACACAATCCATGTAACCAATGGATTTAATAGACCACTCAGAAAATAAGTGATAGGACGTACAGAGTGTGGCTAAGGCTATATAAATGCTTGTACATGTATATGAGTTGGGTTTTGAGAACCAATGAAATACATGTATCAACCCAACAAACAAACCTTTTTTTACAGCAAGACAGCCATTTCAAAAAAGAAACAGTCAAGAAACCTTTACAGCCGGTAATTTCTATATATCTTGATTAAATGGTCCCAATAGCTATGATATGGTCATGAAAGTGTATCATACTACTTGACAAGTCAGGACAATTTAATGATTTTCATAATTCATCATAAGCTATGGAAGTGATATCAATGCATCAGTGTATGACAGAGGTTACACCTATGGATATGTCAATGTGGGTATCTGGGAAGTATGCATCGTTGAGAATTGTGTTGTTTTAATATTCACTTCAGAGAGGTGCCCAGATGCCTCATTCCTCCAATGAGGTATGTGGAGAGACATGCAATCCTACAGATATATGCTCTGCATTGTGGTACTGACTTCATGATCTATATCAGTTCTCCCCAGTGTTGTGGAAAGGCAAGCTATCTTTTACACCAGGGAATGGGGATGCACTGGGGCACACATGTAGAGTACGTGGGGCAATGATATCCACTTTGTTAATCTCTAGTGCTGAATCAAAGTTTTCTTGGCAGCTGCCTGGCCATTGTGTAAGAGCCCACATGATGTAATGAAAGTTGAGGTTTACGTGACCACATGTAACCTTTGGCTCCCTGCACCATACCTTATGTAACTACATGTAACGAATGGCTTATCAAATGCTTTCTGATCACATTTTGGGAAGACACTGCCAGGCACTCAGAATAGAGGCATGGAGATTCAATAAAAAGGCAAAGCACTGCACCTTGCTACAACTAGCTAGGGTGAACACTGCATGTATTCTATTACATCACTTAGGTGTGCACTGTGTCAGAAGTAAGTCACTCATTTGCAGATGGCATTCAGTGCATAGTATATCAAGATGTCCTTCCTGACTTGCCATGTGCAGTGGCCTCAATCCATCCTGCAATACAAATCCCATCAGTAGTTTACGTAATTCCAATATGGTAGCCTATATGACAGGATGTTGTTTAACAAAAACACATGAATGCTATATCCACTCTTCAACCCATGCACACACGGAATGTTATCCAATGGGAATGCACATGAAGGACACACCAGACATCTGTCTGTGGACATCACATGTTGTGCATGACCCTGTAGTGTAACCTTTGTGATGACTTATTAGCTTCGAATAGCATTTTGCTACTGCCAAACAGTTCTTCCATTAAGGCTTCATTGTTACATTGTTGCACACTTCATTAAATCATGCCGTGTGTCTTAAAATGCACCACATGCAATGACTTATATACCACATGATGTTGAAGCATACTGATGGGTGTGGGCTGTGTTATCATTGTTGCTGAGGAAAATTGCAATAAAAGTTAGAAGTAATAACTCCCATCATCCACCATCACCTTCACACACCTCTTCCTGCAGGCTGTGTGGCTTTGGTCATGTACACAATATACATTGATCACAGGCTATGATACACGTGTAGGTATGTGTGTACTGACCACATCAGCCTCATTGATATTAGCTCCAGCTTCAATGAGTGTCTTCACTACATCCAGATGTCCTTCCCGACATGCCATGTACAGTGGACTCCATCCAACCTGCAATACAAATCCCATCAGTATTTTACGTAATTTCATTATGGTAGCAAATACGAAAGGATGTTGTTTAACAAAAACACATGAATGCTATATCCACTCTTCAACACATGCATACACGGTAAGTTGGCCAATGGGAATGCACATGAAGGAGACACCAGACATCTATCTGTGGTCATCACATGTTGTGCATGACCCTGTGTAGTGTAAACTTTGTGATGACTTATTAGCTTTGAATAGCACTTTGCTACTGCCAAACAAGTTATTCCATTACGGGTTCATTGTTACATGCTGTCAGAGCAGGGACCATGACAGAGACCTACCAAACTCATTCAATTTCATTTTGTTGTAAGAGCACACATCTTTAATGAAATTGCATGACCACACATAACCTTTGGCTCACTGCACCATACCTTATTCAACTACATGTACAGTGTATTCACAACAAATAAATGGCTTATCTCTTAATAATGCACTGCTGGATGCACCAGGCAGATATCTAACTGCATGACCTTGTAGTGTATGTCCTTTGTGATGACTTATTAGCTTTTATTCTAGCACTTTGGTACTGACAAACAGTCCTTCCATATTGGCTTGTTACATTGGTGTCAGAGCAGAGACCAAGACAGAGACTTACCCCACTAAGAAGTGTGTGGTCTCCAAAGCTAATTCAATCAGAAATTAATATGCACCTCTTTCTATTTAGCTGAACCTACATTCTGTGACCCACACAGCTGGCTGTGGTCAAAAACTGTGCCTACGTCCATGTGTGCGCTGGTGTGTGTGGTGAAGGGTGGGGGTGTGGAAATAATCTGCTCACACTGGACATTCATTTCTGATAGCTTGCTATCGCTTCCCTCAACCTGTACCAACCTCGACCCTCACCCTCCCTTTCCACACACTCCATCCCCAACAATCTCCCACAACCTCCCTTTCTACATGCCCTCTCATCACACCCTCCCTTTCTACACTCTCTCCCACCACACCCACCAATCCATCATCCTCCCTCATCACACCCACTTTGCTCTCGTACTGCATCAGACATCTGAGAAGGACATTACAGACTAGGATCCTTTACAGCCAGTGATATTTATACAAATTATTGATACACTTGGTTATCTTGAATAGTTGGTCCCAATAGCGATGATATGGTCTTGAAAGTGTATCACTACTACTTGATAAGTCAGTACAATTTAATCTGCTCAATTAGTAATTTTCATAATACTTTATATACGCTACGGAATGTGCATGCTCATGACTGAATGAGGTTACACCTATGATATATTAATGTATGTATGTGGGAGAAGTGAGTTTGAGCATAAAAGAAGAACTTTGTCATTTATTTCAAAATGCCCTTTTGAATTTAGTTTTTTTTCATGGGCAGCTGCTCCATTTTGTACCTGCACCTTGCTACAAGTGCATAGTACATAGACATGAATGGTGTTTTGTTTCCAGGAGATCAGGTTAGCTTATTCAACTACATGTAATGTGTATTCACAACAAATAAATGGCTTATCAAAATTGGCATTTTGGGAAGGCACTCTCAATAGCAGCATGAAGCCATGTAAAGTACTGCATTCGTTACCCCTTTCAACATTAGTGATTAAAAATTAGCACTAGTTACTATAAGTATGTGTATTTCAAGCTGTAACCTAACATATTTCTAACGTTGAAGTATACGGGACGTTTTATGACAAAACCAGGTTTATGGCATATTAAATAAAACGACTATGAACTAGCATCAATTTCAAACCACATATCTTCAAGCTAAACAACCCACGTCCTTCCTATTTTCAGGACTCATTAGTTCTATATTTTTACACACTATGAACCCTTTACACTCGTCCATACTAAGGTTCGGTAATCTTCAGGGCTAAGAATGCGTAAAACTCAACAAATGAGTCCTTTTGCTATCGGATTCTGCAGATCGTTGAATTTTACTTAATCAAAAATCAAGATATTGATTATCAATGTGAGAGCAATTTTCCTGGTCGTTTCGCACCATTCTTTATTTTAGAAGAGATTGTGAACATCAAAAGACCTATCCTCCCTAATGCAAATCTATCTTGCAAAATCCTTGACTCTTTGAGTACTGAACTTCATTCCCTGTACTATCCGAAAGACGAGTACCCCCGTTCTATGTGGTGGGTGTTTTGGAGTAGGAGAGATAAACCTGTGCTCTACTAAAATTACCGCACTTATAAGGTCCACTTTGGAATATTGGTATTGCTACGCCAATGATTACTCAAATTTGCTGCACTGTGTGGGCAGACTGGGGATAATCCATCACACTATCGCAATAGGCGTGCATGCACCCATGCGTGTGATGTAGGTACAGGCTGTAAATACTGGACTGGTGGTGTGATGGTTTGGTGTGTTATACTGGACAGGTGTGTTGAACTGGACTGGTGTGTTGTATGTGCTGGACTGGTGTGTTGTATGTACTGGACTTGTGTGTTGTATGCGCTGGACTGGTGTGTTGTATGCGCTGGACTGGTTAGTTGTATGTGCTGGACTGGTGTGTTGGACTGGTACATAAGAATTTTTAAATGTATATGTGTTGTAAGTACTGTTGTCTGTACTGGACTGTTGTTTTGAATGTATACTGGACTGGTGTGCTGTATGCACTGGACTGGTGTGTTGTATGTACTGGACTGGTGTGTTGTATGTACTGGACTGGTGTGTTGTATGTACTGGACTGGTGTGTTGTATGTCATTCACACACATGGCTTCATAAATTCCCTGTGGCTTGCTTCAGAACTAGGGGTGGGGGGTGGGGGGCGGGGAAGTGGGGGGTGGGGGGTGGGGGGGAGATCTCACCTAAAATTGTGAGGATGTATAGGGTGTCTAGTACTGCCCACCACTACCCTCCCTCTTTAATAAAGGTGCAGGGGCAATGCTTCATCCCTTCCCTCCCCCCCTCATACAACACACCAGTTGAGTACATACATCACACCAGTCCAGTTCAGCACACCCAGTCCAGTACATATAATACACCAAACCAGTACATACATCCGACCACCAGTCCAGTATATACAATTCATCAGTCCTGTACACCTGTACATACATCACACATGCATGCGTGCAATTGAGTGTACAAGCTAAACAACCCACATCCTTCCTATTTTCAGGACTTATTACCACATTAGTTCTGTATTTAATTCTATTTTTACACAATATGAACCCTTTACACTCGTCCATACTAATGTTCGGTAATGTGCAAGGCAAAGAACGCAACAAATGAGTACTTTTGTAATCGGATTCTGTCGATCGTTGAATTTTACTTAATCAGTAATCAAGATATTGATTATCAATGTGAGAGCAATTTTCCTGGTCGTTTCGCACCATTCTTTATTTTAGAAGAGATTCCATTTACCTGTGAAAACGATGCATCCCAGATAATCCATCCCACTATTGCAATAGGCGTGCATGCACCCATGCGTGTGATGCAGGTATAGGCTGTAAATACTGGACTGGTGGTGTGTTGTATATACTGGTTTGGTGTGTTATACTGGACTGGTGTGTTGTATGTACTGGACTGGTGTGTTGTATGTACTGGACTGGTGTGTTGTATGTGCTGGACTGGTGTGTTGTATGTACTGGACTGGTGTGTTGTATGTGCTGGACTGGTGTGTTGTATGTACTGGACTGGTGTGTGTCATATTTTAGAAACACTATACTGGATCGATATTCAATCAATGTAGCCAGTAGTATCATTTCAGATGTATGAACATCGAGCAAAAAAGTATTCCTGACACATTGCATATGGTTATGTACAACTTGCTCTAAATAGGCACAATCTATGATCAATGTATCAGTATCAGTGTGTGTATGTTTCTTTTTTTTTTTCTTTTTTTTTTTTTTTTGCAGTACATGTGTAATCATCAAGCGTGTTCTTACCTTCTACATATTATACAATATAGTACAGGGTAGTAAAGATGCCACCCAAGTATACACGAGCAGGCATCGTATATGCCTACATGTAGTCGCCACCGACTGGAGAGTCATATATGCCTAGGTGTAATTGACCGGGAGTCAATTAAGCCTAGGCTACAATAACTCCCAGGAGTCATTTGCATCAGGGGGGAGTCAATTATGCCTAGGCACATATGACTGGGGAATCATACATGCCTATAGGTGTCAATGACTGGGGAGTCAATTATGCCTTGGCGTAATTGACCGGGAGTCATGTATGCCTAGGCATCAATGACTGGGGAGTCAATTTTTACGGGAGTCATTATCGCCTGCGACACTGACATGGAAAAAGCCACTCTAAGCGTCACTACCGGCACTGCAATTCCAGCTCATCCGGGTCAACAGACTCTCCTCTGATCTCTTGTGTCTCCACTCCAGCGAGGCGGATGGTCAAGAAGATCAAGAGAGGTGAGTACACTGACTTCGACAAGTGGCTCTCACCCACAGATGATGCGGTGCCCGGGCAAGCAGTAGCGCCCAAGAAAAGCCGCAAGACCAAGCGCCAAATCTGCGATCTGCAAAGTTGGCTGGAGGTGTGGAATATTTACGAAAAGTGCACCAAGGGAGCTGAATGGCACTATGCCCACAAGTGCTGGGGCCCAGCTTGTGGTGGGGACCACCCCCTACAGCCTGCCCTCGTACCAAGCTGGCACCCGCGTCAGCTCCCGAGACCTCACACACCCCTACGAAGCTCTACCTTTGAGCAAGAATTAAGGAATCATCCCAACAAAGCCTGGATCTCATGGCTGCTATCTGGCATTGACAACGGTGTTTCCACCGGATATAATGGACCTCGTTTTCCCCACACAGCACGTAAACTAGCATCTGCACTCAAGCACCCAGCCATTATTGACGCTTAGCTGTCAAAAGAAATAGCTGCTGGACGCCCATTCTCAGAGCGCCCGCTGACCAACCTACGCAAATCAGGGCTAGGAGCTGTGCCGAAGAAGAACAGGAATGGAGAGTATCATGCATCGGCATCAATGACTACATCGATAAGGAAGACTTCACCATCCACTATGCAATGGTAGATGATGCAGTTGCCATGGTGACCGAATATGGTAAAGGTGCATAATGGCCAAGATTGACCTCAAGGCTGCCTTCTGCATGGTACCCATTGTGAGTGGGACCTGTTTGGACTCCATTTGAAGGGGAAGTACTATGTAGACACCTGCATGCCTGCCTTTCGGTCTTCGGTCAGCTCCGTACATCTTGAAACGCTTTCTGATCACATTTTGGGAAGACACTGCCAGGCACTCAAACAAGAGGCATGGAGCCTGAATCAAAAGGCAAAGCACTGCACCCTGCCACAATCAAGTAAGGGTGAACACTGCATGTATTCTATTACATCACTTAGGTGTGCACTGTGTCAGGAGTAAGTCACTCATTAGCTGATGGCATTCAGTGCATAGTACATAGACATGAATGGTGTTTAGTTTCCAGGAGATCTGGTGGTCAAATCTTGCCATGAAGATGGATGTGTGACTTACATGTAGTTGCCATGGCTACATTGGTTCTGAATTGCATTTTGTTGTAAGAGCACACATGATGTAATGAATTTACATGTCCACATGTAACCTATGGCACCTGCACCATACCTTATTCAATTACATGTACAGTGTATTCACAACAAATAATCAAAATTGGCATTTTGGGAAGGCACTCTCAATAGAAGCATGAAGCCCTGTAAAGTACTGCACTTTGTTATCCCTTTCAACATTATTGATTAAAAATTAGCACTAGTTACTATAAGTATGTAGCTGTTACCTAACATATTTCTAACTTTGAAGTAAATGGGACGTTTTATGACAAAGCCAGGTTTATGGCATATTGAATAAAACGACTATGAACTAGCATCAATTTCAAACCACATATCTTCCAAGCTATTTTCAGGACGTATTGCCACATTAGTTCTGTATTTAAATCTATTTTTACACACTATGAACCCTTTACACTCGTCCATACTAATGTTTGGTAATCTTCAGGGCTAAGAACGCGTTAAAACTCAACAAATGAGTCCTGTTGCTATCAGATTCTGCAGATCGTTTAATTTTACTTAATCAATAATCAAGATATTGATTATCAATGTGAGAGCAATTTTCCTGGTCGTTTCGCACCATTCTTTATTTTAGAAGAGATTCTATTTTCAAAAGACCTATCCTCCCTAATGCAAATCTATCTTGCAAATCCTTGACTCTTTGAGTACAGAATATCATGCACTGTACTATCCGAAAGACGAGTACCCCCGTTCTATGTGGTGGGTGTTTTGGAGTAGGAGAGATAAACCTGTGCTCTACTAAAATTACTGCACTTATAAGGTCCACTTTGGAATACAGGTATTGCTACGCCAATGATTACTCAAATTTGCTGCACTGTGTGGGCAGACTGGGGATAATCCATCACACTATCGCAATAGGCGTGCATGCAACCATGCGTGTGATGTTGGTACAGGCTGTAAATACTGGACTGGTGGTGCGATGGTTTGGTGTGTTATACTTGACAGGTGTGTTGAACTGGACTGGTGTGTTGTATGTACTGGACTGGTGTGTTGTATGTGCTGGACTGGTGTGTTGTATGTACTGGACTGGTGTGTTGTAAGTGCTGGACTGGTGTATTGGTCTGGTGCATAAGAATTTTTAAATGTAGATGTGTTTTATGTACTGTTGTCTGTACTGGACTGTTGTTTTGAATGTATACTGGACTGGTATGTTGTATGTACTGGACTGGTGTGTTCGTTTAAATGAACCATTGAGAATTGTATTGTATTTATATACACTTTAGTGAAGTGCCTTGATGCCTCACTCCTCCAATGAGGTCACTATGACCCATGTAAGCTACATGTGGAGAGACATGTAATAGTCCTACACATATGTGCTCTGTTGTGGTACTGACATGATCTATATCAGTTCTCCCCAGCCTTGTGGGAAGGCAAGCTATCTTTTAGGTCATGAAGCAATGGGGATACATTGGGGCACACATTTAGAGTATGTGTGGAAATGCTATGTACTTTATAAACATCTAGTGCTGACTTGTAAGAGCACACATGATGTTATGAAATTTGAGGTTTTCATGACAACATGTAACGCCAGGCACTCGGAATAGAGGCATGGAGCCTCAATGAAAAGGCAAGACGCTGCACCTTGCTACAACTAGCTAAGGTGAACATTTGATTACATCACTTAGGTGTGCACTGTGTCAGGAGTAAGTCACTCATTAGCTGATGTCATTCAGTGCATAGTACATAGACATGAATGGTGTTGGAGATCAGGTGGTCAAATCTTGCCATGAAGATGGATGTGTGGTGGATATGGAGGTGCACTGCATACTGATGACATCCACCGCTTAAGATACAATACATAATGACATATAATTACTTATACAAGACATGTAATGACTTAAACCCACATAAACTATAACTGCAATAGATAAACTCCCATAATCCCTAGCTGGACTGCACCTGGCATTGTACTAGGTGACATCCCATGTTGTGCATGACCATGTAGTGTATGACCTTTGTATTTACATGGCTATGTGATAGAGGCAAATATTCCGAAACAATAGGAGAGTATGCTTAATACATCCTCCCTCACCAAGCCCTCCCACATCAGAGAGCTGGTGGGTAGATGGACTCGTCATTAAGAGGGTAAGGGGAGGAGGTGGGGAGGCCCATGACAACTGTAAGGGCCCCACTTTGCCCGTAGTCCAGACGCACAGAATACAATTCCACTCGACATGTACATCACAATCCACACAGAGGCATTTACTGAACTGAACTGAACCCACGTGTCAAAATTTCATGACGCTAAAGAATCGTGTTTTTTTTTCACTACCTTTGAAGTATGATTGACATTTGCTCCTGCTTCAATGAGTCTCTTCACTATTTCAAGATGTCCTTTCTGACTTGCAGAACCCAGAGGAGTCCAACCATCCTGCAATACAAATCCCATCATTACCCCCAGA
This sequence comes from Ephydatia muelleri, assembly GCA_013339895.1. NCBI lineage: Eukaryota > Metazoa > Porifera > Demospongiae > Spongillida > Spongillidae > Ephydatia > Ephydatia muelleri. The sequence goes on from JABACO010000024.1 coordinate 3,737,390, forward strand.
GGGTATTTCAATTCATTCATTATGATGCTTCTACATGTATATGACAGGATGTCCTTTGCAAAAATACATGAATGCTATTTCACTCTTAACACACATAATCAGTTGGCCAATGGGAATGCACCTGTAGGACATAGGACAGCGACACCAGTATTAGACTTAAAATAATGCTGTCATTGTGGCATTGGATGAAACAATGGCAGAGGTACCTCCACATTGTGTGAGGTCACTATATCACTGTCATGAAGATGCTCTATTGACTATTACTTGACAAGTCAGTACGATTTTCTCAATTAACAATTTTCATAATCTGTTATATTATTATTGAGAATTGTGTTCTATTAATATCCACTTTAGTCAGGTACCTTGATGCCTCACTCCTCCAATGAGGTCACTATGACCCATGTAAGCTACATGTGGAGAGACATGCAATAGTCCTACACATATGTGCTCTGCATTATGGTACTGACATGATCTATATCAGTTCTCCCCAGCCTTGTGGGAAGGCAAGCTTTACACCAGGGAATGGGGATACATTTAGAGTATGTGGGGCAATGCTATCTACTTTATAAATCTCTAGTGCTGAATTTATTCTTTATTTTATCCCAATTTATTTCCGATCTGCCCTTTTGAATTTAGTTTGTTTCATGGACAGCTGCCTGCCATTTTGTAAGAGCACACATGATGTAATGAAATTTGAGGTTCACACGACCACATGCAACCTTTGGCTCCCTGCACCATACCTCATGCAACTACACGTATTCACAACAAATGAATGGCTTATCAAATGCTTTCTGATCACATTTTGGGAAGACACTGCCAGGCACTCAAACAAAGAGGCATGGAGCCTCAATAAAAAGGCAAGGCGCTGCACCCTGCAACAATAAACACTATATGCTTGAATACATCACTTAGGTGTGCACTGTATCAGGAGTACGTCACTCAGTGCATAGTACATAGACATGAATGGTGCTTTGTTACAATGATGTAGTGAAATTTGAAGTTCACATGACCGCATGAAACCTTTGGCACCAAGCACCATACTAAAATTGGCTTCTGATCACATTTTGGGAAGACACAAAATAGAAGCGTGAAGCCCTACAAAGTTTTGCACTTTGCTACAATTTGTTAGGTTGCAAACTTCATTAATTCCATTAAACCATGCCATGAGTCATAAAATACACAACATGCAATGACTTGTACACTAATGCACTGCTGGATGCACCAGGCATATGACTGCATGACCCTGTAGTGAAACTGACCCAATTATATATACACTTGGTTATCTTGAATAGTTGGTCCCAATATCAATGATATGGTCTTAAAGTCGCACTAGTACAAATTGTTTAGCTGGATAAACCAATTTTATAAAGCAGTTATAAGCTTTGTGATGTGATATTCATGCATCAGGGGATGATAGAGGTTAGTGATGTGCACAACAGATGTAACATGTATATGCGGGTACGTGGGAGAAGTGAGCATAATAAAGAACTAATTTGTATTTCACTTCAATTGTATCCCTTTATACAGGCACCTTTGTTTCGCAATCTATGCATCTTTGGGAATTGTGTTCTATTAATATTCACTTTAGAGAGGTGCCTTGATGCCTGACTCCTCCAATGACGTCACTATGACCCATGTAAGCTACATGTGGAGAGACATGCAATAGTCCTACACATGTGTGCTCTGCATTTTGGTACTGACTTCATGATCTATATTAGTTCTTCCCAGCCTTGTAGGAAGGCCAGCTATGTGTTTTGTAGTGTTGGGTGTGGGCTGTATTATCATTGTTGCTGAGGAAAATTCCTTATCATCCACTATTCCCTTCACACACCACTCTTGATAAATAACTTAATATGCTTTGTGATGCTTGCATCAGTCCTGTAGTGTATGACCTTTGTGACGACATTATGTATATAGAATACTTTTGTAGTGTTGAAAAGTCCTGCCATTCAAGTGTGTTACAGGCTGCATGGGACCATGACATAGACTGGAGAAAGACTACTATAGCTGACCTATTCGGAAATGTGTGTCACCACCACAGTGAAGTATAGCGAAAGGACAGACTGGGATCACATGAAAACGAGCCGACTCTTGGATCCTTTAACAATTATTTTTATACAAATCATCTATATCCCAATATCAGTTTCCTATCAAACGCGCTATGCAGCAGTTAGATGACCTTGACATAATTTGGTTGCATCACATTGTTTTGCAGTGCATATGGTGTGTCTTTTGTGTTCTAATATTAACTTGTACTATAATTAGATTAGTTCAATGCATTGCTTCCCCACAATTGATACGGCTTTATGCCCAGTCATTAAGTTAATATCACATGCTGCTATCACATGCTGCTATATTCATGTCTGCACCTGCTCCCAAGTACTACACCATGATGACCCTTTTGACTTGCCAGTAAGTTTGTGCATGTGTTGAACAGTGTATGTAGCATTCAGACATCTGCCTGGACATCACATGTAGTGTAGGACCTTTAATTTATTAACTTTGGATAGTACTTTGGTACTTTTCAAACAATCCTTCCATTAAGCCTTGACTATGAAAGAGACCCAATAACCCTATCCATCAAGTGTGCAGCCTCCAGTGAAGTTAAGTGAGAAGACAAACTGGAGACTATGGGTCATTTGGTTGAAGCCCAAAGATGACGTTACGCATACGGAGTGCCTCACCAACTCTCTTCCTTCCCCATCATTTTCCCATCTCCCTCCCCTCACATGAATTGGTTCTAGCACAAAGCTCATTCATTCAGAAATTAATATAAACCTCTTTCTATTTAGCAGTACCTACGTTCTGTGATGTTTGTGATCACAAAACTGTTCTCACATGTATGTGTGTGTTGGTGTGTGTGTGTGTTGTGGAGGGTAGGGTGTGGAAATGATCTGCTCACACTGGATGTTTGTTTGCTATCGCTTCCCTCAACCAACCCTCTTCCTCACACCCTCCCTTTTCACACCCTCCATCCATAACAATCTCCCACACCCTCCCTTTCTACAACCTCTCTCATTACACCCACCATTCCCATCATCGTACCTCACCATATCCTCCCTCATTACACCCACTTTGCTCTCGTAAAGCAACAGACATCTGACAATGGAACAACAGACTAGAATAGTTGGTCCCAATGGTGTTGTTTAGGTAAACATTGTTTAATGTTGGTGGGGAATGCTACCAACAGGTCAGCTAAGCCTCACCTTTAGATAAACATCAAAGGCCTAGCTAAGCATACTATCCCTCCCCAGCATGTAGCCACAGACCATAACCACCAAACAGGTTTAGGGGTCTGGTTCCAGACATGGTGACTCACTCAGTCATCAGGAATTAGAAAAGTTAACGAGCGAGGTCCCCCGTCTTCGGCTTGGCGCGGCGAAGCTTGCGACAACGTGAAACAAGGCGGCCCTGGCAGAGCGCCTCTTAACCTGCACCTTCGGGACCCCTCAAGCGAGACAGAGCAAGAACGCGACTTCAGACGTGCCCAACGCTACACCCGAGTCCGAAGATTCCAGCTAATCTCGAGCGAGAGTGCACAACCGAGCCCGACGTCGAGGCCGAACCTCCCCCGCGTCCTGAGGTGGAACCCAGACGCCGACGCAAACGCAAGGCACACAGAGGTGTGTCAGGGGCGGATTTAGGGGGGGGGGGGGGGGGGGGGGGGGGGGGGTCCAGGGGGTCCAGGGGGTCCGGACCCCCCCTTTCCTATATGAAGAATAACGTAATGCATACTGTAATCTATGCAGCGTTCTGCATGTTACCGTCCCTGGATTTGCAAGATTGCACATCGTTCTAGCGAAGTGGGGTCTATATCGATTTAATCAAATCCCATGCGTATTAACAAAATATTTAATCACGCGATCGATCGAATAGTGTGTGTGAGTGAGGTAAGCGATCAAAAGACGTGAATGGGATGTATCTCAGATTCTTTTTCTCAGAAAACAGATAGCTATAGAGCTAAATAGTACTATAGTAAAACATACATGAGTCGTTTATAGACCGACATGTAGCTGGTGCTTGGCCACGTGCACGCTTCGGTCACAAATTCACAAAAGCTTTGCGTCACGAATTTAATTGCTGAGCAGTAGGAACCATAGCATTGTGAAGAATGAACAGTTTTCTCGTCGCTATCCATGCAGGCTCTAGTACTCCGGATATCGCGTGATGTATATGTATTGGATATCACTGTGAATTTCATGCTAAATAAACGCAAAAGCAAAAAAAGCGGCTGGGGCGAAGCCCCAGACCCCACTGGGGGAGCTATCAGCGCTCCCCCAAAACCCCCTTGCTGTCACTGGAGGGGGCACGCCCCTCCCGTACCCTCCCCCAGTTGTGAATATATTTGGCAGACCCCCCCTTTCCCAAAATCCTGGATCCGCCCCTGTGAGTACAATGACTTCGACAAGTGGCTCTCACCCACAGATGATGTGGTGCCCGGGCAAGCGGTAGCGCCCAAGAAAAGCTGCAAGACCAAGCGCCAAGTCTGCGATCTGCAAAGTTGGCTGGAGGTGTGGAATATTTATCTGGCCAATCGAAATCAGACGGCTCCCAAGACAGCGTTGCAACTGGTCAAATATCAGACCATCGTGTGCCAGCTGTTTTCTGCCTACCCGGCTGCATCGGCCCTGAAGTACGACAGGCTATTACTGGACGCTGAGCTGTCAAAAGAAATAGCTGCTGGACGCATCCTGGGCCCATTCTCAGAGCACCCGCTGACCAACCTATGCACATCAGGGCTAGGAGCTGTGCCGAAGAAGAACGTGAATTGGAGGGGGTTATCATACATCTGTCTGCACTCGACGGCATCAATGACTACATCGATAAGGAAGACTTCTCCATCCACTATGCGACGGTAGATGATGCAGTTGCCATGGTGACCGAATATGGTAAAGAGTGCATAAAGGCCAAGATTGACTTCAAGGCTGCCTTCCGCATGGTACCCATTGTAGCAGAGGAGTGGGACCTCTTGGGATTCCACTCCCAGGCACAGCACAAACTCTGGCTCTATTTGTGACAGACCTGTGTATGAACCTCCAGCTGGGGACCATCCAGGTGTACATATCAGCAAGGTCAGGTGACACGATCTGCAAGGAAACCCCTGTTTCTGTTTGAATCAGGGACAGCACTCACAGCCAGGGCACTGAGATTGGTCCTGCATGATCTGATCCGCAGGTGTGGCTATAGCACAAAGTTGTGCAACACCCACAGCCTAAGAATTGGAGCAGCGATAGCAGCAGCTAGGAGTGGTCTACTCCCAGCAACGATCAAGAACCTAGGCAGATGGCGGAGTGAAGCCTACAAGGTGTACACACGTTACCCTCTGACACAGCCCTCGGACAGCCTCAGCTCAGTAACATTTACACACTCACATTGGCACATGCACACATGTTGTATTGTACCCCCATGCCTGGAACCATACCCACTTAAACCCTATTGGGGGTATATGGTTACACTATAATGGGCAGCACCCTCTGGGCTTCTACCCCAATAGCCACCTAACCATTGCCAGCATAATGGTTTGGAACACAGGCCAACCCAATGATAGCCAGCGCTTGTCATTGGTCCCTGTTGGCAAGGTAGCAATCGTCCAGCTGCAGCTGTTGCCTGCCCCATCAGTGGGCAAAACAGTGACAGTGAACATGGGCAGTAATCTCTGTGCATTACCCTAACAGCTACCAAATATCAGGCATACTTAGTGCAAGGGGAGCATCCCAGGGAAAGCATTAAAGCAATGATATGGTCTTGAAAGTGTATCACTACTACTTGACAAGTCAGTACCATTTACTCTGCTCAATAAATAATTTTCATAATTCGTTCCAAGCTATGGACTGCGATGTCCATGCATCAGTTGATGATAGAGGTTACACCTATATATGTCAATGTGGGTATGTGGGAGAAATGAGCTGGAGCACAAAATAACTACTTTGTAATTTATTTTAAATCTGCCTATTTAAAGAGGCAACTTTCTTTCGCAATCCATGTTAATGCATCATTGATAATTGTGTTCGATCAATATCCACTTTAGTCAGGTGCCTTGACGCCTTATTCCTCCAATGAGGTCACTATGACCCATGTAAGCTATATGTGGAGAGACATGCAATAGTCCTACACATATGTGCTCTGCATTATGGTACTGACTTCATGATCTATATCAGTTATTCCCAGCCTTGTAGGAAGGCCAGCTATGTGTTTTGTAGTGTTGGGTGTGGGCTGTATTATCATTGTTGCTGAGGAAAATTGCAATAAAAGATACAATAACTCTCACCATCCACCATCACCTTCACACACCACTCCCTGCAGGATGTGTGGCTTGGGTCAAATGTACACAGATATGCCAGGCTATGATGTCATACACATGTAGAATCTCCTATTAAGTGCCACCGTTGAATAATTGGTTGGTCCCAATATCATGATAGGGTCTTCAAAGCGTACGACGACTAAAAATACTTCATTCTGCTTGATAAATAACTTGATAAGCATTGTGATGATTTCATCAGACCTGTAATGTATTACCTTTGTACTGACATTATATATATAGATGTACTTTGGTAGTGTTGAAATGTCCTGCCATTCAAGGACTGCATGGGACCATGACATAGACTGGAGAAAGCCTACTGTAGCTGACCTATTCGGAAATGTGTGTCACCACCACAGTGCAGTTTAGCGAAAGGACGGACTGAAAACGAGCAGACTCTTGGATCCTTTAACAATTATTTTTATGCAGGATCCCAATATCAGTTTCCTATCAAAAGTGACATGCAGCAGTTAGATGACCTTGACATATTTGATTGCATCACATTGTTTCATGCATCAGTGCGTGCATATGGTGTGTCTTTTGCTTCCCCACAATGTAAATGGCTTTATGCCCACACGTCATGAAGTTAACATCACATCACTTACAGAAGTTGCTATATTCACATTAGCACCTGCTCCCAATACGCTCAGTACTACACCATGATGACCCTTTTGACTTGCCAGTAAGTTTGTGCATGTGTTGAACAGTGAATGTAGCATTCAGACATCTGCCTGGACATCACATGTTGCGCATGGCCCTGGTAGTGTAGGACCTTTAATTGGATATGACTTACTAACTTTGGATAGCACTTTGGTACCTTCAAACTAAGCCTTAATTCAGGGACTATGAAAGAGACATACCAACCCAATCCATCAAGTGTGCAGCCTCCAGTGTAGCTTAGTGAGACGACAAACTGGAGACCATGGGTCATTAGGTTGACGCCCAAAAGATGACGTCACACATACGGAGTGCCTCAGCAGCTCTCTTCCTTCCCCATCATTTCCCCTCAACCAACCCTCTTCCTCACACCCTCCCTTTTCACACCCTCATCGTTAACCACACCCTCCCTTTCTACAACCTCTCTCATTACACATGTACAGTGTATTCACAACAAATCAATGGTTTATCAAAAATTGATCACATTTTGGGAAGACACAAAATAGAGGCATGAAGCCCTGCAAAGTGCAGCACTTTGCTACAACTAGTTAGGTTGCACACTTCATCTATTTCATTAAATCATGCCATGTGTCACAAAATGCACCACATGCAATGACTTATATACCACATGATGATGTAGCCTACTGATAGGTAGGGGCTGTGTTATCATTGTTGCTGAGGAAAATTGCAATAAAAGATAGAAGTAATAACTCCCATCATCCACCATCCCCTTCACACACCTCTTCCTGCAGAGTGTATGGCTTGGGTCACATGCACACAGATATGCATTGATCACAGGCTATGATGTGTAGGTATGTGTGTACTGACCTTATCGGCCTGATTGATATTAGCTCCAGCTTCAATTAGCGTCTTCACTACATCAAGATGTCCATTCAAACATGATGTAAACAATGGACTCCTACCATCCTGCAATACAAATGTCTGCATCTTAAAACAGTGGACGTGAGGGTTGAAACATTACATATGACAGATGTACAAAGAGTGGTAAAATGTATTCCAGAGATGACCATTCCCATCACCCTTGGCATGGTCCTGTGCTCAGGGAGACAACTGAAGAGATTTCTGAATCCCTGGTAGGACTGTTGTACCAGGTGTTTCTACAACTTCTTTTATGGTTATTAACATTATGTCACCCAATAATGCACTGCTGGATGCATCAGGCATCTGACTGCATGACCCTGTAGTGAAACTGACCCAATTATATACACACTTGGTTATCTTGAATAGTTGGTCCCAATATCAATGATATGGTCTTAAAGTCGCACTATAGCCAGTACAATTCGTTTAGCTGAATAAACCAATTTTATAATCAGCTATAAGCAGCTTTGTGATGTGATATCCATGCATCAGTGGATGATAGAGGTTGGTGATGTGCACAACAGATGTAACATGTATATGCGGGTATGTGGGAGAAGTGAGCATGATAAAGAACTAATTTGTATCTTACTTCAATTGTATACTTTTATAGAGGCACCTTTGTTTCGCAATCCATGCTTTATATGCATCTATGGAATTGTGTTCTATAAATATTCACTTTAGTGAAGTGCCTTGATGCCTCACTCCTCCAATGAGGTCACTATGACCCATGTAAGCGACATGTGGAGACACATGCACACATGTGTGCTCTGCATTATGGTACTGACTTCATGATCTATATCAGTTATTCCCAGCCTTGTGGGAAGGCCAGCTATGTTTTTTGTAGTGTTGGGTGTGGGCTGTATTATCATTGTTGCTGAGGAAAATTGCAATAAAAGATACAATAACCCTCACCCATCCACCATCACCTTCACACACCACTCCCTGCAGGATGTGTGGCTTGGGTCAAATGTACACAGATATGTCAGGCTATGATGTCAAACACATGTAGAATCTCCTATTAAGTGCCACCGTTGAATAATTGGTTGGTCCCAATATCATGATAGGGTCTTCATAGCGTACGACGACTAAAAAAACTTCATTCTGCTTGATAAATAACTTGATAAGCATTGTGATGATATCATCAGACCTGTAATGTATTACCTTTGTACTGACACTGACATTATATATATAGATGTACTTTGGTAGTATTGAAAAGTCCTGCCATTCAAGGACTGCATGGGACCATGACATAGACTGGAGAAAGCCTACTTTAGCTGACCTATTCGGAAATGTGTGTCACCACCACAGTGCAGTTTAGCGAAAGGACGGACTGAAAACGAGCAGACTCTTGGATCCTTTAACAATTATTTTTATGCAGGATCCCAATATCAGTTTCCTATCAAAAGTGACATGCAGCAGTTAGATGACCTTGACATATTTGATTGCATCACATTGTTTCATGCATCAGTGCGTGCATATGGTGTGTCTTTTGCTTCCCCACAATGTAAATGGCTTTATGCCCACACGTCATGAAGTTAACATCATATCACTTACAGATGTTGCTATATTCACATCAGCACCTGCTCCCAATACGCTCAGCACTACACCATGATGACCCTCCTGACTTGCAATATACACTGCTGTTGTATTGTCCTAAAGATTGAAAGAACAAAACATATCAAACATAAACATGTACTAAGTTCATACAACCACCGTACCGCCATGCACGTGTATAGCAATATGCATGATAAAACAGGGTAAATGTATATGGCCAGATGTTGTTTTGCAAATCACATGAATGCTACATTCACTCTGCACAAACTTACTCAATTCACCAAGGCTGTAAGATGCACCAGACATCTACCTGGACATTACATGTTGTGCATGACCCTGGTAGTGTCTGACCTTTAAATTGCGATGATTTATTAACTTTGGATTGTACTTCGGTACCTTCAAACAATCCTTCCAAATAGCCTTAATTGTTACATTCATGTCAGAGCTGGGATCGTGAAATACATGTAGACATATCCCACCCAATCCGATAAGTGTGCAGCCTCCAGTGAAGTTTAGCGGGAAGGCTAACTGGAGACTATGGGTCATTAGGTTGAAGCCCAAAAGATGACGTAATGCATACGGAGTGCCTCAGCAGCTCTCTTCCTACCCCATCATTTTCCCATCTCCCTCCCCTCACATGAATTGGTTCTAGGGTCAATCCATTATATGTCAATCACTTTTGACCCTCACATCTTCCGATCTTGATGCAACTTCTCATATTTGTTTGCCTTGATATGAATGTTAATTATGCCTATTATCAACGTAATAGCTTTAATGGTTTACGAAATATATCATAATTGATTTTTTACCAAAAATTGCAACTTGGAGGGCTCACATCTTTGCCACCACAGTGCAGATGCTGGTATATCAGGCATCAAATTGAAGGTCCTTCTTTTTGGGAAGACACTGCCAGTTACTCAAAATAGAGGCATGGAGCCTCAATAAAAAGGCAAGGTGCTGCACCTTGCTACAACTAGCTAGGGTGAACACTGCATGTATTCTATAACATCACTTAGGTGTGCACTGCATGTGTCAGGAGTAAGTCACTCATTAGCTGATGGCATTCAGTGCATAGTACATAGACATGAATGGTGTTTAGTTTCCAGGAGATCGCGAAGTAGTTATGATGGATGTGTGACTTGCATGTAGTTGCAACGGCTATATTGGTGCTGAGTTTCATTTTGTTGTAAGAGCACACATGATGTAATGAAATTGCATGACCACATGTAACCTTTGGCACCTTGCACCATACCTTATTCAACTACATGTACAGTGTATTCACAACAAATAAATGGCTTATCAAAATTAGCTTTCTGATCACACAATTTGGGAAGATACTCAAAATAGACGCATGAAGCCCAGCAAAGTGCAGCACTTTCCAAAAAAATGTTAGGTTGCACACTTCATGTATTTCATTAAATCATGCCGTGTGTCATACACATGTAATGGCTTATACCCCACATGATGTTGTAACCTAGTGTTGGGTGTTGACTGTGTTATCATTATTGGTGAGGAAAATTGCAATAAAAGATAGAGTAATAACTCCCATCATCCACCATCACCTTCACACACCTCTTCCTACTGGCTGTGTGGCTATGGTCACATGCACACAGATATGCATTGATCACAGGCTATGATGTCATACACGTTTAAATATCTGTATACTGACCTTATTGGCCTGATCAATATTAGCTCCAGCTTCAATGAGTGTCTTCACTACATCAAGATGTCCTTTCCAACTTGCCATGTACAGTGGACTCAATCCATCCTGCAATACAAATCGCATCAGTATTTTACATAATTTCATTAGGGTAGCAAATATGACAGGATGTTGTTTAACAAAAACACATGAATGCTATATCCACTCTTCAACACATGCACACATGGTAAGTTAGCCAATGGGAATGCACATGAAGGACACACCAGACATCTGTCTGTGGTCATCACATGTTGTGCATGACCCTGTAGTGTAACCTTTGTGATGACTTATTAGCTTCGAATAGCATTTTGCTACTGCCAAACAGTTCTTCCATTAAGGGTTCATTGTTACATTGCAGTCAGATGAGGGACCATGACAGAGACCTACCCAACCCAATCCAATAAGTGTGAAGCCTCCAGTGATGTTTAGTGAGAAGACAAACTGGAGACTGTTGGTCATTAGGTTGAAGATGACGTTACGCATACGGAGTGCCTCAGCAGCTCACTTCCTGCCCCACCATTTTCCAATTGGACAAACAGAAATGAAATAATCTTGTAGCCTCATGTTAGGTGTGGGCTGTGCTATCGTTATTGCTAAGGAACATTGTGATGACATAATATATTATTATGTACTTTGGTACTTCCATTTAGGGCACACATTTAGAATTTGCGGGGGAATGCTATGTACTTTATAAACCTCTAGTGTTGAAATGTAAGAGCACACATGATGTTATGAAATTTGAGGTTTACATGACCACATGTAACCTTATGTAACTACATGTATTCGCAACAAATGAATCGCTTATCAAATGCTTTCTGATCACATTTTGGGAAGACACTGCCAGGCACTCTAAATAGAGGCATGGAGCCTCAATAAAAAGGCAAGGCGCTGCACCTTGCTACTACTAGCCAGGGTGAACACTGCATGTATTCTATAACATCACTTAGGTGTGCACTGTGTCAGGAGTAAGTCACTCATTAGCTGATGACATTCAGTGCATAGTACATAGACATGAATGGTGTTTAGTTTCCAGGAGATCTGGTGGTTAAATCTTGTTATCAAGATGGATGTGTGGTGGATATGGAGGTGCACTGCACCTCTGATGACATCCACCACTTAAGATACAATACGTAATGACATATAATTACTTACAAGTAAATAAAAAACCTTCTCTATGAGAACGTTGGTAGGATATAGGATTTGAAGGCAATGGTGGTGTAAAAAGCAAGGAAACAAGGGTCTGTAATAGTAAGGGAAAATGTCATAGTCCTATATTTAGCCCGTTTGTAGCATATACTATGTTCGTGTGCTAAATATAGGACTATGACATTTTCCCTTACTATTACAGACCCTTGTTTCCTTGCTTTTTACACCACCATTGCCTTCAAATCCTATATCCTACCAACTTTCTCATAGAGAAGGTATTTTATTTACTTGTTTCATTCTTTTTTTTTCATGCACATTATTCCAATGCATAATTTATGATGCGTAATTGATCGTAAGTGATCCGTATTGATTCCCAGCAGATTCGGGACTCTCCCAATAACGTTGCCTTTTAGCGGACCGTTTCTTTTCTGGTCTTTTTGATACCGCTCGCGTTCAGCGGACCGTTTCTTTTCTGGCTCTGCTTGATACCGCTCGCGTTCAGCGGTCCGTTTCTTTTCTGGCTCTGCTTGATACCGCTCGCGTTCAGCGGTCCGTTTCTTTTCTGGCTCTGCTTGATACCGCTCGCGTTCAGCGGTCCGTTTCTTTTCTGGCTCTGCTTTGTAGGATGCCCGTGCCGATTCTAACACATCGTCTCGAACTTCAAGGTATTTCGCATGTCGTTTCGCTTCCTGACGTGAAGGCATTTTGTGAAAAACAACATCACTAACAAAAGAGGTTACACCAAACGACGATTGAAGCACCAAAGCGTTTACGCTATTTATACAAACATCGGAAGTTTCGTTAGAAACTTTCGGAAGTTTCGTTAGAACTTCCATATAGGATTTGACCACGACCATGAATGTCATTAAAAAAACGCGACCCGTCTGTAACAACACTCCCGACGATCGGATCGTGCAGCGTGTTTTAGTAATCGATCTAGAAGTCAAAAAGGAGTACTTTCGTTCTTGTTTCATGTCGCAGAACCGCGTGGTTGCAGAGAACAAGAGTGTGCTGCCCGTTCTCGTTCCCAGTCTCGGAATTCGTCTCCTTCTCCTCCTCCTCCTCCTTCTTGGCAACGCATAACTCGGGTCAGGAACACTTTTAAGCGATGAAAATTTCACCAATAGCTTCAGAATCGGCCGCAGGACTCGCTTTTATATAAATATAGTAGTTGTTATACTTTGATACACAATCGAATATCAGCCTATGTCTTGTATAATTAGATCATTCCGTAATTACGGTCTAAAGATAAACGGCATGTGTATAAATAGCATAACAATTAGAGAAAAGCTCTTTGGTGATTCAATCGTCGTTTGGTGTGCTACTTTTTTTATTAGTGAAGTTGTTTTCATCAAAATGCCTTCACGTCAAGAAAAGAAACGAGCGAAACGACGTGCGAAATACCTTGAAGTTCGAGACGATGTTTTAGAATCGGCACGGGCATCCTACAAGGCAGACCCTGAAAAGAAACGGACAGGGGAACGCGAGCGTTATCATGCAGACCCAGTAAAGAAACGGTCAGCTAAACGCAAAAGCTATGACGCGGACCCAGAAAAGAAACGGTCAGCTAAACGCGAAAGCTATGAAGCAGACCCAGAAAAGAAACGGTCAGCTAAACGCGAAAGCTATAAAGCAGACCCAGAAAAGAAACGGGCAGCTAAACGCGAAAGCTATGAAGCAGACCCAGAAAAGAAACGGTCAGCTAAACGCGAAAGCTATGAAGCAGACCCAGAAAAGAAACAGACTGCTGAACGCGAGCGTTATCATGCAGACCCAAAAAAGAAACGGTCAGCTAAACGGAAACGTTATTGGGAGGATCTCGCTTGGCGAAGAGAGTGCGGTACGGGCTACGTCGTCATAATCATGTCGGAGACCGTGTCCCTATATTGTATAGATGGAAAGAAATGAAAATGGAGAAGCAGCGATACAACAGTCATTGGGTGTGATAAAAAAATTAAGAAAACAAGTAAATAAAACATTCTCTATGAGAAAGTTGGTGGGATATAGGATTTGAAGGCAATTGGTGGTGTAAAAAGCAAGGAAACAAGGTCTTATCTGAAGGGAAAATGTAATAGTCCTATATTTAGCACATTTTAGGGTATATGTTGTTTGTGTGCTAAATATAGCACTATTACATTTTCCCTTCAGATAAGACCTTGTTTCCTTGCTTTTTACACCACCAATTGCCTTCAAATCCTATATCCCACCAACTTTCTCATAGAGAATGTTTTTATTTACTTGTTTTTTAGATACCTAAACTTACGTCGTACAAGTTATCTAATTATGCGTCTTACATAGACCGTATAGTCGATTGTTTAATATAACATAGGCTATTTTATATGAAAGCGACTCTTCCAGCCTATTCTGAAGCTATTGGTGAAATTTTCATTGTTTAAAAGTGTTCCTATCCCGAGTTATGCGTTGCCAAGAAGAAGAAGAAGAAGAAGAAGAAGAAGAAGAAGGAGACCATGTTCCGGGACTGGGTACGAGGGCGGGCAGTACCCTTTTGTTCTCTACAACCACGCGGTTCTGTGACATAAAACAAAGACGAAACTGCTCGTTTTTGACTTCTAGTTCGATTGCTATAACAAGCGTAACGGTCCGATCGTCGGGAGTGTTGTTAGAGACGGGTCACGTATTTTTAATGAGATTCATAGTCGGGGTCAAATCCTATATGGAAGTTTCTAGCGAAACTTCCGATACCTGACATGTAATGAACTCTTTGAACGCCAAGTGCATAAATACATACATGCGATAATTATCTGCATGCCTCACCATTCATGCAGTGCTGTGTGTCATGTTGTGTTGATCTAAATCACTTTGAATACCATTGTAGATGCATGGAAGTACAATACTGACATGCATGTAACCCCATACATGTAGTTAAATATATGGTCCTGGTGTAAGCACATTTTGTGTGTCCATTATAACCCACTGCACCTTTTGTTGCAACAACCCATATTACGAAAGGTTGGGGGGGGGGGGGGGGGGTGAACATGTATGATATACTACACTGATCTGGGCTACGCATTCTTGTTTTTGGAGTATTGTAGTGATGCATTAGTGAAGTCAAGTGAATAGTGGGGTTCTTTAGCCAGTGTGAGAGGAAACATAATTACTTTGTACATGTACTTATAAGGTTACAAGTGCAGCAAGCATTTGCATGCATCATACAGTTGTGACTGATCAACACATTTTCGCACGCAATATCGCATGAATGGAGTAATGGTTGTGTGTGCATGCATGCATATATGCACTTGGCATTCAAAGAGTTAAACCCCACATGAACTAAAACTGCAATAGACAAACTCCCATCCTCCATCATCACCTTCACACACAACTGTGACATTAAATATGACACATGTACAAAAGTATTCTGGAGATGACTATTCTTATCACCCATGGCAAGGTCATGCTTTCAAGAGGACAACTGAAGAGATTTCTGAATCCCTAGCTGGACTGCACCTAGTATTGTACTAGGTGACATCCCAAGTTGTGCATGACCATGTAGTGTATGACCTTTGTGTTTACATGGCTATGTGATAGAGGCAAATATTAACAGAAGGAGAGTATATGTTCATTGCATATTCATTCCCATTGTCCTCCCTCACCAAGCCCTCCCACATCAGAGAGCTGGTGGGTAGATGGACTCATCATGAAGAGGGTAAGGGGAGGAGGTGGTGAGGCCCATGACAACTGTATGGGCTCCACTTTGCTCTTAGTTCAGACCTCACATACTGTACATACATAAAACACAGAATACAATTCCACTCTCATCATGTACATCACAATCCACACACACATGAAAAAAAATTGAACTGAACTGAAACCCATGTGTCAAAATTTATGATGTTAAAGAATCATGTTTTATTTTCCACTACCTTTGAAGTATGATTGACATTTGCTCCTGCTTCAATGAGTCTCTTCACTATTTCAAGATGCCCATTCTGATATGCAGCGCCCAGAGGAGTCCAACCATCCTGCAATACAAATCCCATCAGTACCCCCAGAGGGTATTTCTATTCATTCATTATGATGCTTCTACATGCAGATGTTATTTGCAAAAATATATGAATGCTACTTTCACCCTTTCACACATGCACACACATAATCAGTTGGCCAAAGGGAATGTACCTGTAGACTTAAAAACAATGCTGTCATTATGGCATTTGATGAAACAATGGCGGAGGTACCTCCATATTATTGTGTGAGGTCACTACATCACTGTCATGATGATGCTCTGTTGCCACTACTACTTGACAGTCAGTACAATTTACTCTGCTCAATAAATAATTTTCATAATCCGTTACTGTGTTCCTATAATAATCACTTGAGTGAGGTGCGTTGATGACAAAGGTTTGAAATCTACGTGATAGAGGCAATTATTCCAAAAGACAACTTGGGGAAAGACTGTGTTTATGTGTTTATTCACTTAAAGTTTCTTATTGTAAATTAATGCAGCACTTGACAGGGCATTTAAGTCATACAATGCTGAATCCTAAATCAATACTTTCAACCAATGGGATTAAGCAGACAAATTTGGAAAATGAACTGAAAGAAAGTAATTGGATAAACTGATATAAAAAGGTGATCTAGTTACATGTTTCAGTACCAAAAAATTGTTGACAATATACCAAACTCTCAGGAAGAAAATTTGGGGAATGATATTTGTATTGATGTCATATGTCAATTGTACATGTATTCTGCACATGGTGGGACGTTTTGGACATTCAAAGCAACTTCCCAAAAACAATCCATGTAACCAATGGGTTTAATAGACCACTCAGAAAATAAGTGATAGGACGTACAGAGTGTGGCTAAGTGTATATAAATGCTTGTACATGTATATGATTTGGGTTATGAGTACTTGTATAGACCCAACAAAACAAACCCTCTTTTACAGAAAGACAGCAATCTCACGAGGAAACAATCATAAAACCTTTACTGATGGTGATATCTACAAAATATTTATATACTTGAATAAAGCAACAGACATCTGACAAGGGAACAACAGACTAGGAAGGATCCTTTACAGCTGGAGATATTAATACAAACTATATTTACACTTGGTTATCTTGAATACTTGATCCCAATGATGTTGTTTAGGTCTAAGTAAACATTGTTTAATGTTGGTGGGAATGCTACCCACAGGTCAGCTAAGCCTCACCTTTAGATAAATATCAATGGCCTAGCTAAGCATACTATCCCTCCCCAGCATATAGCCACCAAACAGGTTTAGGGGTCTGGTTCCAGACATGGTATATATAAGAGAGGTCTGGGAAGGGTGACTCACTCAGTCATCAGCCATTGCAGTTCGTAGTCATGAACCGTAAGAAATTAGAAAAGTTTACGTGCGAGGTCCTCCATCTTCGACTTGGCGCGGCGAAGCTTGCGATGACGGGAAACAAGGCAGCCCTGGTAGAGCGCGTCTACCTGCACCTTCGGGACCCCTCAAGCGAGACAGAGCCAGAACGCGAAGACGTGCCCGACGCTACACCCGAGTCCGAAGATTCCAGCGAATCTTCGAGCGAGGGTGCAACAACCGAGCCCGACGTCGAGGCCGAACCTCCCCCGCCTCCTGAGGTGGAACCCAGACGCCGACGCAAACGCAAGGCGCACTGGCTCAAAAGACGTCGTCGATCAACTAGCTCTTCCTCGGGCTCTTCATCCGACTCTAGCAGCTCTTCCACCTCCAGCTCGGACGGTTCGGACCACCGCAGACGCAAGCGCTCGTCACGCCGGTGTCAGAGGCATAATTGACTCCCAGGCCCCCAGTCATTAACGCCTAAGGTACTAATGACTCCCACGAGGCATGTATGACTCCCCAGTTGGAATTCTAAGAAACTAGGTGCGCTTAAAGAGAGCTACTATGGCGGATGATGAGTTCACTGCTGTGGAAACGTATTTACGTTGTAGCCAGTAAACCAAGGGCATGACAAAGGGTGAGAAGGCGAATTTAAGACGCAAGTGTAAAAATAATTTCAAGTTTGAAACTGGAATGTTATACTACAACGTCTACAAGAAAGATGGTATCGACGAGGCATCAAAGTGGAAGATTTGCGTGTGATCAGACGATGAAAAAAGGCGGATACTGGAGTCATGATAGAAGGTATGTACGTATAAAATTTATAACATTTCAGTGTCCATGGATTGGGCTGTAGGGTGCCATCTAGGCAGAGATAAAACAATTGAGAAGGTTTCAAGTCGTTTTTATTGGCGATATAATTCCAAAAGTGGAAATGAATATCAAGAAGGCACAGGAAAGGACAAATTTTACAATAGCAAAAAAAATTGACATAATTGTATGCCATATTTTAGAAAACACTATACTGGATCGATACTCATCAATGTAGCCAGTAGTATCATTTCAGATGTGTGAACATCGAGCAAAAAAGTATTCCTGACACACATGTAATCACCACATGGACTAAAACTGGCAATAGATAAACTCCCATCATCCACCATCACCTTCACACACAACTGTGACATTACATATGACACATGTACAAAGGGTGGTAAAATGTATTCTGGAGATGACTATTCCCATCACCCATGGCAAGGTCATGCTTTCAAGAGGACAACTGAAGAGATTTCTGAATCCCTAGCTGGACTGCACCTAGCATTGTACTAGGTGACATCCCATGTTGTGCATGACCATGTAGAGTATGACCTTTGTATCATTCCTCCAATGAGGTCACTATGACCCATGTAAGTGGAGAGACATTCAATAGTCCTACACATTTGTGCTCTGCATGATGATTCTGACATGATCTATATCAGTTCTCCCCAGCCTTGTGGGAAGGGCTAGCTTTACGCCAGGGGAATGGGGATACATTTAGAGTATGTGGGGCAATGCTATCTCTTAATAAACCTCTAGTGCTGAATTTAGTTTCGTTGATGGGAAGCTACTTGCCTAATTTGAAAGAGCACACATGATGTAATGAAATTTGAGGTTTACATGACCACATGTAACCTTTGGCTCCCTGCACCATACCTTATTCAACTACATGTATTCACAACAAATGAATGGCGTATCAAATGCTTTCTGACTAAGACACTGCCAGGCACACACAATAGAGGCATGGAGCCTCAATAAAAGGCAAGGTGCTGCACCCTGCCACAACTAGCTAGAGTGAACACTGCATGTATTCTATTACATCACTGAGGTGTGCACTGTGTCAGGAGTAAGTCACTCATTAGCTGATGTCATTCAGTGCATAGTACATAGACATAAATGGTGTTTAGCTTCCAGGAGATCAGGTGGTCAAATCTTGTTATCAAGATGGATGTGTGACTTACATTTAGTTGCAATTGCTACATTGGGCCCACACATGATGTAATGAAATTGCATGACCACATGTAACCTTTGGCTCACTGCACCATACCTAATTCAGCTACATGTACAGTATATTTACAACAAATAAATTGCTTTTCAAAATTGGCATTTTGGGAAGGCACTCTCAATAGAGGCATGAAGCCCTGTAAAGTTACTGCACTTTGTTACCCCTTTCAACATTAGTGATTAAAAATTAGCACTAGTTACTATAAGTATGTGTATATCAAGCTGTAACCTAACATATTTCTAACTTTGAAGTATACGGGACGTTTTATGACAAAACCAGGTTTATGGCATATTAAATAAAACGACTATGAACTAGCATCAATTTCAAACCACATATCTTCCAAGCAAACAACCCACGTCATTCCTATTTTTAGGACTTATTGTCACATTAGTTCTGTATTTAATTCTATTTTTACACATGTTGTGCTTCCCCTCTCTCCTCACCACAATATACATGTACATGTACCCAATGCACACATGTCACATCACTTACATCTGATCTTGCTATATTCACCTTAGCACCTGCTCCCAACAAGCTCTGCACTACATCATGATGACCATTCTGACTGGCAACATACAATGGAGTTGCATTGCTCTGGTAAAGGAGTGAAGGAACAAAACAGATCAAACATACAAATTCATACCATCACCTCCATGTACATGTATGGCAATATGCAATGGAGAACAGGGTGAGTGAAAGATGGGAAGAGATATGGGGTTGGTGTTAGAGTATTGTATCAGATGAATATAGGAGAGACATTAACCATTGCACTCCATTAAATAATGAAGTTGGGATATTGTGTACTTCGTGAGTGAGAGGCGTGGCAGAAGACAGAGATGTGATATTTCCTTCTTAGCCTTTTTAATACGTTTGAAGGGTAAGACCTTATTCCTGCTACCCCACACACACACACACACAGTATACACATGTATATTAGAGACACAAAACACATGCACATCTGATCAGCATTCCTAAAAGTCACATTAACTTTTATGAGGAGACCAAATGAACCTGCACTGTGCATCCGGTATTTCATATGTATTACCAACCTTATTACCCTGATTGACATTCGCTCCTCCTGCAAGCAACGTCTTCACTACATTAAGGTGTCCATTGAAACTTGCTATCCACAATGGACCCTGACCCTTAAATAGAAAAATGCATACATCACTAGCATGTGTACAACCTTTCTCTATATTTTCAGTATGAAACGTTAAAAAACACATTCATGAAAGTACATTCTAAATTTACGTATGCGGTCCAAATCACGCAAGAGGTGGCACCATAAATAGGTACTGTATACACCGGATTGCTCAATGGCACTATTAATAATGGACCCAAATACAATGGAAAGTTACCAATATCATCATTCCATAGGCATTAACATCACGCCACTTACGCCTGGCATGAGTGCTATGTTCACCTCAGCACCTGCTCCCAACAAGCTCTGCACTACATCATGATGACCATTCTGACTGGCAACATACAATGGAGTTGCATTGCTCTGGTAAAGGAGTGAAGGAACAAAACAGATCAAACATACAAATTCATACCATCACCTCCATGTACATGTATGGCAATATGCAATGGAGAACAGGGTGAGTGAAAGATGGGAAGAGATATGGGGTTGGTGTTAGAGTATTGTATCAGATGAACATAGGAGAGACATTAACCATTGCACTCCATTAAATTAATGAAGTTGGGATATTGTGTACTTCGTGAGTGAGAGGCGTGGCAGAAGACAGAGATGTGATATTTCCTTCTTAGCCTTTTTAATACATTTGAAGGGTAAGACCTTATTCCTGCTACCCCACACACACACACTATACACATGTATATTAGAGACACAAAACACATGCACATCAGATCAGCATTCCTAAAAGTCACATTAACTTTTATGAGGAGATCAAATGAACCTGCACTGTGCATCCGGTATTTCATATGTATTACCAACCTCATCACCCTGATTGACATTAGCTCCTCCTGCAAGCAACGTCTTCACTACATTAAGGTGTCCATACAAACTTGCTATCCACAATGGACCCTGACCCTGAAATAGAAAAATGCATACATCACTAGCATGTGTACAACCTTTCTCTATATTTTCTGTATGAAACGTTAACAAACACATTCATGAAAGTACATTCTAAATGTGTAATAACTCAACACACACACAGTTATACAAGTACAGCATACAACACCATGCATACGCGGAATGGCCAAGTCCAGAAGAGAGGGAGTGACGGGTAGAGCCTCAATAGTCCAGCTATCTAACTCCGGGTTGCCAACTGACTCGTACTTACAATTCCAGCGCTTAAAAGAGTCTGCCTCACGTGCCTGTTAGTCTAGAAGGTTCTATTGCAGCCCCATAGTCTGCTGTTAATAATCAATTACAATTACTACACTTCTCCCCTCATAAGCCATAACGCTCCGGGGGTCGGTGAGGACGAGTAGAGCGTCTGGGCAGAAGAGGGACAGCTTCAAGGTCGGCCACTGGAGGAGCCTCTTCTTCTAAAGGGTCAGGATCCGGCTCGACTTCCGTGATGGGAGGGGCTGGTGCCTGCGGTAATTCAGCTTGTCTGTCTGCCATTGTGACAATGGTTGGCAGAGGGTCCAATTCTGGCTGCTGAAATGTTCCAGAGTCCCTCTTACCCCCGGTAATCCGCTCCTTGACATGGTCAACATGATAACGGCTTTCTGTGCCATCATCCAACGTTACAATCAGTGTCAATGGACCCCGTACAGCAGTAACTTTTCCTGGTATCCATTTTGGCATCCCTCTGTGGTTTAGGACATACACTTCTTCACCCACCTGAAATGAGCGTTGTCTTGTGTGCACGTCATGATTCTCCTTCTGTCTTTCTTGATTTTTAGTCACGTGATGTTCCACAGATGGGAAAATGAAATCCAAGTGCGAGCGCGGTTTCCTCCCCAACAACAGCTCAGCAGGTGATCTTCCTGTGGTAGAATGGGGTGTTAACCTGTACTGGAAAAGGAACCGAGATAAGCATGTGTCAATATCCCCTGATGTCTTCCTTAAGGCATTTTTCACAGTTTGCACTGCTCGTTCAGCCAATCCATTAGTGGCTGGGTGGTAGGGAGCACTTCTAATGTGTCTGAATCCATTACGTTGAACAAAGGTTTGGACTCAGTACTGGTGAAGGCCGTGCCGTTGTCAGACACCAACACCTCTGGGAGACCATGACATGAAAATACTTGTCGGAGCACTCGTATGGCCTGCTGGGAAGATGTGGAGGAAACAACAGCAGCCTCCAACCATTTGGAGTGAGCATCCACCATGACAAAAATGATTTTACCCAGAAAAGGGCCACAAAAGTCCACATGAATGCGAGACCAGGGTTTTGTAGGCCACTCCCAAGGATGCAGTGGGGACTTAGGTGGAGACCTACTATTTACTTGGCAAGCCTCACATGATTTCACCTTTGCTTCGAGTTCAGCGTCAAGTCCTGGCCACCACACCACACTCCTGGCCAGAGATTTCATTCGAGATACCCCTGGATGGCCATCGTGTAGAATCTTGATTATTGGTACCCTTCCAGGTGGAGGTACCACTACACGACTTCCCCAAAGGATACAACCATCTTCCACACTAAGTTCACTTTTCCTGCATTCGTAAGGCTTGAATTGTTCGTTTGACTGTGTTCTCCAGCCATGAAGCACCATTCTCCTGACCACCGAGAGCACCGGGTCTTTGTCTGTCCACCATCGAATAGATGTAGCTGTAACCACCGAGCTCATGTCAGAAAAGGCCTGCAGCATGAGTATTGTATCCCCAGGTGTAGGGACCTCTTCAGGGGCCTCCGCTAAAGGCAATCTGCTTAGCCCATCAGCATTGCCTTGATTCTTGCCTGGTCTGAACACCATCTGGTAGTTATACGCACTCAGAGTTAGTGCCCATCTTTGTATCCTGGAAGAGGCCATCGTTGGCACTGGTTTTGTCTCACTGAAGAGAAACTGGAGTGGTTTGTGATCTGAGTACACAACAAACTGTCTACCAAAGAGGAACTGGTGAAACTTCTTAACACCCCATACTACAGCCAAACCTTCCTTTTCTATTTGGGAATAGTTCTTCTCTGCAGGTGCCAAAGACCGTGATGCATACGCTATTGGTCTGTCTGACCCATCTTCCTGCAAGTGTGATAACACTACTCCGATTCCATAAGGAGAGGCATCACACGAGAGGGCAATTTTCTTTGAGGGATCAAAGTGGACCAGCAAAACATCTGAGGTGAGCTGGAACTTAGCCTTCTGGAATGCAGCTGCCTGATCTGCTCCCCAATTCCACGGTTGGTGTTTGGTGAGCAGCTTGTACAGTGGTGCCAGTGTGTCTGCAAGACAAGGCAAAAATTTTGCGTAATAGTTCACCAACCCCAAAAAAGACTTCAGCTGTGAGATATCTTCAGGCACTGGTGCATCCACTATAGCTCTGCGCTTTTCCTTAGTAGGGCTGATTCCCTCTCCTGAGATATGGTAACCAAGGTACTCCACGCTAGGCAGCATAAATTTGCACTTTGTTCTCTTCAATTTGATGCCACACTCTCCTAATCTTGACATCACCTTCTCCAAAGTCACCAAGTGCTCCTTTTCAGTTGAATCTGCAATTAAAATATCGTCAATGTACACATGTACATGTGGAATACCCTGCAATATTCTCTCCATGGTTCGTTGGAAGATGGCAGGAGCCGACGCAACTCCAAACGGCATACGATTGTATCTGAAAAGACCCTTATGAGTGGTGATGGTGACATACTCCTTTGATTTTTCATCCAGTGGCAGCTGTAGGTAGGCATGAGACAAGTCCAGTTTTGAGAAAACTTTTCCTCCTGTCAGTGAAGCAAGCAAATCATTGATTCTGGGAAGGGGATACGATTCAACATTAGCCACACTATTCACAGTTACTTTATAGTCTCCACACAACCGCAAACTACCATCAGATTTTAGCACTGGTACCACTGGCGCCGCCCATTCAGAAAATTTCACAGGTTCTATAATACCATCCCGCTGTAGCCTTTCCAATTCTTCTTCAATTCTTCCTTTTAAGGCAAATGGGACTGGCCGTGGTCTGAAAAAGCGTGGCCTTGCCGACTCATCGACGTGTATTTTCACTTCAACCCCCTTCACTCGACCCAGTTCTTCTTTGAAAAGATCTGCATAACGATCAAGCAATTTTTCCACACCCTTGTCGATCCCTGGGTTTCCTGCATAAAAAACAGACAGGTTAGGCTTCAGTTTACTTAACCAATCACGCCCCATCAAGGATGGACCATCTCCTTCTACTACCAGCAAATCCAATGAAAGCGTTTCATTATCATACTGCACTGAAAGTGAAATTTTGCCCTTGATGTTAATCTTCTCTCCAGTGTAAGTACGCAGGTGAACATCTGTTCTTTGTAGTAAGGGACGCTTTTGTTTAGACCACTGCCTTCTGTAGGTGCACTCGCTGATGATAGAGGCCACAGCTCCAGTGTCTACCTCCATTGACAACTGAACGCCATCAGCAACTACATCTATGGTGAGTGGAGCTCTGAAGCCTTCTCTAGACAGGATGAACAGTGTGTATGTCTCTTCCCCCTCTACAGGTGGTAGATTGACCTGCTGTACTGCTGCTGAGCCTCTGGTAGACCCTCTCCCCCTGCCCTTGGCGCCCGACACCTTGGGACTGCGACAAACACGAGACAAATGGCCTTGTTTGCCACAATTATAGCACACAATGGACGTATCTAATAGACAATCCTTTCCGTTGTGCTTACCCCCGCAGCGGTAACATGTGTTTCGTGACCTTGCCTGTACCTCCGAAGTCTTCTGTACCGCGTTGACAGCCACGGTAACAGAGCGCTGGATCTCTGTGGCATTTTTCTCCGCCGATTCAGCTGACTGCACCAACTCGAAGGCTTTCTTGAACATGAGCCCGGACTCGGCCAAAAGCCTGCGCTGTACACTCGAATTACGAACACCACACACGATGCGGTCACGCAGCATGTCGTCGAGTGTGGCCTTGAAGTCACAATGCTCGGAGAGTCTCCTTAACTCCACTACGAACTGTGACACTGTCTCTCCTTCTTTCTGCGTCCTCGAGTTAAAATTGTAGCGCTGTACAGTTACAGACGGGGGAGGACAATAATGGTCACGCACAAGTTTAACTAACTCGGAGAAGGATTTATCTGCCGGTTTCTCTGGTGCCACAAGGTTGCGTATGACCTGGTAGACGGCGCTCCCACATGAGCTGAGGAGAACTGCTCGTTTCTTGTCCGCGTTATCGATACCATTGACTCCAACAAATTGCTCTAGCCGTTCGCAGTAGCAAGTCCAGTCTTCGGAATCTGGGTCGAAAGGTCCAAGAGTGCCCAAAAATGTGGCCATTCTGCAGTTTTACCCTCGTCGCCAATGTAATAACTCAACACACACACAGTTATACAAGTACAGCATACAACACCATGCATACGCGGAATGGCCAAGTCCAGAAGAGAGGGAGTGACGGGTAGAGCCTCAATAGTCCAGCTATCTAACTCCGGGTTGCCAACTGACTCGTACTTACAATTCCAGCGCTTAAAAGAGTCTGCCTCACGTGCCTGTTAGTCTAGAAGGTTCTATTGCAGCCCCATAGTCTGCTGTTAATAATCAATTACAATTACTACAAAATGTAAGTATACGGTCCAAATCACGCAAGAGGTGGCACCATAAATAGGTACCTGTACTGTATTCACTGGATTGCTCAATGGCACTATTAATAATAAACCCAAATACAATGGAAAGTTACCAATATCATCATTCCATAGGCATTAACATCACGCCACTTACGCTTGGCATGAGTGCTATGTACACCTCAGCACCTGCTCCCAACAAGCACTGCACTACATCATGATGACCCTTCATTATGGCCGCAAACAAT
The DNA here is from genome assembly GCA_013339895.1 of Ephydatia muelleri. NCBI lineage: Eukaryota > Metazoa > Porifera > Demospongiae > Spongillida > Spongillidae > Ephydatia > Ephydatia muelleri. The sequence continues at coordinate 3,763,876 of JABACO010000024.1, forward strand.
GGAGTTTCATTGATCTGGTCAAAGAGTGATGGAACAAAACAAGAAAGCTCAATGCACATAATTCTCACACGTACCCATCTAGACATTTGTGCATGTATAACAATGTGTGGACATCCAGTTGTGTCATGTTCAGGGTAACTGACACTATATAGTGAACACCCTGTGAGATGTGTGTGCTAGGGAGGTGTCTTAATGCCTCAAAGAGGTCTTAAGCACGAGCCATTGTTTGGGTTGGAGGGCGGATGGGGGGAGGGGCTTATTTGAGGGTACATTTAAGGTGGGTTTAGACTGGGGACCAGAGCAAACATGGATTCACGTTCCTCCCGCTTTTCATACAACTGACTCTGACGCGATAGTACCAATCTTGTCTCTCTGGGCTGCATTGTGTCAACTCCATCACTGTCATGACAATGCTCCATTCGGTGAGACATAACACTGTATGGCACTGTATGGCACTGTATGGCACTGTATGGCACTGTATGGCACTGTATGGCACTGTATGGCACTGTATGGCACTGTATGGCACTGTATGGCACTGCATACTAATGACATCTCCCTCTCAATGCATCATACGCCATTTAACATAGTAGGACTGGGGACCAAACCAAAGTAACCAAGGCATAAGTGGTGACAAGCTTCTATGATGCAAGTAGCTATGCTGGGTCAGCCTGGACCTTAGCCTAAGGCCCGCATGGACCACCTTCATTTAGACTCTCTGGGATGCATCATTTCCACTACATCATTGTCACAATGGTACTCTATTGCCACTGCATGCTGTGTGCACCACATGTAATGACATGTAATGACATGCAATTACTTATACCTCACATGTAATGACCACATGGACAAAAACTGGCAATAGATAAACTCCCATCATCCACCATCCCCTTCACACACAACTGTGACATTACACATGAAACATGTACAAAGCATGGTAAAATGTATTCTGGAGATGACTATTCCCATCACCCATGGCAAGGTCATGCTTTCAAGAGGACAACTGAAGAGTTTTCTGAATCCCTAGCTGGACTGCACCTAGCATTGTACTAGGTGACATCCCATGTTGTGCATGACCATGTAGTGTATGACCTTTGTATCATTCCTCCAATGAGGTCACTATGACCCATGTAAGTGGAGAGACATTCAATAGTCCTACACATATGTGCTCTGCATGATGATTCTGACATGATCTATATCAGTTCTCCCCAGCCTTGTGGGAAGGCAAGCTGTATGCCAGGGGAATGGGGATACATTTAGAGTATGTGGGGCAATGCTATCTACTTTATAAACCTCTAGTGCTGAATTTAGTTTCGTTGCTGGGAAGCTACTTGTCTAATTTGTAAGAGCACACATGATGTAATGAAATTTGAGGTTCACATGACCACATGTAACCTTTGGCACCTTGCACCATACCTTATTCAACTACAAGTACAGTGTATTAACAACAAATAAATAGCTTTTCAAAATTGGCATTTTGGGAAGGCACTCTCAATAGAGGCATGAAGCCCTGTACAGTACTGCACTTTGTTACCCCTTTCAACATTAGTGATTAAAAATTAGCACTAGTTACTATAAGTATGTGTGTAACCTAACATATTTCTAACTTTGAAGTATACGGGACGTTTTATGACAAAACCAGGTTTATGGCATAATAAATAAAACGACTATGAACTAGCATCAATTTCAAACCACATATCTTCCAAGCAAAACAACCCACGTCATTCCTATTTTCAGGAATTAGTTCTGTATTTAATTCTATTTTTACACACTATGAACCCTTTACACTCGTCCATACTAATGTTCGGTAATCTTCAGGGCTAAGAACGCGTTAAAACTCAACAAATGAGTCCTGTTGCTCGGATTTTGCAGATTGTTGAATTTTACTTAATCAATAAATTATCAATGTGAGAGCAATTTTCCTGGTCGTTTCGCACCATTCTTTATTTTAGAAGAGATTCCATTTACCTGTGACATCAAAAGACCTATCCTCCCTAATGCAAATCTATCTTGCACAATCCTTGACTCTTTGAGTACTGAACTTCATGCACTGTACTATCCAAAAGACGAGTACCCCTGTTCTATGTGGTGGGTGTTTTGGAGTGGGAGTGATAAACCCGTGCTCTACTAAAATTACCGCACTTATAAGGTCCACTTTGGAATACTGGTATTGCTACGCCAATTATTACTCAAATTTGCTGCACTGTGTGGGCAGACTGGGGATAATCCATCACACTATCACAATAGGCGTGCATGCACCCATGCGTGTGATGTAGGTACAGGCTGTAAATACTGGACTGGTGGTGTGATGTATGTACTGGACTGGTGTGATGTATGTACTGGACTGGTGTGTTGTATGTACTGGACTGGTGTGTTGTGTGTACTGGACTGGTGTGTTGTATGTACTGGACTGGTGTGTTGTATGTACTGGACTGGTGTGTTGTATGTACTGGACTGGTGTGTTGTATGCACTGGACTGGTGTGTTGTATGTACTGGACTGGTATGTTGTATGTACTGGACTGCATGGTGTGTTGTATGTACTGGACTGGTGTGTTGTATGTACTGGACTGGTGTGTTGTATGTACTGGACTGGTGTGTTGTATGTACTGGACTGGTATGTTGTATGTACTGGACTGGTGTGTTGTATGTACTGGACTGGTGTGTTGTATGACTACTTCACTGTGAGGGTCTGGGTACCCGTTTACGTCCGTACTGGCTCTATTGTGGACTATTGGGCGGGCGCCGGGGCTGCGCCACCTTTCGGGGCCGCTGGCCTGACCATTGAGTGTATTGTTGTACTGTGTCTTTGAGTGAGTCAGTATATAATGCGGGTACATTTGGAAATAAATATCTTGGTGTTGGAGAATTGCCGATCCTTGCTCTGCGGCACAGTACTACGCGTTAGACGTATAGGCTGTATATTGGATAGGAAAGGATAGTATCCGTCACATTTGGTGGCAGCGTCGGGATTGTCGTTGACGAAGTACAACGAGACCCTGTGGATGTCAACTCGATCTGGTTGCAAGTACCAGAAATCTCAAATGGCAAACATCGCGGAGCAGAATCAGGCGATAGGAGCAAACACCGTTGAGCAGAATCAGGCGATTCGAGCAAACACCGTTGAGCAGAACCAGGCAGTTGGGGCAGTTGCAGAATTGCTGAGGCTGCTGGTGCAAAGGGAAGAGCAGGCTGAGGAGAGACGCCGACGAGAGGAGGAACGCCGCCGCGGGGAAGAGGACGAACGTCGTCGAGCGGAGGAGGAGAGACGTCAGCGCGAGGATGAACGTCGCCGTGCCGAGGAGCAGGAGAGACGTCAACGGGAGGAGGAACGTCGCCGTGCCGAGGAGCAGGAGAGACGTCAGCGCGAGGAGGAACGTCGCCGTGCCGAGGAGCAGGAGAGACGTCAACGAGAGGAGGAACGTCGCCGTGCTGAGGAGGAGGAGAGACGTCAGCGCGAGGAGGAACGTCGCCGGATCGAAGTAGCAGAGAGGGAGCGTATGGAAGCGGTATTTGCAGAAGAAAGAAGGGAGCAGAGGCGCATATTGGAAACCATACTAGAGGCTCAAGCACCCAGTCAGCAACGAAAGGAGACCGCGAAGCTCACCAAGCTTACTGAGAGCGAAGATATAGAGGCTTACCTGACCACCTTCGAAAGGATGATGTCGGCCCACGAGGTGGATAAGGAAAAATGGGCATTTAAGCTGGCTCCCAACCTTTCGGGCAAGGCTCAACTGGCGTACGCCGCTATGGACAGCGATGACGCAAAGGACTACGAGCAAGTCAAGGAGACGATTTTGCCACGCTACAACATCAATACAGAGACGTATCGACAACGCTTTCGGACCACCAAAAAGCAAGAAGATTGGTCATACAGGGACCTAATTGTGAGACTGCAGGACCTTTCGCGGAAATGGACTAAGGATAAAACAAGTGCGGAGGAGATCGTGGATCTGATGGTAACAGAGCAGTTTCTAACTACCCTTCCACAGGAGTTACGGGTCTGGGTTACTGACCGGAAGCCCAAGACTAGTACGGAAGCGGGGCAGATGGCAGATGAGTACGTGCAGACCAGGAAGTCTACACAGGAGAGCAAGCAGGTTCTAGGGGAAAGGATTAACAAGGAACCCCTTCAGTGCCATACATGTGGGAAGGCCGGACATATTGCTCGAGATTGCAGAATGAAGTCTATTGGAGGGCAGAAAAAGAGTGAAAAGGATGATAAGGAGAAGAACCAAAGGTCAGAGCTGCGGTGTTTCAACTGTGGTGGAAGGGGACACATGTCCATGAAGTGTCCAAGCAAGGCATTGACCTGTCTGGAACTCTCTGCACATCCAGTCTGGCACAGGAGTAAGGATGGTCCAACCTGCTCAGGAACGGTGGAGGGGCAGGCAACTGAGGACATTCTCCTAGATACAGGATGCTCCAGAACAATGGTGCGTACAGACTTGGTGGTGCCCAGTTCAGTATCCAGCACGCAGCAGGTGGTGATTCGGTGTGCTCATGGTGAAGCTGTCAGCTATCCAACCGCACTGGTTAACATGGAAATTGAAGGCCTACAAGTTTGTGTGGAGGCTGCTGTGTGCAAATCACTACCAGTTTCGGTACTTCTGGGTACAGACGTTCCAGAACTTTTTACCCTTCTGTCAAGGGTGAGATCTCAAGAAGATTTGGGCATGGCAGTGGTAACACGCTCCAAGTTTAAGCAGCAGCAACTGGAAGCTAGAGAAGAACAAGTCAGAGACCTACAGTCAGGAGCTAGGCCAACTTCATTGGAGGAACCTACAGCTAAGAAGAAGGGGATAGATACCAGCAGGGTTCCAGAAACTGAGAGTTATGACAGCAGCTTGCCAGGGGCAGCTTTCCACCAGGATTTATTTACGGGCGGAAGGTCTCGTAAGGTGCTGACAAGGAGTCAGAAGCGAGAGCGGAAGAAGGAACACTCTGAGCATGGTCCTACCTGGGCTCAAGAGTATCAAAAATGGGAGTTCGGTCCGGAGGAAATACAAAGACTGCAGAGAGAAGACAAGACCCTGAAGGATATCCGGGATGTGGCAGCAGATGCAGTGTTGGAGAAAGAAGCAGAGTTTTTCCATCGAGACGGTACCTATTATCGGAACCGAAAGCTGAAGGGTGAAATAGTGGAGCAGTTGGTATTACCAGAAGCATGTAGGGACCCAGTGTTGCATATGGCACATGCAATTCCTATGGCAGGGCACTTGGGCAGAAAGAAAACTACTGAGCGAGTCCTACAGAGGTTCTTCTGGCCTGGTGTAAGCAGGGATGTTGCAGAATATTGTAAGAACTGCCCTAGTTGTCAGAAGGCCTCTTCCAAACGAGTAGCCCCAGCACCACTTATACCGCTACCTGTAATTGCGGAACCTTTCTCCAGAATCGCTCTTGATATTGTTGGGCCTCTTCCAAGGAGCAGGTCTGGGAATCGCTTTGTACTGGTGATCTGCGATTATGCAACCCGGTACCCGGAGGCCATTCCCCTTCGCTCAGTTGATGCCGAACATGTAGCAGAACAGTTGGTCCAAGTCTTCTCCAGGGTAGGGATTCCTCAGGAGATAATGTCTGACCAAGGAACCAACTTTATGTCAACTCTCCTTGCAGAAATGTATAGACTACTCAATGTTCAGCGCTTACGGACCACACCCTACCATCCCCAGTGCAACGGCTTGGTCGAAAGGTTTAATCAAACCTTAAAGGCTATGCTAAGAAAGTCAGCAACCAAGGATGGAAAGGACTGGGACAAGCTTCTACCCTACCTCCTCTTTGCGTATAGGGAGGTCCCTCAGGAGTCTACAGGATTTTCCCCCTTTGAGCTCCTTTATGGGCGGAGTTTTAGAGGCCCACTTGATGTTCTCAAGGAAACATGGGAAGCAAGGGAGAAGACTGACGAGAGTGTGGTGTCCTATTTGATGCTTATGAGGGAAAGACTGGAGAGGATGACTGAACTGGCCCAAACCAACACAAGCCAAGCGCAGCAGGGACAGAAGACCTGGTATGACAAACATGCCAGACTCAGGAGTTTTGAAGCCGGAGATAAGGTACTGGTGCTGCTACCTACAGATACCAGCAAGTTCCTTGCCCAGTGGAAGGGACCATATCCGGTGGTCAAGCGAGTCAGTGACGTCTTGTATGAAGTAGACATGATCGGAACCCGAAAAAGACACAGAGTATTCCACATCAACATGCTGAAGAGGTGGAATGAAGTGAAATCACTGCTATGCGTTGAGGAGGGTGAGGCTGATGAGGAGAGCCTGGACAGTGGACTCAGCATGGGAGGGAAACTGTTGGTAAATGAAGATCTAGATGAGAACAAGTATCAGGAGTTACAATCACTCTGCTCCGACTTCCAAGATGTGCTTCATGGTAAACCAGGATGCACAATGTTAACAGAGCATAGCATTCCTACTGGATCCTCTATTCCTGTGCGACAAGCGCCATACAGACTCCCGTATGCTCATAGGGAATGGGTGAAGAAGGAAATAGAGGCCATGCTGAAGGATGGAGTGGTCGAACCATCAATGAGTGACTGGGCCTCTCCTATTGTCCTGATAGAGAAAAAAGATGGAGGCATAAGGTTCTGCGTGGATTATCGCAAGCTGAATGTGGTGACTCAGGGAGATGCCTACCCTATGCCTAGAGTTGATGAACTACTGGACCAACTGGGTAATAGCCAGTACATGACTACCCTTGATCTTGCAAGAGGCTACTGGCAGGTGCCTGTCAAGCAGGAGGACCAGCATAAGACTGCATTTACCACTCCTTACGGGTTATACCACTTTAAGGTCATGCCTTTCGGCTTATGTGGGGCACCAGCTACCTTTCAGAGGATGATGGATCGACTTCTCAGAGGGGCTGAAGAGCATGCAGCAGCATATATAGATGACTTGGTCATCTACAGCCAAACCTGGGAGGAACACATCTGTCACCTCAGGGATATCCTTACTCGGTTAAGAGCTGCAAAACTGACAGCAAGACCCGAAAAATGCCAACTGGGGATGAGACACTGCACTTACCTAGGTCATGTAGTTGGATGTGGACGTGTAAGGCCAGAGCAGAGCAAGATTGAAGCTGTGAAAAGCTTTCCAGTCCCACTCACTAAGAAGGATGTGCGCTCATTTCTAGGACTTACGGGTTACTACCGGAAGTTTATTGCAAACTATGCTAGTTTAGTAGCCCCTCTGACTGACCTTACACGGAATGCAGCTCCAACTCAGGTTGAATGGGATTCAGAGTGTGAGAAAGTTTTCAAGGAGTTGAAGATACAGTTGTGTAGTGCCCCTGTTCTTCGAACTCCCGACTTTGGGGTTCCCTTCATCCTGCAGACTGATGCCTCTGATTGTGGACTTGGAGCTGTACTCAGCCAGATGGATGCATCTGGAGAAGAACACCCTGTGGCTTATTACAGCCGAAAACTGGCACCAAGGGAGAAAAACTATGCCACGATAGAAAAGGAGTGCTTGTCAATCAAGGCTGCAATTCAGAACTTTAGGGTCTACCTTGTGGGAGCCAAATTCACTGTGGTGACAGATCATAAGGCACTCAAATGGCTGAACACCATGAAGGATAACAACCCACGGCTGACCCGATGGTACCTTTTCCTCCAACCCTACCAGTTCGAGGTGGAACACCGATCAGGAAAATTAAATGGAAATGCCGATGCCCTCTCCCGAGGTTCCCTACCAATGCGATCATCTGAGGGTCAGCCTTCAGATAAGGTGGAGGGAGTGTGAGGGTCTGGGTACCCGTTTACGTCCGTACTGGCTCTATTGTGGACTATTGGGCGGGCGCCGGGGCTGCGCCACCTTTCGGGGCCGCTGGCCTGACCATTGAGTGTATTGTTGTACTGTGTCTTTGTGTGAGTCAGTATATAATGCGGGTACATTTGGAAATAAATATCTTGGTGTTGGAGAATTGCCGATCCTTGCTCTGCGGCACAGTACTACGCGTTAGACATATAGGCTGTATATTGGATAAGAAAGGATAGTATCCGTCACATTCACACATACGGCTTCATATATTCCCTGTGGCTTGCTTCAGAACTAGGGGTGGGGGGTGGGGAGTGGGGGGGAGATCTCTCCTAAAATTGTGAGGATGTATACAGGTGTCTAGTACTGCCCACCACCACCCTCCCTCTTTCATAAAGGTGCAGGGGCAATGCTTCACCCCTTCCCTCCCCCCTCATACAACACACCAGTCCAGTACATACAACAGTACATACTATATACCAGTCCCCAGTCCAGTACATACATCACACCAGTCCAGTTCAACACACCCAGTCCAGTACATATAATACACGAAACCAGTACATACATCCGACCACCAGTCCAGTATATACAACACCTCAGTCCTGTACACCTGTACATACAGCACACATGCATGCGTGCGCTTGAGTGTAGGCCTATGGTGATGGTGTAATGGATTATCACTGGCCTGCCCACACAGCGAACTTGAGTCCACGGCACCATAAGCTCTGATCAAAAACTATACCAAGGTCATATCAGCGGGCCTAATAAGTGTGGTAACTTTAGTTGAGCACGGGTTTATCCCAAAACACCCTCCATACTCACGAGCTTCTAGGCAGTACTCAATAGCCTAGAGTCAAGATGATAAAATATATAAATAACGGATTTCATTACAGGACGTAGGTCTATTTAATATTCATCATGGCTCAGGTGATGTATGAAATCTCGCTCGGGTGATTTGAATCACTTCTAAAATAAACAATGGTGCAAAACAACTGGAAAAATTGCTCTCACTTTGATCATCAATATCTTGATTACAGATGAATTAAAATTCAATGATCTGCAGAATCTGATAGCAACTGGAATCCTTCGGGTACGTTGCAATTTTGACTCTGGCGAGACGCTCTTTTATGCGTTCTTAACCTTGAAGGTTGGTATGGGCGTGTAAAAGGACTCATAGTGTGTATATGTGATGCTTCCATTGACAATGTACTGTATGTTACATGATTTTTGAAATAGATGCTGGCCTCATGAAGGCATTTGCCCAGGAGCCTACTGCTGATGACAGATTTCCATCTTGATGTGGACATTGCCCCCTCCCCCACACATGAGTCTTGATTGATTGAGAAGAACCGAAAATCAAAATTATGTGTGTGTGTGTGTGTGTGTGTGTGTGTGTGTGTGTGTGTGTGTGTGTGTGTGTGTGTGTGTGTGTGCGTGTGTGTGTGTGTGCGTGTGTATGTCAAAAAAGCACAAGAACAGTTTTGCCCATCATTATCTGTGATGCAGACCTTACAATAGAGTTGATTATGTTCCTTGTGTGCTATGTAAACTTCTACAGGTGCTGACCTTACAATGTGGTTAGCTATCTGCTAGTAATGGATGTTTTAACCATAAGTTGTGTACATGTATCTATGTTTGTACAAACCACACACTGTGTGCATGTACACCTCCATGTACATGTATGGCAAATATGCAATGGAGAACAGGGTGAGTGAAAGATGGGAAGAGATATGGGGTTGGTGTTAGAGTATTGTATCAGATGAGGAGGGACATTAACCATTGACTCCATTAAATTAATGAAGTTGGGATATTGTGTACTTCGTGAGTGAGAGGCGTGGCAGAGGACAGAGATGTGATATTTCCTTCTTAGCCTTTTTAATACGTTTGAAGGGTAAGACCTTATTCCTGCTACCCCACACACACACACACACACACTATACACATGTATATAAAAGACACAAAACACATGCACATCTGATCAGCATTCCTAAAAGTCACATTAACTTTTATGAGGAGATCAAATGAACCTGCACTGTGCATCCGGTATTTCATATGTATAACCAACCTTAGAAGCCTGATTGACATTAGCTCCTCCTGCAAGCAACATCTTCACTACATTAAGGTGTCCATTGAAACTTGCTGTCCACAATGGACCCTGACCCTGAAATAGAAAAATGCATACATCACTAGCATGTGTACAACCTTTCTCTATATTTTCTGTATGAAACGTTAACAAACACATTCATGAAAGTACATTCTAAATGTACGTATACGGTCCAAATCACGCAAGAGGTGGCACCATAAATAAGTACTGTATACACCGGATTGCTCAATGGCACTATTAATAATGGACCCAAATACAATGGAAAGTTACCAATATCATCATTCCATAGGCATTAACATCACGCCACTTACGCTTGGCATGTGTGCTATATTCACATCAGCACCTGCTCCCAACAAGCTCTGCACTACATCATGATGACCCTTCTCACTGGCCGCAAACAATGGAGTTTCATTGTCCTGGTAAAGGAGTGATGGAACAAAACAAGAAAGCTCAATGCACATAATTCCCACACGTACCCATCAAGACATTGGTGCATGTATAACAATGTGTGGACATCCAGTTGTGTCATGTTCAGGGTAACTGACACTATAGTGAACACCCTGTGAGATGTGTGTGCTAGGGAGGTGTCTTAATGCCTCAAAGAGGTCTTAAGCACGAGCCATTGATTGGGCGCTGACGCGATAGTACCAATCTTGTCTCTCTGGGCTGCATTGTGTCAACTACATCACTGTCATGACGATGCTCCATTCTGTGAGACATAACACTGTATGGCACTGTATGGCACTGTATGGCACTGTATGGCACTGTATGGCACTGTATGGCACTGCATACTAATGACATCTCCCTCTCAATGCATCATACGCCATTTAACATAGTAGGACTGGGGACCAAACCAAAGTAACCAAGGCATAAGTGGTGACAAGCTTCTATGATGCAAGTAGCTATGCTGGGTCAGCCTGGGCCTTAGCCTAAGGCCCTTGTCATGGACCACCTTCATTTAGACTCTCTGGGCTGTATTATTTCCACTACATCACTGTCACAATGATGCTCTATTGCCACTGCATGCTGTGTGCACCACATGCAATGACATATAATGTCATGTAATGACATGTAATTACTTATACCTCACATGTAATGACCACATGGACTAAAACTGCAATAGATAAACTCCCATCATCCACCATCACCTTCACACACAACTGTGACATTACATATGACATATGTACAAAGGGTGGTAAAATGTATTCTGGAGATGACTACCCATGGCAAGGTCATGCTTTCAAGAGGACAACTGAAGAGTTTTCTGAATCCCTAGCTGGACTGCACCTAGCATTGTACTAGGTGACATCCCATGTTGTGCATGACCATGTAGAGTATGACCTTTGTATCATTCCTCCAATGAGGTCACTATGACCCATGTAAGTGGAGAGACATTCAATAGTCCTACACATATGTGCTCTGCATTATGATTCTGACATGATCTATCTATATCAGTTCTCCCCAGCCTTGTGGGAAGGGCAAGCTTTACGCCAGGGGAATGGGGATACATTTAGAGTATGTCGGGCAATGCTATCTCTTAATAAACCTCTAGTGCTGAATTTAGTTTCGTTGATGGGAAGCTACTTGCCTAATTTGTAAGAGCACACATGATGTAATGAAATTTGAGGTTTACATGACCACATGTAACCATTGGCTCCCTGCATCATACCTCATGCAACTACATGTATTCACAACAAATGAATGGCTTATCAAATTGCTTTCTGATCACATTTTTGGAAGACACTGCCAGGCACAATAGAGGCATGGAGCCTCAATAAAAAGGCAAGGCGCTGCACCCTGCCACAACTAGCTAGGGTGAACACTGCATGTATTCTATTACATCACTTAGGTGTGCACTATGTCAGGAGTAAGTCACTCATTAGCTGATGTCATTCAGTGCATAGTATATAGACATGAATGGTGTTTTGTTTCCAGGAGATCAGGTGATCAACTCTTGTTATGAAGATGGATGTGGGACTTACAAGTAGTTGCAATGGCTACATTGGTGCTGAATTTCATTTTGTTGTAAGAGCACACATGATGTAATGAAATTGCATGACCACATGTAACCTTTGGCTCATGCACCATACTTATTGAACTACATGTACAGTGTATTCACAACTAATCAATGGCTTATCAAAATTGGTATTTTGGGAAGACACTCAAAATAGGCATGAAGCTCTGTAACGTACTGTACTTTGCTACACTGCATGTATTTGATTAAATCAAGAGAGAAGTGACCCCTAGGTGCACTGCATGTATTTGATTAAATCATGCTGAAATGACGCTTGAGCATAATAGAACAAATTTGTAATCTGCCCCTTTGAATTTAGTCTGTTTCGTGAGCAGTCCATTTCAAACTTAATAAATGTTAGCAAAATCGCATAAAATCTAAATCCTGTGTAATATTCAACCAATTTATCATCACCACATATATGCTCAATCCTAAACTGTGTATCTTTACTTTTCTTTAGCATTTCAACCTCGAGTCCACTTCAAATACGAGCATGGAGTGATGCACTTTGCTCTTCGTTTAACAAAGGATTTCACTGCCGCTCAACAGGTATATATAATGGAGATGCTTAAGCTAACCATTCAATCATTATCAAACTGGTGCCACTACTAAAGTGAACCCATCTATTCATGCCGAATCTACCCCCTTCCATCAACCGTAGTCAAATCAGGCCGACCCTCAATCGCCACTACTGTTGTCGAATGCCCCCCGATTGGCGCCAACGTTGGCAGTACTGCAACCAAGACAGCTTCTTCAGCTATCGCCACAGGTGTTAGAAGTGCAGGAACGAGTAATCTCATATAAAGTGCCACCGTTGAATAATTGGTTGGTCGCAATATGACATATCACTACTAGAAAACTTCATTCTGCTTGATAAATAACTTGATAAGCCTTGTGATGCTTGCATCAGTCCTGTAGTGTATGACCTTTGTGATGACATTATATGGATGTACTATGGTAGTGTTGAAAAGTCCTGCCATTCAAGTGTGTTACAGGCTGCATGGGACCATGACACAGATTTGGAGAAAGCCTACTGTAGCTGACCTATTCGGAAATGTGTGTCACCACTGCAGTGAAGTTTAGCGAAAGGACAGACTGGGATCACATGAAAACGAGCAAACTCTTGGATCCTTTAACAATTATTTTTATACAAATCATCTGGATCCCAATATCAGTTTCCTATCAAAAGTGCCATGCAGCAGTTAGATGACCTTGACATGATTTGGTTGCATCACATTGTTTTGCAATGCATTCTTTTCATACATCAGTGTGTCTTTTGTGTTGTAATATTTACTTGTCCACTCATTCCAATGAGTGTGCAGCCTCAAAATTAATTCAATACATGGGTTCAATTTTGTGATACTTGACACCACAGCTCAATTGAGAATTGGATATGTTAACCATTGGTTATCGCAATAGTTGTTTCTTTTCTACACAACCCACTCGTATGCGCCCAAAGCACTATTGTGTATTCTATTTGATGCAGCCCAGAGAGTCTAAATTAAGGTGGTCCATGTGGGCCTAAGGCTAAGGCCACTCACATGGTGATGTAATTCAATAACTTTAATAGAAGCGATGCACATGTAGGTATGTGTGTACTGACCTTAGTGACCTGATTGATATTAGCTCCAGCTTGAATTAGTGTCTTCACTACATCAAGATTTCCTTCCTGACTTGCCATGTACAGTGGACTGCATTCATCCTGCAATACAAATCCCATCAGTATTTTACTTATGATAGCCTATATGACAGGATGTTGTTTTGCAAAAACACATGAATGCTATATATAATGTAGATCAAATCCAACATGTTAGGGTGGGTAACCGGTTATCATGTTATTCAGGTTATTCGGATATTCGCAAAAACCTATCCATTTGAATAGCAATTTAGCATTACTCGGAATAATCGATTAGTGAATTTTATCTATTTGAAATAACAGGCTTATGTTTCTCCATTCGGAGGTACATAGGTATTCATTGTCAGCATAGAAAATTCGCCCATTATACCTTTTTATACCGATATTTGGATATGATTTTCAATTGAGTATTTCATAATTAGAGTTATATATATAAATACGTCACTGTTATTTTTACTACACATGCAACGTGGGGACGACATCGGAAGCAATTAATAATATGATAGGCATTGAGTAAATACATAGAAGTATGATATATAATATGCATCAATTGGGGATACAAGCATGTACTAGCTCAATGCATTATCAAGTAAGTAACTAAGTTCATTAGTATATGAGTAGCAATAAATTTATGTAACAGTACTAGGATTGCATTGTATTATTGTACAGTGGTATGAAGTGAACATATCTCAGTATTGCGCTAGCGAGTGAAATAGAATGACAGACTTCTCAACCACTTCAAGTAAGTATGCGCGCTCTGTTTGAGTTTGTATAGAGCAGTACACATGAGAAATTTTAAATGCATTTAGCGAGAACGTGAATGGAGTGTTGTTGGATGATTGTTAAGTGGAGCATGTGATTGTAGGTGATGTGGGGTGAGTTTTTAATGGTGATGTTTGGTCTCAGTGGTTTATGTTGGATAGTTAGGTTTACATTACTATCGATATGTACAAGTGCATGGTAAAGACATACAATTTATTAAACTCTATTTGGCAAACACATGCTACTGTAGACCTTTGTGTCTCTGTGTTTTCACCTTACATGCATAGCTCTAGTTTGGGTGCGAGACCAGGTGGATTTCTGTGCAGACATAAATTATCTTCTCAGTGTGCACTCCACAAGCACCATAACCTGAATAACCTAGGTATTCGGCAGGAAATTTGGCAAATCCTATTCTGAAAAATCGATTAGGGGTTTAATTGTATTCAGAAAAATCGATTTTCATTATGCAGGGGAGGTTACGCACCCTACAACATGTGACATGCCTCACATGTCTGTACACACCTACAACATATGAGGGACAGGGGAGGAGGAGATAATACACAGTACTACAGTGTATAGTAATGTCCATGTGTCTGATCATGTGCGTGATCATGTGACATGCAATGCTCATGTGACTATGCAGTGTTTGTGCAGACTTAAATTGGAAGCAAAATGCATGTATCGCTACATGTTCAAGTACGAGGGAATGGAGTTACACTGCACACTACACTAGGCTATGAGGCCTACCCGATCAAGCATGTACTGAAGTTAAATACTATCCACTTTTGGCATTACCATGAAATAACACTAATTTGTTTGTAGCAGATATCGATAACGGAATAGATGCCAGAAATAGGACAGATGTGATCTAATGATGTGTAATCGATACCCGCATTGTCGTTAATTATGGCCTGACAATAACGACATAATGAATACCCGCCAGCACCGCATGTTGTTTAGGTGACTGGAGGACCAGAAATGAGAATGCAACTAACACGGTACAAATGTTCTGTCTAAAAGGCGCCAACTAACGACTGGTTTTCCGTACCAGACCTCGGGAACCTAACAGTACATCTTCACGCATCTGGGAAGGGGGTGGGGGGGAAGGCTTCGCGGTGACGCATGACCAAAGATATAGAGAGGTTGCAGTGTCATCCCGGGAAGAGCGACGGCCATGTTTTTTGGGTGTCCCGAGTTCTGTTACAGGTTGTAAATAATCTGTTACAGATTGGAAACATTCTGTAACAGAACTGGCAGGGCCGGCGCAGCCCATAGGGCAGGTAGGGCATTTGCCCTACCACTTTTTCCCGCGACTAAGATAATTATTAATAATTTTCATTAATTAATTAGCTTTGATTAAATTTATAAATAACCGTTAGCATGCGCAATGGGCCGCCGTACTTTGCGTAGGTCGCTCAGAGCACAGAATATCTATTTTTGGAAAGTTTTAACTGACTGCAATATGTTATGCGTAATTGAATTTTTGTGGTAATTAATTATTCATAGCCTGCCCTACCATATTATATACGCTTCCGCCGGCCCTGACTGGAGACACCCAAAAACATGGCCGCCGCTCCTCCCGGGATGACACTACAACCTCTCTATAGAAACCTTGTGCCTGAGTGAAATAGCTAATCCGGCCCTGGTAGGGTCAGACTCGGCCTTAGCCTAATTAGGCACACGCGGACTGCCTTACTTTAAGGTTCTCTGCCGTTATTATATCACTGTCACGATGGTGCTCGATCGCTACCGAGAAATGCATGCTTCAATTAATTAAGGACGCACTTACCTTATCCGTTACGGTGGCTGTGTCTCCATCACGTGCAGCCCGGGTCCGTTGTGTTGCTGTCTGTGCGTAACCACATTAGTTTCAATCGTAAATATACATGATCTACAAGAAAATTTAACCATGGTTGCTTACTTGATCCATGCCTCAATAGCTAGCTGTACACTCAGCCTATCGGTACGGTCACAAATTTTATCCCACCCCCACATGAATTGCAACGCGCATGCCCAAAGATATAGCGTGGGAGATGGCCTTATAATTAGCCTTGACTTTCCTGAAGATCAGAATTACCTATCTCTCACGGCTCCCCGTAGTTGGAGCAAACGATGTGCGTATACAAGAAATCAAATACACCAGAGATGACGAATAGTCAGTCCCGCAAGTCACACTGCCCGCGCTGTGACTAAACAAGAGTAATGCGCGCGTTACGTTTATAGCATTAGTTTTCAATTGATCCAGCAGCGTTATGAACAGAAGTAGCGACTCCAAACCTTGATTCATATTCTATGCGCCGAAACGGAATACTTGCGAAACGATTATATCCTATGGATGGATGAGCTGCAGAAACTTAAAAACATAATGGGAGCCAAATCAGTTTGCTCTAGTCAGTGCGATCAGAGATATCACTTTTAGAGAAAGGTTATCAAACTTAGTATTATAGATTCTAACAGCAGAAGTGGGCAAAGGACTAAACAGAATAGTTTTGCGGTTGTACGGTTTGCATGATGTATTGTACAGTTTGCATGATGTATTGGTAATTTAATACAAATCGCCACTGCATTGTGGTACTTTTACCACTGTTGTCTCAAACCAGAAAATTAACTTTATTAAACGCCAAGTGCATATACACATGCTTGCTCACAAAACGAGAATTATCGTCCTCACCATTCATGCAGTGCTGTGTGTTATATTGTGTTGATCAAAATCACTTTCAATACCATTGTACATGCATAACTGGATACAAATGTTTGAACGTATGTATTCCTGGTGTAAGCGCATTATGTATGTCCACCTTTATAACCCACTGGCACCTTTGGTGCAACAACAAACAAAAAGGGGTGTTCCTGCCCCTCCCCTCAACCAATCATTTTTCAATTACCATGTGCTGCAGTACAACCTACTCATTTAATCTTGTAGTTCATCATTGATAATCTGTTCTGGAATAACAGAAGTGTTTTAATGATTACTTAACGGTACCAATAACTGGTACGTGGTAAGAAAAAGCTCCCTCCCCTCACCCACCTCCCTCCCCTCATCCACCTCATCCCTCTCTCAACACCTCCTCCCTCTCCTCACACACCTCTCTCCCTCACCCACCTCCTCCCTCCCCTCACACACCCTCCCCCCTCTCACCCACCTCCTCCCTTCCCTCACACACCTTCTCCCTCTCCTTACAACACCTTCACCTCTCCTACCCCTGCACCCACCTCCTCCCTCCCCTCACCCACATCCCTCCCCTTAAACACCTCATCCCTCCCCTCACACACCTCCCTCCCCTCATTCACCTCCTCCCCCCTCACCACCTCCTCCCTCCCCTCACCCACCTCCTTACTCCACTCACACACCTCCTCTCCCCTCACCACCCCCTCCCTCCCCTCACCACACTCTCCCTCCCCTCACCACCCCCTCTCTCCCCTCACCACTACCTCCTCCCCTCACCATCCCCTCCCTCCCCTCACCTCCCCATCCCTCCCTCACCACCCCATCCCTCCCTCACCTCACCACCCCATCCCTCCCTCCCCTCACCACCCCTCCCTCCCCACCCACACTTTAGTCATCTCTCTGCATGTGCGGCCACACACAGGCTTTATATTCTGGCTCAGTAGTTTTAAGGTTCTTCATGTCAGTCAGAGCTACCTAAATTCAGCTGCAAGTCTCATTGACAGAACTGCATGCAATTGCTAGGTTCCATTGTGTCCTCCACTGCACTTGCACAAGCAAGGAATACACAAACATATCGTGATCTGACCAACAACGCCATATACAACGCAGGTCGGAAGCCAGGTGAGCAAAGGTGTGTTATGGCGTATGTCACACCCCCCCCCCAAAAACCCTCCCCCCCCCCCCCGTAACCTATATACAAAACAAGTGTCAACTTCGGCAAGCCCAAGTGGGGTTAGGGAGGGAGGAGGGTGGGTGAGTGAGGTAGGGGGGAGGTAAGTTGAGAGGAGGGAGGGTAAGGATTATGCCTAATTTCTTGTACAGTAGTAGTGTAGAAGATTTTTAAGCTCCAAGATGTGCTCAATTAGTGTATCTTATCAAGTAGCCTATTAGTGAGGAATTGGGTGACTGATGCCCAATAGAGAGATGAGAGAGAGAGAGAGAGAGAGAGAGAGAGAGATAGAGAGCGAGAGCGAGAGGAGGAGAGAGATAGAAGAGAGATAGATCGAGCTGCGATACTATCGATATCGATCGCGCTAGAATCGAGAGTAGATCGAGAGATATACGAGATAGAGAGAGAGAAGAGAGAAGAGAGAGATAGGAAGGAAGATTCCTTCCTGTTTTCAGGATCAGATTAGTGGTGTAGAATATGAATTGTGGTCAAGTGTGATCAATATTTGTAGTGGTATTGAATGGCCTCTAATATTCCTCTTCCCCTCAACTTCCTGGCTACATCTCTTCCCTCCATGATGCAAGTTGCACAGTACAGTACCTCGTGTGTCTTTTGGGTGCATGTGCTCAGTAATTCAGGGCACTAAATTATGCTCACTGGAAGCATTCACAAATGACATAAAACCCATCAGGTCCCTCTGTGTCTGCCAGACCCAGGGGACCCTACATGTCAGCTCATGATTAGTTATGTGTTGCTGACACCCAAGATGCTGCAGTTTTCAGTTCAGTTCTTAATCCTACAAGGTTTGGCATAGCCACAGGCCTTCATGTGTGGGACTCATCGAGTGACTTGTGAGCAAGTCCCACCAACGTGGGTGTAAACTGTGGGTGAGCGGTAATGTACACACTTCATCAGAGTCTTGATCCTGAATAATATCACCTATTCCACTCACCTCCTCCCACACACATACACATGCAGCTACTTGTCCATCACAGCCTGCTACACCAAAGAGTGGGAAATGTGTTGGAAGAATCCTGAACATGTGAGATCATGTGACCTACACATGCATGATGCCCAAGTGTTGTGTTATTTCAAAATAGTGTCTCTTTTTTTTTCTAACACTAATGTGACAGTCCTGACACATGGTGTTCATGTATCCTTGATTTATTAACTCCTCCTCCCCACCCCCTCTCAGGTCCAGTTGTACCAGTTCATGGCCAAGGACAATGTTTCCTTCCACACTGTGGTGTTCCCGAGTTTCCTCCTGGGGGCAGAGGATAACCACATTCTCCTCAACCACATGAGCTCTACGGGTGAGGGCCCGGGAAAAGCAAAGGTGTGTGGAATGCTTGTATGCCCAAATAAGGGCAGTCTTGAAACAGTATTGTGTGAATGTTGTCTCAAAACCACAGATAAGTGATATCTGCCAAGGTGGTTTGTTCCAAAGAGGGGTGGTTTTACATTTCAATAACTACATGGGGATGCTACATAATGATGATTGAATAAGTGGTGCATTATTAGAAATGATGTCCATTCAGTCCATGATGTATAAGTAGTAAATTGATTTTTAATTGGATAAATGACCAGCTATAAATGAATGTACAAACACAAATAAACGCCTAGAGAAGTACAACACTGTAACCATTACAGACACAAACACACAAGTCACAATAAAGCACATATTCCAATGTATCCAGATCTGCACTTGCACAACAAGGAATGCGCTAGCATTGGAGCATATCATGATCAGTTCTGACCAACAACGACTCATCTGCAAGGCAGGCCAGGAAGCCAGGTGAGCAAAGGTGTGCTTGGCTATGTCACCCAAGTACCAAGAACAACAAGTGGTCAACACTGGCAGCCCAAGTGGGTTTGCTTTTTATCACATGTAACCAGCTCAGCAAAAGGTCACGGCATGCAGTCACTCTTAGAAAAGCCTATAAGTATAAGATCTGCATATCTGTACCACACACACATGCACATGGCTCTATTTATGTATGTATACATGTAGCTGCATGCCTACAACTTTGTCTTCCTCCCCCGGCCTCTCCCCCCCTCGCACACTCTAATCGTATGCCCCAACGTATGTATGCCAGTGTGCCCTAATGTATGCCCATTGCCAGGCTTAGCCTAATACATATATACCTTAGTTGCCTTCGAACGCCGTTCTCCAAAAGGCTTGTCGATGTGTGGGTGCGTGTGTGTGTGTGTGTGTGTGTGTTTGTGTGTGTGTGTGTGTGTGTGTGTGTGTGTGTGTGTGTGTGTGTGTGTGTGTGTGTGTGTGTACGTATGCGTGTGTAAGTGTATCGGTATGCGTGTCACACGCACGCACATATACTGTACAATAATCGTAGATTGAAAGTTGGGTAGTATGCATGTACAAAGCCTTCTTATAGGCATAAACGCAAGCGTAATCGGTATACACACACAAAGTGTAATACGCACAATAGTGACTGACCTTGTATAATGGGCTATTCCATTATTTAACCGTACACCCCTACAGATGACAATAATTGCAAACGTATACCCCCGGGACAATTTATAAAAACACCCCTGGACAAGCTTGTATTATACCTCCACCCCCCCAGGGACAGACTTGTAAATGCCCCCTGGACGAGCTTCTGTTTTGCCCCACCCCCCTGGACAATCTTCTATGTTGTTCCACTCCCCCCTGGACAAGCTTCTATTATGCCTTCTAACCCCCCAGGACAGGGATTTAAATGACAACCCCCCGGGGACATATTCCCTATACCCCCCTGGACACCATTTATTGTCATCTGTAGGGGTATATAATTAAATAATGGAATAGCCCAATATGTGATTTGTCAGAAATTATAAATTTAGCTATTAATGTTGTTTGCGTCGTAAAATAATGCAATTAACGTTAATACGGTGCATATAAATTATTCGAGCGAGGGCCGCTAGGGATGTACAAGAGTACTAGAGCAACGTCATTTTTTAAACAGATATAGTAGATTGATAGATATCATTGAATCGTGACCTATAAATCCGACAGGTGTAAGGTGTTTTCACCACAGTACAACACATTGGTACATAGTGGACCACAATCTGTTGCCGCAAGTGAAAAATTCAACACGAACCGCGTAGAAGTTAGCCGCACATTCCTCAGCCGCACATTCCAGCGGTTTAATCGGTATGAAAGCTGTGCGGCCCTCATGAATTGCAAATGATTTATTGGTTTACAAACTTGTGGTCTACTATTGTGTCTATGAATCTCATCAGTACGAAAAACGGCCAAGTTCAATGGTCCGATTGCATCCATGCACGAAAAGTCCAAGTACATTTCAGTGTTGCTGGTAGCATTCACTGATTCTAAATTTGCTTTAAAAGCATGCTTCATATCTTTGAACTTTCCTCAATACTCACTCAAACCCTGAGGCTTTGATACTAGTGGTTAAGCATTCACCTACAGAACCATAGTATGCATCAATATGTATAACCTTCAGTGTAGAATGGGCCTTCAACACACTGGACTGTGAGGGGCTATTTTAAAATAATCATATATATGATGACAAATTATCATACATCGGGAATAATTATTGTTACCTCAATCTCTTCTCTAACAGTACTGCTGATGTTTCAGAACTTTCATCTTCAACTGTATTTGTTTTGTGCTGCTGTGGTGCAGTGAAATAGATTTTAATACTGTTAATATAGTAAACTTTCACCTCCAATAGTGTGCTAAGCTCTTCTGCAGCAACTTCTGCTGAAACCATCTCGACTGACTCTCTGGACCCACTGAACTCAAAAGGGTTTCTTTATGGTCATACCCAATCGATACACTGCATCAATGTACCTCGATGATGGGTATTTAAGGCCTGAAAGTGATCGAGCCACCAAGTACCAATACCCATGAGGTGGAAATCGTGAGGCGGCGTTTGGTTGAGGTAAACCGTTCTCCTTTAGGACAGCTGCAAGCTCAAATAAATACTTCTCCTTTCACCTAGGCTGCATCAATGACGATTAACAAAGTTCCCTATAGCATAAAGAGCTACAAAAACCTTACCATGGCTTGACAAATAAGTGCCAAAGCCACGTGACAGCAATTGAGAGACCAGTAATGCAAGAAGAGGGAGGTACACGTAGGCTTGATAGGAGAGCTCGAGCCCCCCCCCCCCCCCCCCCCCCCCCCCCCCCCACCCTAATTGACAACATCAACACCACCATTGACAGATAAGGTGATAGAATAAATGAAAACACAGTATGAAAAATTTCCAATGTGCAAGCCAAATAGTCACGATTTATGGTTCACAACAGTGATGTAAACTGCACTGAAGTCAGTGACTGCATGCCATGAATCGTCAACATTTGAAAACAACCTTGCAAAGGGAAAAGGCAGACACTCAGGTTATGCAGCAGTTGGAAGAAAATTACAAACACTAATAGAATGTGGACCTTGTGTGAGTTCAAAAGTATCAGAGTCCATGGAAATCAGCGCCCATTTCAGTGATGTCGGCCATCTTGACCTCACAAACTTGGCATGGCATATGTAGGAGATACAAATGTGAGGCTATACTGCAGTAAGACTCAGGAATGCTTGTACTAACTACTAAGGTACCTAACATCCAGTTTGAAACATCAGGGCCCCTACTAGCCATGGTCCACTTCAGTAATGTCGGCCATCTTGACCTCACACACTTGGCATGGCCTCTGTAGGTGGGTACAAGAGATACAAATGTGAGGCTATACTGCAGTTAGACTCAAGACTGCTTGTACTAACTATTCATGTACCTAACATTCAGTTTGAAACATCAGGGTTTCTACTAGCCACAGTCCACTTCGGTGATGTCGGCCATCTTGACCTCACACACTTGGTATGGCCTCTGTAGGAGGGTGCCACAGATACAAATGTGTGGCTATACTGCAGTAAGACTCAGGAGTGCTTGTACTAACTGCTTAGGTACCTAACATCCAGTTTGAAACATCAGGGCCCCAACTAGCCACGGTCCACTTCAGTGATGTCGGCCATCTTGACCTCACACACTTGGCATGGCCTCTGTAGGAGGGTACAAGAGATACAAATGTGAGGCTATACTGCAGTTAGACTCAGGAGTGCTTGTACTAACTATTCATGTACCTAACACTCAGTTTGAAACATCAGGGTTTCTACTAGCCACAGTCCACTTCGGTGATGTCGGCCATCTTGACCTCACACACTTGGCATGGCCTCTGTAGGAGGGTGCCACAGATACAAATGTGTGGCTATACTGCAGTAAGACTCAGGAGTGCTTGTACTAACTGCTTAGGTACCTAACATCCAGTTTGAAACATCAGGGCCCCAACTAGCCACGATCCACTTCAGTGATGTCGGCCATCTTGACCTCACACACTTGGCATGGCCTCTGCAGGAGGGTGCAAGAGATGCAAATGTGAGGCTATACTGCAGTAAGACTCAGGAGTGCTTGTACTAACTGCTCAGGTACCTAACATCCAGTTTGAAACATCAGGGCCCCAACTAGCCATGTTCCACTTCAGTGATGTCGGCCATCTTGACCTCACACACTTGGCATGGCCTCTGCAGGAGGGTGCAAGAGATACAAATGTGAGGCTATACTGCAGTAAGACTCTGGAGTGCTTGTACCAACTGCTCATGTGCTTTAAATCCAGTTTGAAACATCAGGGTCCCTACTAGCCATGGTCCACTTTGGTGATGTCGGCCATCTTGACCTCACACACTTGGCATGGCCTCTGCAGGAGGGTGCAAGAGATACAAATGTGAGGCTATACTGCAGTAAGACTCTGGAGTGCTTGTACTAACTGCTCAGGTACCTAACATCCAGTTTGAAACATCAGGGCCCCAACTAGCCATGTTCCACTTCAGTGATGTCGGCCATCTTGACCTCACACACTTGGCATGGCCTCTGCAGGAGGGTGCAAGAGATACAAATGTGAGGCTATACTGCAGTAAGACTCTGGAGTGCTTGTACCAACTGCTCATGTGCTTTAAATCCAGTTTGAAACATCAGGGTCCCTACTAGCCATGGTCCACTTTGGTGATGTCGGCCATCTTGACCTCACACACTTGGCATGGCCTCTGCAGGAGGGTGCAAGAGATACAAATGTGAGGCTATACTGCAGTAAGACTCTGGAGTGCTTGTACCAACTGCTCATGTGCTTTAAATCCAGTTTGAAACATCAGGGTCCCTACTAGATTTGGTCCACTCCGGTGATGTCGGCCATCTTGACGTTGCACACTTGGCATGGCCTCTGCAGGGGGTGTAACGGATACAAATGTGAGGCTATACTGCAGTAAGACTCTGGAGTGCTTGTACTAACTGCTCAGGTACCTAACATCCAGTTTGAAACATCAGGGCCCCAACTAGCCATGTTCCACTTCAGTGATGTCGGCCATCTTGACCTCACACACTTGGCATGGCCTCTGCAGGAGGGTGCAAGAGATACAAATGTGAGGCTATACTGCAGTAAGACTCTGGAGTGCTTGTACCAACTGCTCATGTGCTTTAAATCCAGTTTGAAACATCAGGGTCCCTACTAGCCATGGTCCACTTTGGTGATGTCGGCCATCTTGACCTCACACACTTGGCATGGCCTCTGCAGGAGGGTGCAAGAGATACAAATGTGAGGCTATACTGCAGTAAGACTCTGGAGTGCTTGTACTAACTGCTCAGGTACCTAACATCCAGTTTGAAACATCAGGGCCCCAACTAGCCATGTTCCACTTCAGTGATGTCGGCCATCTTGACCTCACACACTTGGCATGGCCTCTGCAGGAGGGTGCAAGAGATACAAATGTGAGGCTATACTGCAGTAAGACTCTGGAGTGCTTGTACCAACTGCTCATGTGCTTTAAATCCAGTTTGAAACATCAGGGTCCCTACTAGCCATGGTCCACTTTGGTGATGTCGGCCATCTTGACCTCACACACTTGGCATGGCCTCTGCAGGAGGGTGCAAGAGATACAAATGTGAGGCTATACTGCAGTAAGACTCTGGAGTGCTTGTACCAACTGCTCATGTGCTTTAAATCCAGTTTGAAACATCAGGGTCCCTACTAGATTTGGTCCACTCCGGTGATGTCGGCCATCTTGACGTTGCACACTTGGCATGGCCTCTGCAGGGGGTGTAACGGATACAAATGTGAGGCTATACTGCAGTAAGACTCAGGAGTGCTTGTACTAACTGCTCATGTGCCTAACATCCAGTTTGAAACATCAGGGTCCCTACTAGACTTGGTCCACTCCGGTGATGTCGGCCATCTTGACCTTGCACACTTGGCATGGCCTCTGCAGGAGGGTGCAACAGATACAAATGTGAGGCTATACTGCAGTACGACTCAGGAGTGCTTGTACTAACTGGTTGTACTAACTGCTTAGGTACCTAACATCCAGTTTGAAACATCAGGGCCCCTACTAGCCACGATCCACTTTGGTGATGTCGGCCATCTTGACCTCACACACTTGGCATGCCTCTGTAGGAGGATGCAACAGATACAAATGTGAGGCTATACTGCAGTAAGACTCAGGAGTGCTTGTACTAACTGCTCATGTACCTAACATCCAATTTGAAACATCAGGGCTCCTACTAGCCACGGTCCACTTTGGTGATGTCGGCCATCTTGACCTCACACACTTGGCATGGCCTCTGTGGGAGGATGCAACAGATACAAATGTGAGGCTATACTGCAGTAAGACTCAGGAGTGCTTGTACTAACTGCTAATGTACCTAACATCCAGTTTGAAACATCAAGGCCCCTACTAGCCTTGGTCCACTTCGGTGATGTCGGCCATCTTGACCTTGCACACTTCACATGGCCTCTGTAGGAGGGTGGAACAGATACAAATGTGAGGCTATACTGCAGTAAGACTCAGAAGTGCTTGTACTAACTGCTTAGGTACCTAACATCCAGTTTGAAACATCAGGGCCTCTACTAGCCACGGTCCACTTCAGTGATGTCGGCCATCTTGACCTCACACACTTGGCATGCCTCTGCAGGAGGGTGCAAGAGATACAAATGTGAGGCTATACTGTAGTAAGACTCAGGAGTGCTTGTACTAACTGCTCAGGTACCTAACATCCAGTTTGAAACATCAGGGCCCCTACTAGCCACGATCCACTTTGGTGATGTCGGCCATCTTGACCTAACACACTTGGCATGGCCTCTGTAGGAGGGTGCAACAGATACAAATGTGAGGCTATACTGCAGTAAGACTCAGGAGTGCTTGTGCTAACTGCTCAGGTACCTAACATCCAGTTTGAAACATCAGGGTTCCTACTAGCCATGTTCCACTTCAGTGATGTCGGCCATCTTGACCTCACACACATGGCATGGCCTCTGTAGGAGGGTGCAAGAGATACAAATGTGAGGCTATACTGCAGTAAGACTCAGGAGTGCTTGTACTAACTGCTCAGGTACCTAACATCCAGTTTGAAACATCAGGGTTTCTACTACCCTTGGTCCACTTCAGTGATGTCGGCCATCTTGACCTCACACACTGGCATGGCCTCTGTAGGAGGGTGCAACAGATACAAATGTGAGGCTATACTGCAGTAAGACTCAGGAGTGCTTGTACTAACTGCTCATGTGCCTAACATCCAGTTTAAAACATCAGGGTCCCTACTAGCCATGGTCCACTTTGGTGATGTCGGCCATCTTGACCTCACACACTTAGCATGGCCTCTGCAGGAGGGTGCAACAGATACAAATGTGAGGCTATACTGCAGTAAGACACAGGAGTGCTTGTACCAACTGCTCATGTGCCTAAAATCCAGTTTGAAACATCAGGGTCCCTACTAGACTTGGTCCACTCCGGTGATGTCGGCCATCTTGACCTTGCACACTTCGCATGGCCTCTGTAGGAGGGTGGAACAGATACAAATGTGAGGCTATACTGCAGTAAGACTCAGGAGTGCTTGTACTAACTGCTTAGGTACCTAACATCCAGTTTGAAACATCAGGGCCCCTACTAGCCACGGTCCATTTTGGTGATGTCGACCATCTTGACCTCACACACTTGGCATGGCCTCTGTAGGAGGGTGCAACAGATACAAATGTGAGGCTATACTGCAGTAAGACTCAGGAGTGCTTGTACTAACTGCTCATGTACCTAAAATCTAGTTTGAAACATCAAGGCCCCTACTAGCCTTGGTCCACTTCGGTAATGTCGGCCATCTTGACCTTGCACACTTCGCATGGCCTCTGTAAGAGGGTGGAACAGATACAAATGTGAGGCTATACTGCAGTAAGACTCAGGAGTGCTTGTACTAACTGTTTAGGTACCTAAAATCCAGTTTGAAACATCAGGGCCCCTACTAGCCACGATCCACTTTGGTGATGTCGGCCATCTTGACCTCACACACTTGGCATGCCTCTGCAGGAGGGTGCAAGAGATACAAATGTGAGGCTAAACTGCAGTAAGACTCAGGAGTGCTTGTACTAACTGTTCATGTACCTAACATCCAATTTGAAACATCAGGGCTCCTACTAGCCACGGTCCACTTTGGTGATGTCGGCCATCTTGACCTCACACACTTGGCATGGCCTCTGTAGGAGGATGCAACAGATACAAATGTGAGGCTATACTGCAGTAAGACTCAGGAGTGCTTGTACTAACTGTTTAGGTACCTAAAATCCAGTTTGAAACATCAGGGCCCCTACTAGCCACGATCCACTTTGGTGATGTCGGCCATCTTGACCTCACACACTTGGCATGCCTCTGTAGGAGGATGCAACAGATACAAATGTGAGGCTATACTGCAGTAAGACTCAGGAGTGCTTGTACTAACTGCTCATGTACCTAACATCCAATTTGAAACATCAGGGCTCCTACTAGCCACGGTCCACTTTGGTGATGTCGGCCATCTTGACCTCACACACTTGGCATGGCCTCTGTAGGAGGATGCAACAGATACAAATGTGAGGCTATACTGCAGAAAGACTCAGGAGTGCTTGTACTAACTGCTCATGTGCCTAACATCCAGTTTGAAACATCAGGGCCCCTACTAGCCACGGTCCACTTTGGTGATGTCAGCCATCTTGACCTCCTACACACTTGGTAGGACGACACAACAGATACAAATGTGAGGCTATACTACTCAGGAGGGCTTACACAAATTGCTCTATTGTACTTCATATGGAATTTAATTGATATTTCAGGCTGTGTTTACTTGTGGGTGCGCATCTTTACCTCGGTATTTTCACTCGAATAGGCTTTGATGAACACGCACAGTAATGAGATAGCGGTTCTGTCGATGGTTCTATGTCCTAGTTGGCTTATAGAAAACACTTGCAACGTCAGGTTGTATTTGGTGCGCGAATATTAAAACAACGCGGACGCCGCTTTAATTTTATGCGCTGTGGAAACCGCTGGAATGTGCGGCTGAGGAATGTGCGGCTAACTTCTACGCGGTGCCCCGATCAGCTCCAATCAACTGCAGCTTCCCTCATAGATGTATAGCAGGAACAATTTATTTGCATATTACAAAATGCAGGAAGTTGGTGTAGTTTGATACATGGTGCATGTGGTTTTGTAATTAAATAAAATGATAGACCTGTTGTGGTTTTGAGCCGAAATAAAACACCCTTTGTTATTGCATGGTATATACTGGTTTTGTAATTAATAGCAATTGAATAATAGACGTGTTTGCGTTATGGTTTTGACAATGTTCTAAATATTGCCCACCAATAAACGTCCATGAAGCCGGCAAGATGAGTTCGCTTTCCCGCGAATTGGGGTTTTTGGCGCGTCAGTCGCTGGCGAACGCTGTCCTCGAGTTACGGGTTTGGCGAAAGGAAAAACGTACGCACATACATATGGTACGGATATAGTGGTTATTCCTACAACTAACTTGACCACCTTTACAAGCATAAGTGGTTATTGAACCTATGTATAGCAAGTAACTGTTCCGCATTTTGTTAAAAATCATATCTGTTTCACTTTTAGAATGTTCTTTTTGTTGCTAGGACTACATTTCACAGCTCATCATGTGCTTTCTTGGTTCCAGCCTATGTCGCGTTCTGCAGGCGTGCCTTGCATGTGCTCTGTGTGTTGTACTCCTAATGGTGTGTTGTAACACACCTCCCTCACCACACCTCCATACCTCCCTCACCACACCTCCATACCTCCCTCACCACACCTCCATACCTCCCGCACCACACCTCCATACCTCCCGCACCACACCTCCATACCTCACTCACCACACCTCCATACCTCCCTCACCACACCTCCTCAATGTACATCTCTATCCCCACACACTCTTAACACATTTTCTCTCATCACGTGGTAGGATCATCAGATACACTGGTCACACCACCAAACTCTCTGGCCACAGACTCCACTTTCCTCTCCAGAGGTCTCAACTCACACGAACTGAGCTACAAAATAGAACAGCTGGCCATACACAATGAGGGTGGGTACTATGGGTCTGGGGACTGTAGTACCCCAGTAATCTAGGTAACCATACTGTTACAAGGTGTAGAGCCTATCATTGCAGAGACACACCATTTACATGTATTTTTACTTTTTTACCAGACCCTGGTTACCATGGAAGCTGTGAAGAGAAAACAATGGTGTCAGAGGTGTGACATCTTCCTGTCCTTTGCCCAAGAAGACAGAGAGTTAATTTGCAGAGAAAGTGAAAGTGAGACTACAGACAAAGAAGAAACTAAAAGTATTTGTACCTTCTGAAGGTCTGGTGCATTATGCAAGCGAGATGCAATGTGTGTATATGTGTACATGTGTGTCTACCTGTATGCATATGTGTGTACATGTGTGTCTACCTGTATGCATGTGTGTGTACATGTGTGTCTACCTGTATGCATGTGTGTGTACATGTGTGTCTACCTGTATGCATGTGTGTGTACATGTGTGTCTACCTGTATGCATGTGTGTGTACATGTGTGTCTACCTGTATGCATGTGTGTGTACATGTGTGTCTACCTGTATGCATGTGTGTGTACATGTGTGTCTACCTGTATGCATGTGTGTGTACATGTGTGTCCACCTGTATGCATGTGTGTGTACATGTGTGTCTACCTGTATGCATGTGTGTGTACATGTGTGTCTACCTGTATGCATGTGTGTGTACATGTGTGTCTACCTGTATGCATGTGTGTGTACATGTGTGTCTACCTGTATGTGTACATGTGTGTCTACCTGTATGCATGTGTGTGTACATGTGTGTCCACCTGTATGCATGTGTGTGTTCGTTTGTATGCATTTGTTATGTACACAAGTTGTATGCCATTACATACATTATGTGTACATGAGACACGTAATGATCATCAACCTCCACCACCTCCCTCCCCTCACTGTACCTACCACCTCCCCCTCATTCACATTCACATCGTCTCATCACATCCCTCCCGTCACCCACCTTCCTCACTCACCTCCCTCCCTTTCATCCACCTCCTCCCTTCACCCACCTCCCTCCCTCATCCACCTCCTCTCCCCTCACCCACCTCCTCACCCCTCATCCACCTCCTCCCTCCCCTCATCCACCTTCTCTCTCCCCCACCCTCACCTCCTCCCACCCCTCACCCACCTCTCGCTCATCCACATCCCCCTCACCTCCTTCCTCTCACTCATCACATCCCTCCCCTCACCCACCTTCCTCTCCACTATGAAAACGTAATGCCAGTAGCAGTATTTTCTGAGCAGGTGGCTGACATGATCAAACAGGGATGTCGTAAAACAATCATCATTCTCTCTCCTGCCTACCTGAGGTCTCCATGGTGCAAATTTGAGTCCCATCTGCCTGGTATGGGTGTGTGTCTATTGGCTATGTAGGGATGGGTGGTCTGTTGAAGGTGATGCAGGAGAAAGCACTCATGCTGGCACATAGGCTGGAAGCACACAGCAGAAAGCTGCAGAGGGAGAGGAGAGCTAATCCAACTGCAGACCAGTGGCCATGAGTACAGCTATGATGGATATAAGGTTAGACAAACTTATGCACACAGTTTGAGCCACCGACATGGAGATGACCAAACTGAGCAAGCGATTCCAAAGTGAGAACTATTGGGCATCATTTACGTATGGATGGTTGTCTTCAGTGGCTCATGTAATTTATATGTATTGGTTTCTTGGGTACATCACATGTTGACTTTCACTGCCCTTTACTCCCTGCAACATCTCCTCTCTCTCTTGTCTCTGTGCACCCTGCTCAACTACCTTCCTCCCACTCACATCCTCCGTCACCCACACTGTCCATCTCCCTCACTCACCCCTCCTTCACCCACCTCTTCTCATTAGGGTCAACTATCGATAAGGTTTGGAGCTTATCGGACACCTCTTATTGAATATCTATATGCCTATCGATTAAAAACGTACTGTAAGCTTTCTTACTGCATAGTAAGTATTACTGCTAAGAAATAGGGCGTGTCCATTGTCTATGAGTCACTCCCATTTATTTGTTTCTCTCTAACATGCACATCCACTACTACATTTGTCATGTGTTGCATGCTATAGTCCAACCTACCCATTTAACCGATCATACGCGGAAGACACAAAGTTGCGTACGAAGCCCTGGCCGTGTATAGCATGACATTGCCAGCAGTTATAATAATTGTGCACAGACGGCCGTAAACTAGTGATTGTTACCATGGAACAGCTGTAGCTATATCTTACAATCTTCATGGTAATTGAAAATAATTAATTGACGTTGTGACACCCCTCCCCCGTCTAGTTTGGGGAGGGATGCAACGCATGATAAGGTCTTTGAACCTGACATGTACACCGCTATCAACACAAGTGCATTCAGCATTGGCTACCATCATATCCTTAAGTGCACTCAGCGCACAACCATGTATGCACTCACATACAACACTAAGTTCACTCAGCGTACAGCTACGTGCTACCAGCTACATACATAACTACATACAGGTATAGCTCTACTCAAATTGTTGCGTCGATCACAACCGCTGCAAAGCGAAATCTAACAAGATCACACAAAATGCCACACCATGCAGTACAGTACGGACATATTCTGATACCATTAATGAAATATGATAGAAATACTACAATTCCGCTTATAAGCAGTAATAGACAAAGCATATCAGTTTTTAACCCTTTTGTTTTTCACCCTCACCCACCTCCTTCCCGCCTCACCCACCTCCTCTCCCCTCACCCACCTCCTCTCCCCTCACCCACCTCCTCCCTCCCCTTACCACCTCCTCTCCCCTCACCCACCTCCTCCCTCCCTCCCTCCCCTCACTTCATCCACCTCTTCCCTCCCCTCACTCACCTCCTGACCAACACCACTTAGATGCTTGGGCAAGAGGGAGGGACACAAGTGGCTGCCTGTATAGCTTCATTGAGAGTGTTATGTACACACACACCACACCACACCACACCACACCACACCACACACACCACACCACACACACCACACCACACACACACCTTATAAAGCCATGTCATTGGTAAATTCATGGAATCCTAGCAGGTCATCATGAGCTAATACTAGAACATCAGCCTGTATGAGTTGCTCATAACACAAACACCTCATCCATCAAATCCGCACCAATGAAGGGAGGTTGGAACACATGAATGGACACATCTCCTCCTCCCCTTCCCACATTCACATACTAACCCCTTACACACCTTTGTCAAATCTGATTAGGGTTGGGATATAAGCTTGATGTGATAAGAAGCAATACCACTTGGGCTGCCAGTGTTGACCCACTAGTTGTTCTTGGTGCTTGGGTGACATAGCCATACACACCTTTGCTCACCTGGCTTCCTGGCCTGCCTTGCAGATGAGTCGTTGTTGGTCAGAACTGATCATGATATGCTCCAATGCTAGAGCATTCCTTGTTGTGCAAGTGCAGATCTGGACACATTGGAATATGTGCTTTATTGTGACTTGTGTGTTTGTGTCTGTAATGTTTACAGGTGTTGTACTTCTCTAGGCCTTTATTTGTGTTTGTGCATTCATTTATAGCTGGTCATTTATCTCATTAAAAATCAATTTGATAGTAATATAAATTAATGAATGACATCATGGACTGATTGTTCTTGGCAGAGTACAGTGGAAGGTTCAGCCACACCTTGCCTCAAATCTTCACCTCAGCATCCTTGGGGCACCAACAGCCTTCAAGAGATGAACCTAGTCTGTATTAAACATAGATGCTCACTACAGTACACTGTGCAAAACATCATTTCTAATTAATGCACCACTTATTCAATCATCATTATGTAGCATCCCCATGTAGTTCTTGAAATGTAAAACCACCCCTCTTTGGAACAAACCACCTTGACAAATATCTCTTATGTGTAAGTTTATGGTTTTGAGCCAACATTCACACAATATTCTTTCAACTGCCCAAGACCGTCCTTATTTGGGCATACAAGCATTCCACACACCTTTGCTTTTCCAAGCCCTCACCTGGAGCTCATGTGGTTGAGGAAGGTGTGGTTATCCCCTGCCCCCAGGAGGGAGCTGGGGAACACCACAGTGTGGAAGGGAACATTGTCCTTGGCCATGAACTGGTACCTGTACATGAGAGGGGGTGGGGAGGAGGAGGATACATCATGTGTCAGTAAGGTTTCATGTTTTCTGATGTGTGGATACTGTTATTGTCATGCATGGTGACTTAATCCTATACAATATGTGTCTATGCATGGCTCTACACCCATACTGCACTCTTATACCATGCATCATTTTACGTGCAGCACCTCTGACCACACTCAAGCATTAGGGATACATTGTACATGTAGTTCTTCAAACACAAAACCACCCATTCTTGGAACAGACCATGACAAACGTTTTCTTATCTGTTATGTGCAAGGTCACTAAATAAACAACAGACATGTGTTGAGACAACAGTGGTCAAATGGCCCACAATGTCCCACAATGTTTTTTCATCTACCCAAGACTTCCTTATTTGTGCATGCATATACTGACAGGCCACATAGCCCTGAAGTTCAGCTTCCTGTGTTTGTCTTGCAAAGACATGGCTGGAACTGCCCCCTGGAAGCTGTTCTTAATGAACATCAGCTTAGGGAACTAACAAGGGTCTAGCAATAAGAGAAACTCCCTATTCGTGTGCTAAATATAGGACTATTACATCTTTGCTTATTGTAGAACCTTGTTTCCTTGTTTTTTACACCATTATTGCCTATATACCAGCAACCTTCTCAAAAAACCACCCCTTTTTTGAACAAATAGTAGATCACTAAATAAACTACAGATGTTAATGACAGTGGTGTAAAGTTCCACAATGTTATTTCAACTACCCAACACTTGGACCCTTATTAGGGCATGCAAGCAGTCCACACACCTACATGTATGCTTTTCCAGACAGGCCACATAGCCCTGAAGTTCTCTGGTGATATCAGCTTCGTGTGTTGTCTTGCAAGGATAATGGCTGGAACCACTCCCTGGAAGCTGTTCTTAATGAACATCAACACTCCAGGAGGGAGGAGAGAGGTAGGGATGAACTGGTTGCACAATGTCTCCAAAGCAATATCCCATCACATGCCATATGACAACAAATGCAGGTAGATACATGGAAGTAAATACAACACCTCTACCAAATTTAATCATACCTTACAGATAAATAACAATAGTTTTAACACTTTCCATGTCTTAATAGCATGTGATACATTACCACAATGGGACAGGATGCTATCAGTAATCTGAAAGACAGCACACATGTGATCATTTCTGACACTTGTTATTGCAAACAACACACATTCATAATACAGAATGTATTGGCACATCATACTCCACAATGCAAGCACACACACACACACACACTCACACACACAATGAAGAGGCTCCACCTACCTGGGACTCAGTGGAGCATGCACAGTGCAAAAAGTTTGATATACGATACGGTATATTTTTGGTTATATTTGAGAATACGCCAAAATGTACGCCTGAGTACTATATTTGAAATATAAGACGGCGTATATTCAAGAATCCGCAAGTGTTAAATATGTCACTGTTTATATAGGCACAATTAAGTGTACAAAATATACCCCCGTAAGTATATTTATATCATACCACCGTGTATATTCAAGTTTCACATATTCTGTGTGTATATTTGTCTGCGAGTTATCAATTCCTGTATAAGCGTTCATAAGCATCTAATTACTAAGGAGCTGGCGCTTGCCTTTAGTACTTAGCATGCGACAGTCAGTACAAACCGAACTTGACACGCTCAATGCCGAAGTCGGAATTGATACTGATGGACATCTGCCTGTGTGTATATGTGTGTGTGGACATCTGTCTGTGTGGGACATCTGTCTGTGTGTGTGTGTGTCTGTGCATATGCGTGTGTGTGTGGACATCTGTCTGTGTATACGTGTGTGTGTGTGTGTGGACATCTGTATGCGTGTGTGTGTGTGTGTGTGTGTGTGGACATCTGTCTGTGTATACGTGTGTGTGGACATCTGTCTGTATGCGCGTGTGTGGACATCTGTGTATACGTGTGTGTGTGGACATCTGTCTGTATACGTGTGTGTGGACATCTGTCTGTATGCGTGTGTGTGGACATCGATCTGTCATGTGTGTACGTGCGACTGTGCATGTGTCCGTCTGTGTGTTGTGTGTTTATACGTGTGCGTGGACATGTGTGTCCGCGAGCGTGTGGAAATGTACGTGTCATTACAATTTTGAAATGTTAATGTGTACCATTTTTATTCTTACCATTATTGTTCAATTTGAAATGGATATACAGTATGGAAAGCATGGTATAGAGGTTGTGCAATAGCGTTATAAATCGTCATCAATAAATAGCAACCTTTGCTAAGCGCCATTTTGAGTGTCAAAAGCACACACGTGTCTATCCGTAATAGAGTGATTGGAGGTTCCTGACTAACCGTTTGAGCCATTTCGTGTGATTAAATGCAGCTAGAAAGTACGGCCAAAGCCCACCAGCCTTACAGGCATTACAAATGACGAGCAGCTAAGAGATTTAACCCATTCTTGCCGACCACACACACTGACCATACGGACGGTATCATAGCATCAGCTAAAGAGATTCTTCCTAATGATACAGACTAGACTCAGGCAATAGAGCTGGAATGTGTGAATGTGTATGTGCGAAGACGATGGTGTGAGTGTGCGTGCTCCCGCGCACGCATTGAGCATATCAAGTGCGATACGATATTAAGATGTAGCAACGGACCGCTATATAGTGCCAAGCTGCAACTTACACAGTTGTTGATAAACGGGTAGATACGTCCGGTCGGCAGACGATACGCTCCTCCCACAGGCACGCACACCAGCACCAAGTAATTTAATACACTTACAATTAAGGGCGCGCCATTCAATAGTTAATTGTTATTGCTTAAAGGGACACAATGGCCAAAGCAATTAATTTCTGCTACTCACAAGATGAAAGAAAATGATGTATTATTCAATGCTTACACAAATAATAATATTATACACGTGTTGAGAAACAATAAAATACTTAACAAATACTTAATTGTACAGACGTCTATGCAATTCTGGACATGAAGGATAATATAACCATTATAGAATCCCGAGAAGAATGAACAATTTCACAACTATAATTTAGTGATCGAAGCACAATGTGAGGTGATCATTTAGGATTGCATCATGAATCTCTTGCACTCTCTCCCCACGACTAAGCATGTCTTTCGGGAACTGTGTATCGACTGCTATGAAATGTTATCTTTCCTCTCAGCATAATGATTATTACCAATCAAGTATTGAATGTGGTAGTTTGTCACCTTTAGGAGATCCCAATAAATAGAAAATCGTTTTGTTGTTGTACTTGCGACAGAACAAATGAAGTTGCGAACCAGAATTGCCATTTCACCATTTTGCTATCAATTGAACGAGAATTTTAAAAATAAAGCACAATGAGTCAAATCTGATTCGTGCAAATTTGTTGCATCCATTTTCGGCCGGTATTCACTGTGTGTGAGGTTGACGATTGCTTTAATATACTATACAATCTGACCAGGAAGCTGCACCGCTTGCAGTTGATCAGCTATAGCAAGATAACTTCTCCAATGGCATGGCATTATGATTAAACTTTATGCGATTACGGATATTCGCAACTAGTGTTTGATAAATATTAGACGCTTCTTCAATCTCCTTTGATGCTACAATACTGATATTGTCCCAACTGCCACGAAACGGAGAAGCTAAAGCAGTGAAAACGGTGAAGTTGCCTTCTCCGACAAATATAACATCATTGGGTCATTCGCGATTGACTCTTGCACACATCCATCCTGCGGTATGTAGTTCTCTCTTACATTGTCGCCGACATTCACTTTTGTCTGTGCACAACTATTACTATTGTGATGAGAAAGAAGCTAAGAATTTATACAACATATCCTGACCACCACATCTTGTCACATGCAGCTGTGGTAACATAAACCTTGCAGATCATGGATCATTATACCACCACGCCTCCTCCCTCCCTCACCTACCTCTCTTCCATCACCCACCTCTCCCTCCCCGCACACACCTCTGCCTCCCCTCACCCCCTCTCCCTCCCCTCACCCACCCTACCTCCCCTCACCTACCTCTCTTCTATCACCCACCTCTCCCTCCCCTCACACACCCTCTCCCTCCCCTCACACACCTCCTCCCTCCCCTCACACACCCTCTCCCTCCCCTCACACACCTCCTCCCTCCCCTCACACACCTCCTCCCTCCCCTCACACACCCTCCTCCCTCCCCTCACACACCTCCTCCTCCCTCACCCACTTCTCTCATCTTCTCCTCGCCCTTGACTACCTCCTGACCAACACCACTTAGGTGCTTGGGCAAGAGAGAGGGTACAAGATGGCTTCATTGGGTGTGTTGTGTAGTAAATTAATGCAACCCTTTTACCAGGTCAACACATGTGCATCCAGATTTGTTGATGTGTTAACTCCATATGGATACATAATTACATGTACTTGTATAGGCCAGCACAGAGGTTCCCCCTCCTCCCCAGGCCCTCACCTGTGGAGCTCATGTGGAGGAGGGTGTGGTTATCCTCTACCCCAGGGAGGGAGCTGGAGAACACCACCGTGTGGAAGGGAACATTGTCCTTGGCCATGAATTGGTACAACTGGACCTGCAAATGGAGGAGATGGAATAAAGGATACATGAACATGACTGTTTGAAATAACATGAACACTTGTCATGCATGTGTAGGTCACATGTAAGTCACATGATCTCACATGTTCAGGATTCTTCCACCACTTTTCCCACTCTTTGGTGTAGCAGGCTGTGATGGACAAGTAGCTGCATATGTGTGTGTGTTTGGGAGGAGGTGAGTGGAATAGGTGATATTATTCAGGATCAGGACTCTGATGAAGTGTGTACATTACCTCTCACCCACAGTTTACACCCACGTTGGTGGTACTTGCTCACAAGTCACTCGTGTATGCCTAATTTTCCTTGTACAGTTAGTAATATGGATTATTATGTGTTCAATTAGTGTATCTTATACAAAGGTTTAAGTAGCTAGTAGTGAGGATTGGGTGAATGACACGCAAAGGATAATTTCATTTTAGCAAGCGTACACAAGCGACTTGCTCACAACTTGCATGTCACGTGCATGCAAGAGTAAACTTGTGAGTGAGTGGTACTGTACATTGCACAATAGTACATGTAAGCAAATGACCATATAAGGATACTACACTGGGTGATGGGACAAGAGGTGAGGGGAAGGACATGAGGTCTCACCCAATTGGAGCATCAAACCAGACGTAGAACACCTTATCAGTGTATCCTTCCAGAGGTACAGGTGTGCCCTACTTGAGGTCTCTACTGATACATCGTGGCTTCAGACCATCCCTGATCCAGGAACTGGTGATCTGGATGGCATTGGAAGACCACACCCCTGGGAGGGTGCAGGAAGTAAGGTGAGGGGGAGAAGAAGATGAGGAAACAGGAGATCACACAATGGTATGGTATGTGCACAATACATCACTACAACATAGGAGAACAAATCAAAAATTCACAAATGGCAGAAAACTGAAGTCATTTTACCAAAGAAGTAGCATGCTCTAACAGCCAGACCTTCTTTCACTTGACAATGCATGCTAGGATTCAATATAACAGACACTCCTGTGATTGAACACATCAATATTGCTGTGTTCATCTGCAATCACCAGGTATGCAACAATTAGTATTCCACACGTAGAGCTACCAAAACACATTTTAAACCATTTACTCTATAATCATAGCGTGTGTGAGTGCATAACTCCCCAGTGTCCCTTACCCTCTGATGATGACCTCTAGAACCACTGATCCACTGATGAGGACAGCTGCAGGGGAAGAGGTGACCTCTGCTAGTTCCCAGACCACTCTCCGGCTAGGACTGACCATGGCAAAGTCCAGAAACAGGTGATTGGACGACTCAACCTTTGGCTGATTGGAGCATATCTTGCAACGTGGTGACTTGAGTTCAATGGCATTAATGAGATTCCCACACTTGTCACATTGGTCACCTCTGGCATCCTGATAGGGGTGTGGGGGTGTGAAAGGTGAGCAAAGGGGAGGGGTGGGGTAGTGTGGAGATGCAAGAATGGTTCAATGTGATGTCACGGGAGCTATAACCATGGCAATTCACTTCACAGGCACATACAGGACAAATTCAACAAAATGGTCTGCAAGGAACCTAATTTACATACACAGACAATAGGGAGCACTAATAAGAACTTGCATGCTGTACACGTAACACCACAGTATGAACAAGGCAACTTGACACACACATGTGTGAGTAAAGTTGGGTACTTGGACTGAAACACTGGTCATTTGCATTGCCAACTATAAGGCAACCATGTTTTATTTGTTTGCATGAGTGTCAGTGTTTTTACGTGCTTATATCTTCCACAGGCTTGGATGATGCTTATCATTTTTAGCTTCGTAGTCTACTGTCAAAATAGTCACGTTCCGACAGTCTCTATAGCATGAATCTCAATAGCTGGTTCATTGCTCTAACATGTGAGTTATATCTATTGAGAACCAGCTATAATGGCATGTAATGTAGTGCCATTACATGCCATTATACTGGTCTGATAAGAGCTATTAGATGCCATGATTTCAGTGGCCTGAGAGTGACACACATCCTGAATGAATCAGTGTCTACGCACATGGACTGTAGTAAACATAAAATCTATTATATGGGTGGAACTCTTTGGTGCCACAATGAGATATCCTACATGTGCCAGAGCCCTGTCCAACCTGATGGTTGATTATTTTGCCACACTGCACTCCAAATACTCAACACATGAACTTCATCATTACCTGTTGTAGTGTTGACACTTGAGTTGTTCCATCGAGTCCTTGGACACATGTGCCCTCTGGTATAGCCTGTTGAAAATATCCTGAAGAATACGGACATGTGAACACACACATACACATGCAATTTTCAGCCTATTTCCAAATTTACATATTTGGTTTACCTAAGTAAATAACAGACGTCTTTTGTCTCTGGAGGAACACAGTCGTATATCTCCTTGTAGCAACTTGAAGTACTCGGCACATATCTCCTGAGGGGAATGTCCCTCCTCCAACGCCTTGGTCTCTGTGGCCGTACCATACTCATCCGTACCACATATGTACAGACAGTTGTAACCATGGAGACGGCAGTACTCTAATGTTTTAAGCAAAATATGTGGCACAATAAACAACACCCAAAATAACATACAAGAAGCAGTTACACTAATACAAGATGCAGAAATAGTTACATATTGTGCCAGTGTGCATGTGGATAGCAGCCATTTTTATGTGCCACTCCCACATGCCATGTAAGGTAACATGCATGCACAGTTTACATTATCAGGGTATGTACCCTAGCACATGATGATGCACACACATATAGTGGTGCATCACGTGATGTGCGTGTGTGCACAGGTGAGCAAAGGGTAGGCACATCCTAAGATGTTTTCAAGGTGAGGGACATTGCTGACATACATGTAGGGAAACACTAGTTATCAAGCGATAAGGGTTACTTTCATCTACACTGTAAATGGTTCAATCTTCCTGACCTGAAATAGGATAATAGAATTCCAGGATTCCTAAATCCGTACAAACTTTGATCATTTTGACATAACTCACACACACATACATCTCACACAACACATATTCACTTGTTTCAACATAACTCACATAGACACACATCCACACAATACATGTAGTAAAGATTCAGACACATAAACAGCAACCCACACATATACAGTTGAACAACACTACAAACACATATTCTCTCTCTCTCTCTCTCTTTCACACACACATACACACACACATACACACACACATACACACACACATACACACACTGTACATAAGTCCACTTACAATCAATTTTGCCTCATGTCCATTCCCACACCTCTCAGGTTGAGGATGGGAAGCCATCCTGATGCGTGAATTATTACAAGGGGTAGCCACACCCACATTCTTTCCCAACAGGTATCCCTGGTAGCCAACATCTCCAGATGCCTTCCAAATGGCTGCCGTGAATGGTTTTGTGTGCCAATGAAATGAACCATTGGCACACCTGGGGTGCAACTCTGTGATGAATACCATCCATTTGATTTTGTGACCCTCTTTTCATGTTATGCATACATGAACATACGAGGCCAAATACGAGACCTGTGTACAGGTACATAAACACAGCTATATATACTCTCCACATACATACAACCCACCTCCATGCACTCTTGACCCTTACCTCCACTACCAGCTGATTCTGAGGCAAGAACTGGATACAGAGAAGACCACACACCGCATCAGCAAGACACATTAAAAACAAAAAAAAAGAATACAAAACACATCATGCTGGGATCAAAAGTTTTATTGTTGCAAAATATGTGGCATAATAAATCAATCACACTACAAATCTAACATGTAATACGCAGTTACGACCCATGTACGCGTTTTGAGCCTTAAGATGCTATGCTGGATTAGAGTCGAGGGAAAGGACGTAATCGTTATGCATCATCAGCAAGACACACCTCCTTCTAGAATACAAAAGACATGCTCCAAAGTGAAGCCTGAACACATACCACCCCTCCCCCTCTCCTACACGCCACAACTTACACCAAGAAACACCATCACCATTTTCTACAAACGTAGGTCTGGGGACCTGAATACTAATTCCAGTCACTCTTCACAGATATACTCCCATTTGCATGGGTGAGGCCACAGGTGCCGGGAATATGGCGGGAACACATTACCTCCATCAGGGCGCCTCCATGGGCAGAGAGGTGGCCTTGAAGCCTTCCAAGAGCAGTGAGGAGTTCTGGAGTGTCCATCTTACCATTCACAACACCACACCTGATGGCAGGCTATGTGTGTGTGTGTGTGTGTGTGTTGTTTGTGTGTGTGTGTGTGTGTGTGTCTGTGTGTGTGTGTGTCTGTGTGTGTGTATGTGTGTGTGTATGTGTGTGTGTGTGTGTGCACATGTACATGTAACATGTGACTATACAAATGCATACGTGTGTGTAGTGTACTGTATTGTATGTACATATGGCTGGGGTAATGTGTGTACATATGGCTGGGGTTATGTGTGTACATATGGCTGGGGTTATGTGTGTACATATGGCTGGGGTTAGTGTGTACATATGGCTGGGGTTATGTGTGTACATATGGCTGGGTTTATGTGTGTACATATGGCTGGGGTTGTGTGTGTACATATGGCTGGGGTTGTGTGTGTACATATGGCTGGGGTTATGTGTGTACATATGGCTGGGGTTATGTGTGTACATATGGCTGGGGTTATGTGCAGATAAGTCTACATGAGGAATATGTATGCACATGAAAGTGTTAACCAGTAGTTATTTAGCAAATCATATCATTAATTGGTCCTACCAATATATCACTTACTAATACTTCCTTCTACATCTGTACAAACATGCAGGGACATCATGCTAGATCAAATTATTGTGCTGAAAGCAATAAGTGCAGGTTGATCAGTTGTCGTGATCACACTCACTTTCAGTGTACTGCTCTCCCATTCCAGCCAGTAGTCCACCAAGGCACATTGCTCCGGTGATGAACCAACAAACGACCCACGTTTTGAGCCTGCTAAGATGCTATGCTGGAGAAGAGTTGATGGAAATGACGTAATCGTTATTTTAATTCCCCATAGCAACAGCTTCATTAACTTGCATGACGCGCAACATACAATTGTCGTGTGTGTGTGTGTGTGTGTTAGTTGGGCGTAGCCCGACCTTCGCGTATTCGCCAATACGCGAAGGTCGGGCTACGCCCAACTATGCGTGTGTGTGAGTGTGTGTGTGTGTGCGTGAGTGTGTGTGTGTGCGTGCGTGTGTGTGTGTGTGTGTGTGTGTGTGTGTGTGTGTGTGTGTGTGTGTGTGTGTACGTGTCTGAAATCACGTGACGCCAAAAGGAAATAACAAGGACACAAGAACAAAGGGCTGGTTACATGACTGAACTACTTACGCTGCGCGCACCAGGCTGGTAGCCTGGAGATTAATTGAAGACAATAGTGTTCTATATGTACACACCTTAAATGACCTTTTATTAGAGCGTACTATACGAGTGGGTGGTGTCACTCGGCCCAGGACTTCACTAATCATAACGATCGTCAGGTTGTACAGTCTTCTTCATTTTCTCAAAACGCTTCCACGTGCGCAACGTACCGCAATAGTCTAATAATTGCTGACTAACAAATGAGCGTGTATTGTAAGGTAGGTGTGTCTGTACTACGAGCATAAATTGCCAATATTGCATAGGTTATATGGAAC
Organism: Ephydatia muelleri; assembly: GCA_013339895.1. Taxonomy (NCBI): domain Eukaryota; kingdom Metazoa; phylum Porifera; class Demospongiae; order Spongillida; family Spongillidae; genus Ephydatia; species Ephydatia muelleri. The sequence continues at coordinate 3,807,652 of JABACO010000024.1, forward strand.
TGTGTAAAACTAGAAAATACAATGCAACCTATAGGAATGTCACAAATTAAGTCTATTTACTTACAACATGAGACATGTTGGAGGAGTAAATTTATTACACAATTACCCCAAACCAACTGTTTATAAAAATGCTGTAAAAATTTTTTGTTATGGACAAAGTGTCTACAACTTCATAGGAGGAAGGTATTTTGTCATGTCTCCAGCAGTAGTTCAGTAATAATTATTATATCTCAGAAATCTAAAATAGACAGGCTACAAGTACAATAGAATTGCAGAGGCTTTTATTGATAAAGGTCCTTCTGCTCAATTCAAGATTGAAGTAACACGTCATTGAGATTTAATATATGCAGTTTTAAATATATTTAACTTGTGACCTTCTAGATAGCCAAACATGTACATGTATAATTTTCAGCATTTTAATTTTGTACTGTTATAGAGCCCATTATTGCTTCTGCTATTATTTTTCACAGCTGTATAATTTAGCAAATTGAATGTGGTCTGATACTTATTTACAAAGCTAGAAGCCACTCTTAAGCATACGAATGTATTGCTTCTGTTTCCTCGGCCTGATGGAATGCCACCTCTGGTTAAGCAATCTTCACGTTCTTAGAAGCACGAGCATCCACCAGCTGCCTCTTTCTATCGCAAGCACAATAACGAGAACGCTGTACACTAGCTGATAACATGCGTTATGCGCGCGCATAACAATTGAGCTTGTCTAGCTATTGTTGCAGACCTTTACACTGAGTACTGAGAATAGAAACCGCTATATTATGTACGCCGGCTAATAAAAGTTAGATACTGGAACCGAGGGATCTACGTGATTTAGAATACCCGAGGGCCCTGGGCTGTAGCGTCCCGAGCGTAGGTGACAGTATCTAACTGATTTAGACTATAGCAACGCGCATGTTTACATTAATAGTAACCAATGCCGTTACAATTAACTATTGCGCAAGCGCAGTTTTTGTGTAACGGGATCTTATTGGCGGGTATTCTAAGTGCAAGAGGGCGGGTATTCTACCGTAGAATACCCGCCCGCTGGCATTTAGAGGACGCGATTAGGCTAACGAGCTCTCTACGCGAAATAAAGTCATAGATAGTATAGTAAGCTGTTACGAGATTCCATTATGCTATAGTATAATAATAGAGTATAACTGACTCCTCCCTATGTTATCGTCAAGTTTAATAGTTTTGAAATATGCCTTCGAGCAACCTTATTAGTTTTAAGGTGTGATCGTTTGCAAGATAATTTTCATGAAATGTGAAATGTTCTCTACACAGCGATCCTTACGCACCGAGAATCATGTTACGGAGATTGTAATAACCCATGTCCCCAAACTTTTGATTTGTATTTTCAGAAATTTAAATTCTGCAACAATATCTATCTTTTCAATTAATAATTTTTATTACGATATAAACAAAGTATAATACATGCACAACAGTACAATAATGTTACATCACAAACAACAAGAACAGCAATACAATTACGCATACACACCACTTGAAAGTTAAACTCCACCCTCAGGCCTGAAAAAGCCTGAACGTGCAGCAAAGTTCTGGTATTTGCTCTAATCAGTGTTATGTTGAGGCGTTGGTATATGGTAGTGATGGCCTTGGATTTGCTGCATTGCAACTGGATGGCCAGACGGGATAAGGTTGGTTTGCCAATTATCCTGTTCTGTACAAGAATATCAGCTGGACGCACTGTGCAAAAAACTGGATATACGCTATCGGATATTTTGCGTATATTTCGAGTTTACGCATCAAGAATCCCACTTGCGGAATGAACCAGTTTCGCACTGTGGAGTATCCTCAACCGCATCACGTGCGCTTAGAAGGATTCACAAAACAATGTCTCCGTATACCACTTTGTGACCGTATACGGTGCTGGGTACGCACTCCGATTCTGTTCATGGTATACTAGTTGGATTCTTAATTTACTACAATCAAAAACATACACGTACAACAATCAATATTCAACGTTCAAACTCTGCAGCTATCGTCCACTGCTGGCTCTTCAACTCGCTGCACGAGTTGCTCAGCAATCCATTGCAACGCGACAACGGGAAAGTTGCGCGTCGTGCTGGCCAGCGCTTCAAACTGCTTCCCCTCAGAACAGCTATAGCAAAAAAAAAAGGTCATCCGTAAAAATTAAAATGCACTCAGCTAGCCTACGCAGTTAGCGGGATTTCTTGCGCTTGACACCACCTTGATCTCTCAGACTCTTAGCTGAGAGTATAGAAAAAGGGGTAAAGAAAGCCTAGCGAAGCGTTTACCTTTTTACGCTCCAACTCCACTCTTTTATTTACATATAAGAAAAGACACAGATTAGCAGCAATTGTGAATGAAAACACAATCTCTTACCCGCGCCGTATCCGATTTTGCTGACCTTTTCATGACGTCTCTAATCATGACTCGAGGGGGGGAAAAACAAGAGAGACTTACTTGTGCGAACTAAAAGCCGTTCTGGAAGCCATGGTAACGGCGCGGTCACAAAGAAGTACGCTGCAGTGAAAGATCCTGGTGTGTGTGTGTGTGTGTGTGTGTGTGTGCGTGCATGTGTGTGAAATTTACCACAAGTTGCATGGGGCTGTGCTACGGAAAACTTGGTAGGGAAAAACGACACAAACTAGCTACGACCTCGAGATAAGATTGAAGTCAGCAACATACACTCAGCAATGAGAATCTGTTGGATGAAACACAATCGTTGCATTTTGCAATTGCAACCAACTAACCATAGACAGTTCCTTTCTTTCCTTACACGCACGACATCAATCGAAAATATGCCACGTGGTGAGTAGCTCTATTAATTGACAAACATAATAGTTATTTTTAAAAACTAATCATTACACAGAGCATTAATTGGAGATCTATATGTAGCTAGCTGGTACACTTGAAAAGTTTGTTGACCGTAACACTCTCATTGCAATGACTATTAATCATTTGATGTATGCCTAGTGATCTATAGGAAGTAATGACGATCCATTGACAGAATGCAGGTGATGTTATGTTAAGCATTACTCCTCCAAATATGTCATTGCAAAAAGCAAAATGATAGTGTACAAAAAAAAGTCAATGTTTGTGGTGAAAACAAATGCTTCTTTGCAAAAGAATCCATGGCAACGACAGAACAGGGGTTATAGACTTCCATGGAGATTCCCAGTGTGTGATGAGAGTGTTGCTCAAGGTCACGTGAATCCAATGACCCCTTTGAGGTGAAAAGGTGTCACTACATGAAAAGCTTAAGGAACATCTTGTCCTCAAGTTATGGTGGTGAACGGGGCAAGTGTGCTACAAATTGAATTGTACACTCAACTGTCAAGTGCCACGCCCCCCCAAGGTCACGTGAATCCAATGACCCTTTTGAGGAGAAAAGGTTTCACTACATGAAAAGCTTAAGGAACATCTTGTCCTCAAGTTATGGTGGTGAACGGGACAAGTGTGCTTCAAATTAAATTGTACAACACACCTGTCAAGTGCCACGCCCTCCAAGGTCACGTGAATCCAATGACCCCTTTGAGGTGAAAAGGTATCACTACATGAAAAGCTTAAGGAACATGTTGTCCTCAAGTTATGGTGGTGAACGGGGCAAGTGTGCTACAAAATGAATTGTACAACTCAACTGTCAAGTGCCACGCACAAATGGCGGTGTATTCTACGTGCATTCGGGTTGACAGCAGTGAACTATTCTAAAGAAAGACCTGTGTTGTGGAAGTCAGATGTTACAACGTCACCATCAACTGCTGGGAGGTAAGGCCATTTTTTGGTAAAAGTGTTGTTTCAGTTATGCTTTCTTTTCTACGAACAGGTTTGTTCTCTTATCAACTTTCTATGTTTCATATTTGTAAACTTGAAACATTAAATTTTTTGACTATGTGATCAATAACCTGAGAAATAATGATAGTATTAACTACTATATTTAACTTTCCTTACGTCAGACGATAGTTCTATATTGCGCGTACACGGTAGGTTCCTCGGTCACGTACAAAATTGCACGTTCGCGCGCGACGTTGCTCTCGAATTACCCCGTGCGCATACAAATAATCCTCCGGGACCGAGAAATCATTCGTATGAAATCGGTCCACTCACGATTTCGAGAGCACATGGCGCGCAAAATTCGGAAGCACGCTCTTCCGGGTGATATTGCGTGCTGTCACGGGCCCGGAATCAAAGCCCTGAATTGCTGTGTAACCCAGTGCTTTGTATGTCCGTTAACGTGTGTCAATCACAACCCTCATTTGCGGTTTGCTTTTGCAATTAAACAACAAAGAATCCAAATTGTGATGGAAAAGAGCCTGGCAAAGGAATGTATTCAGTAAAGCAATCCCTGCAGCCCATCATCCACCTGGCCTCATCCACCTGGTCGCAGTGTTCTGACATAATCTCACCAGAAATACTGGTCGAATCCAGGAGATGAGGAAAGGGTAATCTCACTCCCAGACCCTCAAAGCTTGCATGAGCTATGATCAATTGCTGAAGATGTGCTTTCCCCAATGGTATAAACTTCGAGCTCTCAGTATCAAGAAGCCTCAGACCGCTGTACATGCATATTTTAGACACTGAAGACAAAAGCTGCACATAAGGCATACGTGTATCTAATTGTATTTTTTAAATGTGTGAGCCAATTGCAAGATGCGAAAAGTCACATTTGCATAAACTCCCGGTTTATAAAAGAGCAAAATGAATATTAGCGCACCACTTCTCAAATTTATTGTGCACCAAAAAGTGATAATAACATCTAATGAAGTTGAAAGAGCAAACTCAAGTTTGAGATTTGTAGTATTTCAAAGTACAATGGATTCAACGCATTAATATTAACGTATGTGAACAATGACATTAAAATCGATATTGAAGAAATGATCGATATATTTGCTACAAAGCATCCTAGAAGAATGCTACTTTTAAATCCATTATTGTTTGAAGATTTACTTTTTAAATGTTCATTGCATGTATATTGATAAGCATTCAAGTATATGACCATATAGACCAATATTTTTATATCGTATCATCTTGTAATTATCACGTATCGGTTTTTGCTGTACATTATAAATAGCCCTCATTTCTTGAATATCGATCACGGACAACAAAATCATATTTTGTCTTACTAAATATGCACGACAGAAATCATGCGATGGAATCTCAGAAAAAGACAACTTTGGTGATCGCTCATTTCTCCATATGTTTGGAAATATCAAGGCGACATTGTGGCAAGCAAACACAGCGTAACAATGCACCAGCAGATACACCAAAGCAGTACAGTATACATCCCTTTTACAACAGTTCAGTACATGGGGAGATCTAGCTCAGCAAGCAATTCAAGCACTATACCTAATTCTTTCCAACATTGGCCAACAAGATGAGAATAGCAGTTTAGAATACAACAGGGATGACTTGCCTTTTCCAGACACACTTCACCAAGAAGTAGTTATGTGGAGAACTATGTGGAAGAATCAATCAATCAAACAAACTACACTTGCAGTCAGGGTTTTAGATAGCAGAGCATGTGCAACAATATATTAACCTTCTTACTTCTGTAACATCTAATGGAGTTGAAAGAGCAATTAAACTCAGTTTTGAGATTAATGTATATCGAAGTACAATGGGTGAAGACGCATTGATTTTGACGTCTGTGAACAATGACATTATTGAAGAAATAATCGATATATTTGCTACAAAGCCTCCTAGAAGAATGCTACTTTTGAATCCATTATTCTAATAAACTGTTTGAAGATTAATATTCATTGCATGTATATTTATAAGCATTCAAGTATTATTTGACCATATAGACCAAAGTAATGTAGTAATTATAAAGCTGCTGCAGCTTCAATTACCCCGTGATATGGGAGGGGCAAGCCCCTCCCATGCCCCCCCACCCCGTCCCCACCCCCAAACAGTATTCCTGTATCCGCCCCTGATTGACCGCGTCCGATCGACTGCAGCTTCCCTCGTAGGTGTACATGTATAGCAGAAATAAAACAAAAACAAAAAGTTGGTGTATATATTTTATTGCATGGTATATGGGACAGTTTCCGCGAAAATTGCCCCACGGTTAAAATGTTATAAAAATGCATCCAGTGGCGGATACAGGGGGGGGGGGGGGGTTCTGGGGGTCGTAACCCCCCCCCCCCCTCAGGGCCAAGCATGAATATCATTATTATGCCACGTGTTTATGAATATCATTATTGTACCCCACGTACGTGTCTTATTATCTGCTGCGATGAAACGGTCAACGTCAATTTCCCTAGTCTCGTACCCAGACCCAGATTCCCAACAGCTACGGGTGGATTACATCACCGCTCCACTTCACGTAGCGGTGATGTAATCCACCCGCAGCTGTTGGGAATCTGGGTCTGGGTACGAGACTAACTAGTAGTAAACGAGTGAGAGCAGGGGCGGACGCAGGGAGGGGGTCCGTGGTGTCCGGACCCCCCCTCCCCCCCGAACCCTTCCAATTGCTATATCACGTGCGACGTGTGCATTTAACCTCTTTATTACATCGGATGCATATGGCTACAAAGCGTACTTCGTCAATACTCTCGTTTTTTTCAAAACGATCGAAAGGTAAGTTTTGTTCTGTGATATTATTTCGTACATAACTTCGGCACTTTCCTTCATCGCAAAACCCTACGTGGCGTCGCGATCAATTGAACAATGTGAAATGTGTATCTATATAGAGGACACCAACGACAAACAACCTGTGTTCATTGTTTACATGTACATGTATATCAGAATCTCTTTTGAAACTAATTCAGCCAGTACTACTTCATTGCATGCATTTTTTGTATTATCTGCATGCATGATCAGATTATAATCAATACTAGGTTCAACCCATCATTGCATCATATGCATTTCATAACCCATCGTACCAGTTCCAGGCGTCAAAAATGACCAAGTAAGAGCCCCCCAAAAGCTTCCGCGCTTCGCGCGGGAGGGGGTACATCCCCCTCCCCCTATTTATTTTTCATGTTGGACCCCCCCCCCCCCCCCTTCACAATTCCTGTATCCGCCCCTGGAGAGGTGAGTTCAGCTGCTGTTGTAAATGGCGTATAATGTTGCTTTCGTCTCGATCACCTAACAGATGCGCCCTGGTACGATAACCTTTTCTTGGGCACACTGACGGCAGAGTCTATGAGAGGGCCAGTCAGTGCGATTGAGGAAAAATAATTTCGCGCGCTTCGCGCGCGCCCCTCCCCTTCATCAATTATTCTTGTCGGTCACCGAAATCCTGCATCCGCTCCTGGCATCGCGTTTGAATCGCTATAACTTCCCAACCGATAACGCTATCGACTTCCTATTTTCAACACTTCATACTACACCATTTCACTAGGAAGTGTTGAAACTAGGAAGTCGATAGCGTTATCCGTTGGGAAGTTATAGCGATTCAAACGCGATGCATTTTTATAACATTTTTACCGTGGGGCAATTTTCGCGGAAACTGTGGTTTTGTAATTAATAGTAATTGAATAATAGACGTGTTTGCGTTATGAATATTGCCCACCAATAAACGTCCATGATGCCGGGAAGATGAGTTCGCTTTCCCGCGAATTGGGGTTTTTGGCGCGTCAGTCGCTGGCGAACGCGTTGAATACGACGTCACCCCTGGGCAAGGATTGGAGAGGGCTGGCCGACAAGATGGGGTTCACCTACGAGATGATAACTGTACTTCAGACTCAAGAGTCGCCCACGCTCTCCCTGTTGGAAGAGTGGGAGAGACAACTAGGTGCGTGCATGGGAGTCCGCGGATAGTGGGGCGCTGTGCCGTGTGTTGACCAAAGCGTAGTTGAATGATCTCATGACAGCAAAACTGTCTAGTCTCGTACCCAGACCCACCATGACGTAAGTGTTTATCGCTTACAGTATAAACACTACGACAGGTGGGTCTGGGAATATCGTCGAACATTTTTGTTCCAGCGTCCCTGATTTTTGAAGACGGAAGTTTACGTCTAAATTTAGATTTACGTAATGTGCGTAATGTGCTTGGTATATGATATAAACTAATACTCAAACGCAATTTGCATTTGCGATGTCGGATGAAGGCCCGATAGAGGAGTCAATATTGCATGCTGCCCGTAGATTAGGATACCATGATCTTCGAGAGCAACAATTGCACGCTGCAAAGAAATTCTTGCAAGGGAATGACGTCTTTGTTAGTCTGCCTACTGGAAGTGGAAAGTCCCTTATTTATGCTGTTCTACCGTTTGCATTTGACCACTTACGCGGCAGCGAAGGCACCATTGTTGTCGTTGTTTCACCTTTACTCTCGCCACAGTCACAACTAGGAAGAAAATACATTGCATTCTAGGAATGAAAGATCCTGTCATCATTGCCATGTCCCAGACAAGGCCAATATGTCCTACTGGGTGAATTCGAAAGAAAGAGGAATTGTAGAAAAAACGTTTGCCCCACTTGCTGCTAAGTTATGTAATGAACCAAAATGCCTCGAGTTATTATCTTCTGTTGGCAATGTGAAGTCTGTGCATCAATATATGACTATTTTCTCTCCACTCTTGAAGCATGAATTTACTAGCCGATATCTGCATGGCCTATAATATGTCCAAATTCAGACTAGTGGACATGTACACTAGTGTCACCCAAAAGGAGATTCAGGAAAGCATTGTAAAATTATTCTCCTGTGCAACTGCCTCTCTTCGCATAGTAGTATGCACTATTGTATTTGGTATGGGGATAGATTGTGCAGGTGTCAACCAGGTTATTCACTGGAGGCCTTCTGCCGATGTGGTAGAGCTGGGTGAAATGGTCAGGCATCTAGTGCAGTAATTTATGTAAACAAATCTGACCTCAGCATTAGAACTACCTCAAAAGAAATGAAGAAGTAGTGTTCAACAACAGATGTGCAGGCATTCTATTATTATGCTCTTACTTTGTCTGTTCAACAGCACAAGTTTTGGGTTGTGCATGTTGTGAAAGAACTGGGAGTGCACTGATTGTAAATGCTTTCCTGTCCAACTATCTTAATATAATTCATCTCCTTTGTGTGACTATGCCATAGAAGTGATTATATAGGGACAGCTGCTAAGTATTCAGCACCCCACATGTTAGCACTGCTGATAATGTGACAGCTGTCATAAGAGTGATATCACAACTAGATCAGACAAAGCGAGCAGGTGCCTAGGCGCCAAGGATGGTGATTGTACAAGGACCAATGTTGTCTGTGTGTCTGTGTTTGAAGTAAACTCTCCAAAGATGAACACTTATCAACAGTACGATAACACGTCAAACACACATAGCCTTGGACCGCAAATTTTTTTCGCGCATCTTCATGGTCCCAACCCGACTGCGTAGCTAGATCCACCAATTTGTTGATGCAGCAATTCGTCGACAGCACTCCAAGCTTCTTTCTGTTCTTTCGTTGCATAACAGGGGTTGAGCATACTTTGCAGTGGTTCATCGTAAAAGTTGAGTGGTTGCAAATTAATTTGTGTGAGCACGGATATTACGTAAATCTAAATTTAGATGTAAACTTCCGTCGTCAAAAATCAGGGACGCTGGAACAAAAATGTTCGACGATATTCCCAGACCCACCTGTCGTAGTGTTTATACTGTAAGCGATAAACACTTACGTCATGGTGGGTCTGGGTACGAGACTAAAAACTGTCCTCAAGTTACGGGTTTGGCGAAAGGAAAAACGTACGCATATACATATGGTACGGATAGTGGGTATTTCCACAACTAACAGGGTCACCATAAATGGTTATTGAAACTATTTATACCAAGTAACTGTTCCGCATTTGGTTAAAATCCTGTTTCACTTGTAGAATGTTCTTTTTGTTGCTACTAGTGTAGGACTACATTTCACAGCTCATCATGGGCTTTCTGGTTCCAGCCTACATTTATGTCAGATGCATGAGTGTCTTGAATGTGCTCTGTGTGTTGTAATTGTAATGGTTGACAAATGGAACCCAGCAACCGTTCCATCCTCATGCTCTCGTCTCTGAACGAGAGCGAGAGACCCCCGCTAGTCCCCGTACAGTCCATGGCTGTACTTCCGGGTTTTGGGCCATCCTCTTCAACGGAATCGTCAAGCTGAGAGGTGAAGAGCAGGAGGGAGGAGGACATTTCAGAGTTAGGTTGAGTCCTGTATTTGACATCTAGGTTTAAACCATTTATTACAGTTTGCGTGTTTTTTTCGTTATGTTTGAGGTCTGTTATATATGACCAAGTGGCAACACGTTTGTAATTTCGGTTTGGTACAAGCATGTATTCCGAGGGTTCCATGTATATTTCGGGGGCATTTACATATCGTACCCATTTAGTTTGACAAGCCTTGTTTTCGGCTGTGTGATAGCTGATTAGGACGCTCGGGTGTTCTGGGATTTTAGGCTGGTACCATCTAATCCTTTTCATCCCTATTACAGCGTCAAATTGACGGAAAAGGTGTGACTGCCACGTGGCGTTATCCTTTTTGTGCGGGGACTCGACACTTTGTCTCTGTCTGAAATGGAGGTTTAGAGCATTCTTTTTATGCATGTATATATATGTGGGAGAGCATTTAGACTGATCGTTCTGATGGGTACATATTTTTTGCAGTTTCACAGAAACACAGTACAAACACGATACCATGAATGATTACAAGTTTTTTCAAAAACCTACAACATTGTCTTCTGCCTCCACCGCTTTCACAAAGTTCGGGTCCATTTGCAAATCTCTTATCTCCCAAAATAAGCACGACCGGTTTCGGAATAACTTTATTCCTTCTTCAGGTGATTGGGAATGGCGTATTTGAGCAAGTCTCGCGTTTAAATATCTCATTTCCGGTGGGTTTGGCGGGTTTAGTGGTGCACGTGATCCATCTCTAAGTGATTTCTGTCGGGATGATGTCTGTTGTTTTCTCTTTGTGTTTCAGGATGTTTCTTGGATATTCTGCTGGTACTCTGCAGTGTTGGTAGACATCGATTGGTTGGTTGTCTGGTGGCATTTCTCTTGGCGTCTGTTTTTTAAGTTTTGCCGAGACTAGTATGTTGCCTAGCGACCGATTCTTTTTTTGGGCAATACGGGGAGGCATTGGATAGAGTGCGTTTAGTGTGGGGTTCTGTTGGACATCTTCCCAGATCTTGTTTAGTTCTTTTCGAACTTGGGATACATGGGTATTGTATGTCAGTACCATTGTAGGTGTACCAAGTGTTGTGTCTTGGTTCGCTTGTTTTTGTATAGGACTGTGTGTCTGTCTTTGAAACGTACACGTCTGATCAGTGGTTTTATGACTGTCTTATTGTATCCCCTTGATAGGAGAGCGTTTTGGACGCTATCGATCTGTTTGAGGAAGTTGGTCTTGTCCGTGTTGGTGCGGAGGGCTCTCTATGATTCACCCAGAGCAATGCTTTTCCCGATCCCAGGAGGGTGAAAAGAGGATCCATGGACGTATGCCTGTTTGTTTGTAGGTTTTTTGAACGTTTTGATGTCCAGTTTTTGTCTCTGTTGAAAATTTGGGCCTTTGAATATGGTCATGTCCAGGAAATTTATTTCGGTCGTAGAGCATTCACTAGTAAATTTGATGGAGGTGTGCAGTTTGTTGCACTGTTGGACAAAGTTATCAAAGTCGGTCTGGGTGCCTTGCCAAGCCACAAAGATGTCGTCAATGTAGCGAACCCATAGTTTAATTTTATCGGACTGTAGGTCTATGAGTCTTGTTTCTAGTTCCCCCATGAAGATACCACTGTATGATGGGGCCATGATGTTGCCCATTGGTACTCCTTTTGTCTGGATATAGAATTCTCCATCTGGGAGACACTTGCCAATCTTTGTATTAGGGGTGGAAAGGATGCCCTTTTCATCTACTAGATCTTTGGCACGTCTGGCCATACCTTTAGAAGTTCCAAATTCTTTCATTATTCTTTGCACTGACCAGCTCTTTGGTAATACTGTTAGAATATGAACTAATTCACTTCTCTTGGTTGTAGATTGAAATTTTTCTTTAAGTTGTGATATAATTTCACTTTCTGAATCAGGGCTAGGATTTACGCCTAGCTTTTTGGATAAACAATCTAGAATTCCCTTCAGCTTCTTCTGGCGGTATGAGTTTCCATGCCTTTGGATCTTTCGTTTTGAAATAGGTGATGCTCCTAGTAAATGAAGTACTTCATTCAACACCCTGGATTCACTTGAGTCATCCTGACTGTTCGAACTGCTGGGGGCATTTCCATCATCAGTATCTTGTGAACCATCAGGGGCTTTTCCATCATCAGTATCTTGTGAACCATCGGGGGCATTCCCATCATCAGTATCCTGTGAACCATCAAGGGCATTTCCATCATCAGTATCCTGTGAACCATCAGGGGCATTTCCATCATCAGTATCCTGTGAACCATCAGACCCGGGATCCATTTCATTATCCACCTGAGCATTTGTAGTCAGGATAGGATGCACTGCTTCGGTTTGGTCAACATTGGTTTCAGGAATGACCTCCATGCTAACCTCCCAATCTACAGCTGTATCCAATTGAGCAGACTGGTCCTCTGAAGACACAATTGCACCTACTGCAGGTTGGCTTTCTGGTAATTGATGTACAGCGCCTATAGTTACATGGCTAGAGGCAATGTCTTGATTTTCTAAGGTGTGCCGGGAAGTACGCATTGCATACAGTTTTCTACGGCACATGGAGCAAATCTTGTGTTCTGGGTTTAGGTTCAGCGAAGGAAAGCTTGCAATTAAATTCCTCGATCGGAACTGGTCTTAAATCACTGGTTGTGGTACGAGTTTTCCTTGACTTTGTATGGCACTTGAATGGATCGCAACAACGGCGCAAACGAGAAAAAGTACTTGACGACATGGCTGAAGTGAACGCAACAAAAAGCAACTAAACGAGCGAATACGCTATAAGTAATGAGGAGTATGAATCGTAGTATATCGAATCAATAGAGAGGCTCTTTAGCACAAAGCGGCGATAGCGCGCTTGTGTGAATAATAAGAGGCTCTAGCAAAAAGCGGCGATTGCGCGCTTTTGTGTAGTACGTGCGGGGTTTGTGTATATGCGCTGAATAGATAACTCGTTAATGGTTTTTACAAACTGACCACTATATTATGTCATAGTTGATACGTCACTAACTGATTCAATTAGCAAGGATAATTTATAGAAAGACAGTCTCTGTTCAAGAGAGAATAACAGTGAAACAAAGCTTCATCCCGTCCTGGAAACAACAACAACAAGTACAGAATTACCTGCACTTTCATTATTTCAAAAAATCAAAAACAATTTAAATTGTACTTTTTAAAATATAAATGAAAGAAAATGTTGCATGTTTTGAGTACTGTAGGAGCTATGGCCATGCCACCCTACCAACCTTAAGCCTCAGTATGACTGTCACGACCTTCAAAACTATTATGGTCATAGCCATAATGGTTGTACAGATACTGGGTATTGTTTACTTTTGTGGTCAAATTTTTCACACCTTACAATTAATGAACCGAATGTTGTAAGTTATGATACATTGAAAATATATACTAAGATAAATGAAGTGACCAAGTGTACTAAATGTTTTGTCAATTTGAAACATAGGTGTCAATAAATGGGCCCACTTGATGTAGAATTACCCATTGAGCTTCTGATCAAATGATTCTTATGCATCAAACAATCCCTTTGTGGGTTGTAGGGCACTGAGTGTGTTGTGTTTGTGCACCCGCACAAACACAACACACACAACACATAAACACAAACATAACACACACAGCACATAAACACAAACGCAACACACACAACACGCACAACACAGAAACACAACACACACCAGCCCCCTCAATTAACTAGGTGCATCGCGGTGGCCTTGTATGGGCAAAGTTTATCCGCATGAGGTAATTGGAAATAATTAATTGACGTTGCGACGCCCCTCCCCCGTCTAGTTTTGGTAGAGAAATATAATCAGAGATAATATATAGAGGGATTGGAAACGAATCACGTGCGCCATAGACTTCAGCAATTTTAGCGCGCCTTATCCTCGAACGGAATTTAGCACCTACGCTGACCAAAAAAAGGGGCGGAATTGGGAAGAATTGGACACTTCAATACAAGTCTTGAATTTCACAAGGTAACGAAACATGCTCTCTGAAATAAAAAATAAAAAGTCGATAGACAATTGGCTGAAGATTCATAGAATACTTCTAGATTTGAATTTGTGTCATTATTTAACCATACAGAAAATGAATAGGCCTTTTTTTTTACTTTGGGGACAGAATCCGTGGATCTAGAAGACTTGTCCTCGTCATTGTTTGTGAATTTGATGTTCATAGTCTATTATGTGCCCATCGCTATGTTGTTTGCGTATAGTATCTTCAGAAACCTTGTGGTGGCTTTTTGGGTATACTTACTCTCGGGGACAGCCGCGGCGTTGTGTTACGATGGTGGCTGATTTAGTTTTTTTTTCTTCTTAGAGCTATGTTGGTTGTGTGCCCATCGCATGTTTTTAAAGGTAAACCATGTCCGATTTTTTCTGTGAATTTCTTCAAAGGTGATGGGCAAAAGAAAATTTAAGCTTCGGCGCATTAAAAACGCGGAGAAAAACGGAAGTTTGGTTGTCGCAATTCCCCGTGCAAAAGTGAATGTGCCTGTTGCAGAAGGTTTAACCTTGTCCTTGCCTGCTCCAGAGATAGTATCACCACAACCTGTTCAAGCTCCTGACCATAGTAATGATTCTAGTCATGATGAAACTCCAGATCATCCAGTAAGGCAATCACTATGTGTCTCCTTTCCGTTGTCCCATTTCACTGGTGGCTTGCTACAATCGTTAAACATGCTGAGTGAGAGAATATCAAGGGTAATACTTCCTCCATCCTAGGTGCCTATCAGATTTGATGGATCTCAGTTCTTTTCCATTTCAAAGTTGATAGAGCAAAAAGTTGGATAACCCACTAAACAAAGATTGCCTCCTATGCTTGGAAGAACTTATGTCTGGCGATGGAGATACAGAACTTTCTTCTGCCGATTGGGTTAACAGCATAAACCGTGGTGGTCTTATATGCGTGAATGACATGACCTTTGAACTGTTTTTAAGTATGGAGCTTGAACTGCGTTCCCATCTCAAGATCAACCCAACACACCTGGGGGATGAGGTTGTAGTACGAATCACTGAAAGTGAGGATGTTCTCTTTTTATGGTCAATAATCAGCGCATCATGGGACAATGATTGCAGCACTGCACTTCTTAAGAAGATAGCTAAAATGTGGACCACAGTTCGTGGTTTTTCCTATGCCAGTGCATGGGTAGAAAAGATGAAGGTTGCCCAGCAAAAAACTACACAAAAATCTAAAGGCCTCAGGAAAACTCTTTAGTTAATTTAATTATTTCGTCTGTTGTGCTATAGTATGGATTCGTTCCTTTTATGGTCCGTTCGAGGATTGCGCGCGTTAATTCGTGTTGATTGATCCCGTTTCCAATCCCTCTATATATTATCTCTGATATAATATGGCCGAGGAACTCGGTTAGTTGAAAATGTATCGTGTGTGTTTGTGCATGCGTGCGTTTGCGCTAGCAAGCTGGATAATTTCGTTTCGCGGTAACTGCAGACGAGTGTGTGTCCCAAAGAAAATGGACTCCCATCATTCCTTCAGCCAGTTAGCCCGCCTCGCAGTTGAAAAACGTAATTTCGTAAGACCGCTGCGTACTATTTAGCAAGCATGATGCGAACACAAAACTAATAAATAGCGCAATAGCGAACACCTCTGCCCAAAAGATGACGTTACGCATACGGAGTGCCTCAGCAGCTCTCTTCCTTCTCCATCATTTTCCCATCTCCCTCCCCTCACATGAATTGGTTCTAGCAATAAGCTAATTCATTCAGAAATTAATATGCACCTCTTTCTATTTAGCTGTACCTACCTTCTGTGACCTCACACAACTGGCTCTGGTCACAAAACTATGCATGTGCGCGTTGGTGTGTGTAGTGGAGGTTGAGGGTGTGGAAATGATCTGCTCACACTGGACATTCATTTCTGATTGTTTGCTGTCACTTCCCTCAACCCTCTTCCTCACACCTCCCTTTTGACACCCTCCCTCACCACACCTCCATACCTCCCTCACCACACCTCCATACCTCCCTCACCACACCTCCACAATACATCTCCATCCCCATACACTCTTAACACATTCTCCCTCATCACGTGGTAGGATCACCAGATACACTGGTCACACCACCGAACTCTCTGGCCACAGACTCCACTTTCCTCTCCAGAGGTCTTTACTCACACGAACTGAGCTACAAAATACAACAGCTGGCCATACACAATGAGGGTGAGTACTATGGGTCTGAGGACTTTAGTACCCCAGTAACCTAGGCAACCGTATGATTGTTAGGGACTACAGTAGAGCTTACTGTTGCAGAGACACACCATGTATTTATACATTTACTTTTTTACCAGACCCTGGTTACCATGGAAGCTGTGAAGAGAAAACAATGGTGTCCAAGCAGAGGTGTGACATCTTCCTGTCCTTTGCCCAAGAAGACAGAGAGTTTGCAGAGGAAGTGAAAGCGAGACTACAGACAAAGAAGAAACTAAAAGTATTCGTACCTTCTGAAGGTCTGGTGCCTTATGCAAGCGAGATGCAATGTGTGTATATGTGTACATGTGTGTCTACCTGTATGCATGTGTGTGTACATGTGTGTCTACCTGTATGCATGTGTGTGTACATGTGTGTCTACCTGTATGCATGTGTGTGTACATGTGTGTCTACCTGTATGCATGTGTGTGTACATGTGTGTCTACCTGTATGCATGTGTGTGTACATGTGTGTCTACCTGTATGCATGTGTGTGTACATGTGTGTCTACCTGTATGCATGTGTGTGTACATGTGTGTCTACCTGTATACATGTGTGTGTACATGTGTGTCTACCTGTATACATGTGTGTGTACATGTGTGTCTACCTGTATGCATGTGTGTGTACATGTGTGTCTACCTGTATGCATGTGTGTGTACATGTGTGTCTACCTGTATGCATGTGTGTGTACATGTGTGTCTACCTGTATGCATGTGTGTGTACATGTGTGTCTACCTGTATGTATGTGTGTGTACATGTGTGTCTACCTGTATGTTTATTTGTATGCATTTGTTATGTACACAAGTTGTATGCCATTACATACATTATGTGTACATGAGACACGTGATGATCACCAACCTCCACCACCTCCCTCCCCTCACTGTACCTACCACCTCCCCCTCATTCACATCCTCTCTCTTCACATCCCTCCACCTTCCTCACTCACCTCCCTCCCCTTCACCCACCTCCCTCATCCACATACTCCCTCACCCACCTCCTCCCTCTCCACTATGAAAATGTAATGCCGGGAGCAGTATTTTCTGAGCAGTTGGCAGACATGATCAAACAGGGATGTCGTAAAACAGTCATCATTCTCTCTCCTGCCTACCTGAGGTCTCCATGGTGCAGCTTTGAGTCCCATCTGCCTGGTATGGGGGTGTGTCTATTGGCTATGTAGGGATGGGTGGTCTCTTGAAGGAGATGCAGGAGAAAGCACTCATGCTGGCACATAGGCTGGAAGCACACAGCAGAAACCTGCAGAGGGAGAGGAGAGCTAATCCAACTGCAGACCAGCGGCCATGAGTACAGCTATGATGGATGTAAGGTTAGACAAACTTATGCACACAGTTTGAGCCACTGACATGGAGATGACCAAACTGAGCAAGCGATTCCAAAGTGAGAACTATTGGGCATCATTTACCTATGAATGGTTGTCTTCAGTGGCTCATGTAATTTAAATGTCTTGGTTTCTTGGGTACATCACATGTTGACTTTCACTGCCCTTTACTCCCTGCAACATCTCCTCTCTCTCTTGTCTCTGTGCAGCCTGCTCAACTACCTTCCTCCCACCCACATCCTCCATCACCCACGCTGTCCATCTCCTTCACTCACCCCTCCTTCACCCACTTCTTCATTAGGGTCAGCTATCGATTAGGTTTGGAGCTTATTGGACACCTCTTATTGAATATCTATATGCCTATTGATTAAAAACGTACCGTAAGCTTTCTTATTGCATAGTAAGTATTACTGCTAAGAAATAGGGCGTGTCCACTGTCTATGAGTCACTCCCATTTATTTATTTATTTCTCACATGTACATCCACTACTACATTTTTCATGTGTTGTGTGCTACAGTCCAACCTACCCATTTAGGTTACCATTGGAACAGGGTTTGTGCAAAAGTTAATATATCTTACAGTCTTCATGTAGGGGAGGGATGCAGCGCGTGATAAGGTCTTCGAACCTGACACTGCACATTTCCCGGGCGTTACGCGCCATTGACGTATTACGAGGATCCTCGAAGCCAGTCGTAATACGTTAATGGCGCGTAATGCCCGGGAAATATGCAATTTCTTTGCACACTTGTATCTCCATAACGGATAAAGCAAAGATTAACGAACAAAACAAATCAATAGCGGTAGGACCCTTCTACATAGGTACCGATTTGGTGTGACTTAGAATTGTGACTTAAGTCACAATTCTATAATGAAATTCAAACAGTTTATATAAACGGATTCCAGTGATGTGGTTGATTGTTTACATAGATCACAACGCTACAAATGGAATGAATACACTTGAATTGAGTCATTAAACGAAGCAGCTGACAGAAGGACATGATAATGTTTGCAGTTTCTACTATTGTAGGGTATTCAATATGTGCTTAGTTATGCAGCTACTACCATTCTTTGATTTTAGACTGCACATTGCAACAATACTTCCCTTGGATGTGTCAGAACAAACCCGACAAAGGTATTTGCAAGGACTTTTGCAAATAGTGCATAATCTATTGGCATATGTAGCAGCAGCATAAGGTGAGTTTTTGTTATAGTATGTAAGTGATGAAAGAGGGACAATGTCATGTGGCAATGACTCTGAGTTGCTTGTACTTGCACCAGGTATTCTGCGAATCAACAGGCCTTTAGCAACACTTTCAGTGAAGTCTGAATGGCTTATTTTAGAACCTCCAGGGTGAAACTTTTTGTACCGGAAATATGCATCAGTCTCTACAATTCCAAGGATTTTTGAGATAACAGGACTAGCCCAGGACTGTGTTTGCCATGCTGTTTCTAATGCCACACCTCCTTGTCGCATATGATTATTTATGTCAATAATAGAAGCAGCATCGAAGTATGTTTCAACCACTTTCTTTCGCTTTACTGTTTTATTGAAGACTTCACTTTGTCCTATCTCTTCCCCATCTTCATCAAGTACTTCCCTCCATCTGCGTTTGTTAGAACTGAGGTCTTCCAGGAATAGTATATAGGAATGAGTTGACACAAAGCACTTCCTTACTTTGTCTCCCCATGCGTGTGCCATAATGTTGTGTCCATCAATAGTGGTTGTTAGAGTTATGTCATCACCAAGCTCAGCAAACTCAACTTCATCCATGTAGCCTTTGGGATAAAACTTCATTGCTGTTTTCACCAATCCTGTAAAATGTAAGCCATGCTTTCGACATGCTAGTGCTGTAGTAACACTGGCGAATGCCGAATCAGCACTAATGGCCCTCCCACTCCCATGCCAGGGCTTGGTGAGGCGAAGTACTTGCGCAGTTCCTGCAAGCTTGTAGTCAGCAACATATTCTCTAGTACACATGATCTCCGCTCCTTCTTGTATTTCAAGTTGTAACATAACTTTTTTTTTGGGTTTCCTGTCAATGCGTGTTACATGGGGCAGAAATCTCCATCTTTCCCTCGCCATGATGATACTGACTCATCAATGTATAGCTGCCATCCTGGATAAATTTTCTGCACTCGTCGCTCATTGAACCATCGATCAAGCGGCGGACTGGTGCCCATTTATCATTGCCTTTTGCTTCACTTGGAGGACAGAATGAGAGACATCGTAGCAAAACTTCAAAGCGGTTGCGTGGCAGGGAATATCTCTCACCAAATCGTGGTGCTGGGAAGAGACCATCCTCAGTGGACCAAAGGTCTCGCCTTCCTTCTGACGTTCTTGTTAGGGAATAAAGGATTCCAAATACAGCCAAAATTTCCTCTTCTGTAGCCTTTGCACACCCTGCTGGTAAGGAAGCTGTTGTCCAAGTTACTATATCAGGCAACAGCTGTAAGGGAAATGAGAGTTTCCAATAATCTATCGGTGTTCGCTGTAGTTCATCTGCATCGTTTCCCCACAAGATATGTGCCCCCATACTGAGGAGCGCATCTCCAGTCCTCTAAAACGCCTTCAACCACCTTCCACTTCACACCATGGCAGGAAACAACATCTAAAGAGACAACATCTGAAGAGCAGTTATTTTCATTGATATCCACCTCATGTAGTGACTCGATATCATCATCATTTGTTAGCCGCCCGTCAATATCGGAATAAGCATTGTGTGTAAAAGCTGCTTCATCAAGTGAAGTAATAGTTGGTCCAGCTTCGTCATTCTCTAGCACTACTAGCTGCTTCAAGCTTCGAGTGGAAAAGGCCTTCGTAGTTGCAACCTCATCAAAACAAACCACATACTTCTTGCTTTACCTTGGAGTTCCTTTCGGAAAAGCCTTCCGTACCGTTGCTTCGCTGGCTTATTGCCTAGAACTTTGTCTGCACTACAAACTACCTGGTCACCAACAGAAAAAACCCATTGCTATAGTCCGAAACAGGCGGGGGCGTTCATCAATTACTACCGCTCGCGCCGTTGCGGTTACTTAGAAAGTGTATTTTTTTACTTCTAGTTACCCGAACCACGTAGAGATCCAAGCAGTTTTGTCAGCACAGTATAAATCTACATGCATTGGCGTTCACGTTTATGCATACTAAGTCATAGGTACTCGTAGAAAATTCTACAAGTTGGACTGTTCAAAGCTGTGTGACTTAAGTCACAATTTTTTGTTACAACGATAACCGTTAGAGGATTGCAATGTAAAACGTTTTGTAACTTCAAAATAACGTATTTCTAAGCGATTTAAACGCTATATTATGAAAGGACATGACTGTATTATCATAATATGTATTTTTAAATTAGCTAGTTGATAGAAGGCTCTGGATGTAGTACTTAGAAAAGTATTGTGACTTAAGTCACAATGATGTGGTATTCTGCGTTTTGTACGAGATCGCATGCAGAGAAGACCTTGTATTGTAAATGTTATGGACATCTAAGTGTTCACAAAAACATATACAGAACACACATGCATCCAGTGTGTGAGGTAAGTTTCAAAAAAGACAATTTTGTTGGATAAAAATGTCGCATTTCTTCATTGAAATGTATTGTGACTTAAGTCACAATTTTGTGACTTAAGTCACAATTGGTCAATCTATGATTAAATTTTATGTTATAAAATAACATACAAGACCCATTTCGTATGGAACATTCCATATATCATCCACCTCCTCTCTCTCCCCTCATCCACCTCCTCTCCCTCATCCACCTCCTCTCCCCTCATCCACCTCCTCTCCCCTCATCCACCTCCTCTCCCCTCATCCACCTCCTCTCCCCTCATCCACCTCCTTACCCCCTCATCCACCTCCTCTCTCCCTCATCCACCTCCTCTCCCCTCATCCCACCTCCTCTCCCCTCACCCACCTCCTCTCCCCTCATCCACCTCCTCTCCCCTCATCCACCTCCTCTCCCCTCATCCACCTCCTCTCCCCTCACCCCCTCCTCTCCCCTCATCCACCTCCTCTCCCCCACCCACCTCCTCTCCCCTCATCCACCTCCTCTCCCCTCATCCACCTCTCTCCCCTCATCCACCTCTCCCCTCACCCACCTCCTCTCCCCTCATCCACCTCCTCTCTCCCTCCTCCACCTCCTCTCCCCTCATCCACCTCCTCTCCCCTCATCCCTCACCACCTCCTCTCCCCCCCTCATCCACCTCCTCTCCCCTCCCCCACCCCCCCCCCCACCTCCTCTCCCCCTCATCCACCTCCTCTCCCCTCATCCACCTCTCTCCCCTCTCCTCCCTCCTCTCCCCTCCTCCCCCTCCACTCCCCTCTCCCCTCATCCCCTCCTCTCCCCTCACCCACCTCCTCTCCCCTCATCCACTATAAAGCCATGTCATTGGTAAATTCATGGAATCATTTTACCGAGCTACATGTAGTACTAGAAGCTAATGCTAGAACATCAACCCGTAGAAGAGCTCATAACACAAACACCTCATCCATCAAATCCGCACCAATGAAGGGAGGTTGGAACAGATGTATGGACTCTATACAACCTGCAGACACACATCCCTCCTCCCTCCCCTCACACACCTCCTCCCTCCCCTCACACACCTCCCCCCCCCTCACAACACACCTCCTCCCCTCTCCTCCCCCTCCCTCCCACCCCCTACACAGACCCCTCCCTCCCCTCCCCCACCCCTCCCCCCCCCCACACACTCCCCCTCCCCCCCTCCCCTCCCCTCCCCACCTCCTCCCTCCCCTCACACACCTCCTCCCTCCCCTCACCCACCCCCTCCTCCCTCCCCCCCACCTCCTCCCTCCCTCACCACCCCCCCCCGCTCCCCTCACCACCCTCCCTCCCTCCCTCCCACACCTCCTCCCTCCCTCCCCTCACACCCCCTCCCCCCTCACACCCCTCCTCCCTCACATCATCACCTCTTCCTCCACCCACCACCTCCTCTCCCTCACTCACCTCCTGACCAACACCACTTAGGTGCTTGGGCAAGAGGGAGGGGCACAAGTGGCTGCCTGTATAGCTTCATTGAGAGTGTTGTGTACACACACACCACACCACACCACACCACACCACACCACACCACACACACCACACCACACCACACCACACCACACCACACCACACCACACACACACCTTATAAAGCCATGTCATTGGTAAATTCATGGAATCCTAGCAGGTCATCATGAGCTAATACTAGAACATCAGCCTGTATGAGTTGCTCATAACACAAACACCTCATCCATCACATCCACACCAATGTGGAACAGATGTATGGTCTCAATACAACCTGCAGACACACATCACCTCCTCCCCTTCCCACATTCACATACTAACCCCTTACACCCCTTTGTCAAATCTGATTAGGGTTGGGATATAAGTTTGATGTGATAAGAAGCAATACCACTTGGCTGCCAGTGTTGACCACTTGTTGTTCTTTGGTGCTTGGGTGACATAGCCATACACACCTTTGCTCACCTGGCTTCCTGGCCTGCCTTGCAGATGAGTCGTTGTTGGTCAGAACTGATCATGATATGCTCCAATGCTAGAGCATTCCTTGTTGTGCTAGTGCAGATCTGGACACATTGGAATATGTGCTTTGTGTCTCATGTAATGTTATTCTGCATATGTATTGTTTACAGGTGTTGTACTCTAGGCTTTTATTTGTGTTCGTGCATTCATTTATAGCTGGTCATTTATCTCATTTAAAAATCAATTTGATAGTAATATAAATTAATCAATGACATCATGGACTAATGTTCTTGGCAGAGTACAGTGGAAGGTTCAGCCACACTTTGCCTCAAATCTTCACCTCAGCATCCACTGTATCCTTGGAGCACCAACAACCTTCAAGAGATGAACCTTGTCTGTCTGGTGTATTTAAACATAGCAACATCACTAGATGCTCACTACAGTACACTGTGCAAAACATCATTTCTAATTAATGCACCACTTATTCAATCATCATTATGTAGCATCCCCATGTAGTTCTTGAAATGTAAAACCACCCCTCTTTGGAACAAACCACCTTGACAAATATCTCTTATGTGTAAGGTAATTATAGTTTATGGTTTTGAGACAACAGTCACACAATATTGCCCTTATTACACCACAGTGTCAAAGGGAACATTGACCTTGGCCATGAACTGGTACCTGTACATGAGAGGGGGTGGGGAGGGGGAGGAGTTAATAAATAAAGGATACATGAACACCAAGTGTCAGTAAGGTGACAGTCACATTAGAGTTAGAAACAAAAAAGACACATTATTTGAAATAATGGACACTTGGGCATCATGCATGTATAGGTCACATGAGAGTCACATGATCTCACATGTTCAGGATTCTTCCACCACTTTTCCCACTCTTTGGTGTAGCAGGCTGTGATGGACAAGTAGCTGCATGTGTGTGTGAGTGTGTGTGCTAGCTTTGCTAGAGTGTGAGCCTGGGTTAAGAGATTTGAGCAGACCACATGCACCAGGTCTGCTCAAATCTCTTAACCCCTCACCCTCTAGCAAAGCTACAGGGCACTGTTTATCGCTCCAGTTGCTTAACCCCTCACATCTAATCAAAGGTGATCAGAATAAATATTACCAAACACATGACTCACGTGACGGAGCCACGCCCATATCAATACACCCTCCTTGGTAGAGGCATCAGCCCTACGCAAAAATATATTGTTCATACAATATATTGCAATATATTGTCTACAATATATTGTGTTGTAGTAGTTAACAATACCAATATATTGTATTGTAGTAGTTACCAATACCAATATATTGTATTGTAGTAGTTAACAATACCAATATATTGTATTGTAGTAGTTAGCAATAACAATATATTGTATTGTATTGGTTGACAAAAAGGTGTTTAATCAGACTGAACTTAGTCTCATATATATACGTGTCAAACCACATCAATCTTGTATTGTGCAGTAGGGCTGTGGTAAATAAATTTCAAAATGTTTCAAACGACGCGCACCACAACACCGCCCACTTTTCAAGCAGCTGGTAGACATGAAACGGCTGGAAAAAAGCAAAAATAAATATTACTAACCATTCATAGTGACACTGAGAGCGCTTACCAAACTAAAGAGAAGTCAGGACGTCGAGAAAGTGAACATAGCCCAGTGGCGGACGGAGGGGGGGGGGGGGCACAAGGGGCCTGTGCCCCCCCCCCCCCCCCCTCCCCCCTCCCCCGTTAAATGAATAGATGCGGTCATACGGTCAAGATGTGGTCATACGGTCATACACGACTGAAAACCATCAAATGATTACAATACCGCAGTCAGATATATCACATTGATTATGGTCTCATTAATTAATCACACATAATTTATAATCCTGGGACCATATCATGGCTGCCATTGAAGAACAATCTGACGCTAGCGTTAACCAGGTAAAGAAAAGAAAGGCGTCTGTGATTACGGATTTCTTCTGTAAACATCATCAACGTGAAACACCATGAAATATTTGAGAAAGCATGCTCGATCTCAATGTCAGTGGATGTCCAGCCAACCAAACCTAGATTGTGTGGAAGACAACAGTATCGCAGTAATGCAGACACAGAGGATGGCAGTGTTGAAGGATACTATCGTGTCAATCTTACTGTCCCTTTTCTTGACTATCTATTAGCAGAGTTCAGATCAAGGTACATAAAGCAAATTAATTTGCTACTGAGTTTCATTTTTAAAAAGCATTGAGTTATACATGCATGCTTCTAAAATATATTTCAATTTTGTAGATTCAATGAGCTGAAGCAACAAGCAATGAAATCTTTTAGCATTTTACCTTCAATGGCTGCAGATGTGCTTCCTAAACTTGAAGATTTTGTGTATTTTGAAAGTGACCTTCCAGATCCCTTGACCCTTCTACAAGAACTGGAGCTTTGGAAGGTATACATGAGTTATAGGCGATAAAATATTCCTAGCTGCATACATGATTGTTATTACTCTTTCTAACCCAATAATCATGCAGCTCTATTGGTCAGCTGCTTCCAAAGAAAGTCGCCCAAGCAACCTTTTGTCCGCCCTAAGGGCTTGTAGGAAGCAGCAATTTCCAAATGTTCATACCATCCTTCATATTATGACTGTGTGGCCTCTAACGAGTTGCGAGGCAGAGCGCTCCATCAGTGGAATAAGGAGGCTAAAAACGTACCTCAGGTCTACAATGACGGGGGAAAGGATGAACGGATTGGCCCTGCTAGCTGTACATAGGTGTTTATCAGCGTTTCTGTGAAGGAAACAATTGATGCTTTTGCAAGCAAACAGCCACGGAGAATGAAGCTTTCCTTCATCTTGGAGGATGCAGCCACTGATGCTACTGATGAATGATAAAATTATTGTATAGCGTGTGCAGCGGTGTGAATTAAAATTAATGATTGCATGGGTTTTAAATTATCATTATTTTTACGTAGTTTTGGAAGGTTTTAAAACGTAAAAACCGTTGGCTTCTGGGGCTCTGCCCCAGACCCCGATGGGGGAGCTTACAGCGCTCCCCCATACCCCCTAGCTGTGAGTGTTTGGGGTCCCGCCCACAAGCGTGCCCCCCCCCCCCCCCCCCCCCCCCCCCTCCTAAATCCTGCGTCCGCCGCTGTAGCCACCGCTAAGATACGTGAGGCCGGCCATACGATACTCGAAAATGGACCAATACGCACGGAAGAGTTCCAGACAAAAACGGGCGTAGTGTAAGCACTTTTCGACTCAATTTGAGAAAATCACCACCATCGTGTGTAAAGCATGCATTTTTAGAGCAGGTACTGCACAATGTGTAAGATGCTAGTGAAATGCATAGAATGATGGGACCTGCATGGTGGTTTAAAACATTGCAATATTGTATTGCAATATATTGTATTGTTATAATGGAATATTGCAATATATTGTATTGTTACAATGGAATATTGCAATATATGGGACAGTTTCCGCGAAAATTGCCCCACGGATATATTATAAAATGTTATAAAAATGCATCGCGGGTGAATCGCTATAACTTCCCAACGGTTAACGCTATAGACTTCCTATTTTCAACACTTCATACTGCACCATTTCACTACGGGAAAACTTATTTTGGGGCCTTGCACTAGTTCCTTGCTGATGCTACGAAGTCCGATACTCCATGGGGTTCAAAACCGCCACATCTTCAGGTAGGAGCATTCAAATCGCTTCAAATTCAGTATGTACGTACTAGGGTCCTGTTGCTATTGATGTGTTCAGTTCGTTAATTTTTACTCTATCCGTCACGGAGATACAGCTGTGCAAAGTTAATGCACATTTCCCGCTCGATTGCACCATTTTTGCATGCAACCCGTGTTCCATTCTCCCAATCCACAATAAATTTTGATAACTTCTTTGTTCCGCCCATTTCTCCCTTAAACTAAGCTAGCCGTTCCCAACTGTTTTTGTCTCACTCAGGCAGTGAGTTTATGCGGGAAAGTTAAAAGAAGAAGAACGCTGCTCAGTTCCAGACGATCGTACCAAATTAACGGACCCAAGTGAATGGTTGCAGTATAACCTTGCGCCTCCCACGTCGCCGGCAGTATTCAAAACGGCACGCGTAAGGCTATTTGCTACGCACTCACATCATCCTCTAGTCGTGTAATAAAGCTTTCCTATTTGCCATCATCTTGCTAAAATCATCGTCTTATATCTGCCACGCCCACTCGGCTACGATTTCGGTCTCGCAAAACTTTCAGCTCACACATAGTACATGAACTCATGCTGGCTCCCACTTGTGCGCACACTTGCATTGTTGCGTACATGGCCCTGTACACTATCGTATGGCGTATTTTCTTATACACAACCACACACACGCACACACACACACACACACACATACACACACACACATACACACACACATACACACACACACACACACACACACACACACACACACACACACACACTCATGTACATCGTACTTGCACACACCAGTTAAACATGTGGCAAACAATACCTGTCTGATGATGGTACAAACACTCTCACTCACAAAATTTGTCACACGCACATGTATTCAACTGTACTTGTGCATGTTTGTACAGACCACTGATTCTATGTAAATTTGTGTACCAAGCTTTCTGTACATGTATCGTGTCTCCAAGGATTGAATACATTGTGTCCCCATCCGGTACTCTAAATGTACACAAACATTGCACACTTGCATAACACACACACCACTGTATAAATGCACACACAAAAACGCTCACACACAACATATAGATACACACACACACACACACACACACACACATACGGACACGGACACACTCACAGACAAAGGCACAGACACACAGGTACACATGAAATACACATAGACACACGCACAACACACACACAGACACACACAGACACACACACAGGCACACACACATAGACACACACACATAGACACACACAACACACACACACAGACACATACACAGACACACACACAGACACACACATGACATACACACAGACACACATGGACACGGACTCACACACATGAAATTCCCAGACACACACATGCACAGACACACGATAGACAGACACACAGACGCAGGCACACATGGACACACAAGCATAGACACACACATGCACAGACACACACACACACACGTACACACAAGATACACACATGCCATACAAACACAACAGACACACAAGAACACAAAGACACACGCACGAAATACACAAACACACCTACAGACACACACATGAAATACACAGACACGCACACAGACATGCAGACATACAGTACATGTACATGCACACAGACTCATACCCAAAAATACATATAGACACGCACACAAAATACACATACACACACATGCAGACACACATGCACACACATGGACACACAGATACACACACGACATACAAACAGACACACACATATACAGACACACATGTAGCTACATACACACACACACACACACACACACACACATACACACACACACACACACACACACACACACTCATGTACAGCGTACTTGCACACATACATGTGGCAAACAATACACCTGTCTGATGATAGTACAAACACTCTCACTCACAAACATTGTCACATGCACGTGTATTCTATTCAATTCAACTGATTGCATTTCAATTTGTGTACCAAGCTTGCATAACACACACATGCACACACACACAGACACACATACACACACAGACACACTAACGCACACACACACATGACATACGCACACAGACACACAAATGCACACACAGACACTAACGCACACACACACACACAGACACATGACATACACACACAGACACACTAACGCGTGCACACACACACAGGCACACACAGACACATGACATACACACACAGACACACTAA
Source organism: Ephydatia muelleri (assembly GCA_013339895.1). NCBI lineage: Eukaryota > Metazoa > Porifera > Demospongiae > Spongillida > Spongillidae > Ephydatia > Ephydatia muelleri. Next base: position 3,836,573 of record JABACO010000024.1, read on the forward strand.
CGCATACACACAGGCACACACAGACACATGACATACACACACAGACACACTAACGCACACACACACAAACGCACACAGACACACACATGACATACACAGACGCATAAAAACACACACACAGACACACAAACGCACACACACACACACAGACACACACATGACATACACACAGACACATACAAACACACACACACACAGATACACAGACACACACATGGACACACAAAACACACGACACACATATGACAAACACACACACGCACACACACATGCATGAAATACACACTAGCACACACATGCACACACAGACACACTAACGCACACGCACACAAATACACAGACACACACATGACATACACACAGACGCATACAAAAACACACACACACTAACGCACACACAGACACACATGATATACACACAGACGCATACAAACACACACACACAGATACACAGACACACACATGGACACACAAAACACACAACACACATATGACAAACACACACACGCACACACACACATGCATGAAATACACACTAGCACACACAGGCACACACAGACACACTAACGCACACAAATACACAGACACACACATGACATACACATAGACGCATACAAAAACACACACACTAACGCACACACACACAAACGCACACACAGACACACACATGATATACACACAGACGCATACAAACACACACACAGATACACAGACACACACATGGACACACAAAACACACGACACACATATGACAAACACACACACACAGATACACAGACACACACATGGACACAACAAAACACACACACGCACACACATACACATGCATGAAATACACACTAGCACACACAGGCACACACAGACACACTAACGCACACACACACACAGACACACATGACATACACACAGACACACTAACGCACACAGACACACACAGACATACACACAGACACATACAAAAATACACACACAGACACACTAACGCACAAACACACACATGACATACACACAGACACATACAAAAACACACACACAGACACACTAATGCACACACACACACACATGACATACACACAGACACACTAACGCACACACACACACATGACATACACACAGACACATACAAAAACACACACACAGACACACTAACGCACACACACACATGACATACACACAGAAGCATACAAACACACACACAGATACACAGACACACACATGGACACACAAAACACACGACACACATATGACAAACACACACACACAGATACACAGACACACACAGGGACACACAAAACACACGACACACATATGACAAACACACACACACACGCACACACACGTACACACACACACACGGAAATACACACTAGCACACACAGACACACATGCACACACACATACATGAAATACACACTAGCACACACATGCACACACAGGCACACATGCATACACACATACATGAAATACACACTAGCACACACATGCACACACAGGCACACATGCATGCACACAGATGCATACAAACACACACACAGACACACTAACGCACACACACACACAAACGCACACACACACACAAACGCACACACAGACACACACATACACAGACACATACAAACACACACACGCACACAGAAACACATGGACACACAAAACACATGACACACACATATGACAAACACATACACACACACATGCACACACACACATGCGCACACACATGCATGAAATACACACTAGCACACAAACAGGCACACACAGACACACATGCATACACAGGGCACACACGAAATACACAGACACACACAGGAACATACAGACACACACACACACGGACACACAGACACACACACGAAATATATAGACACTCACGAAATACAGACACACACACACAGAAACACATAGACACGCAGACTTGCACATAGACTCGCACACACAAAATACACATGCACAGACACAACAGACACACACTCACAGATACACACACAATACACACAGACACAGATACAGATACACACACACAGATATACAGACGCACACACAGACTCGCACATGTGCACAGACACGTGACACACAAAGCACACACTGTTCATGTGGAAAAAACAGTAGTGCTCTCTGATAATGATGGTACACACATTTTCTCTCACTGAATGCCTTCTCTGCACATGCGTTCATTGAACAGCTCATGAGACCATGAGACATGTCTACACATGTAGGTATGTAGTGTCATAGGACTGGTCCTTTATGCATACATTGTGTCCTTATAGGACTGTCCCCTGACACAAATAGGGACAAGTCATAAGATATGCCATGGTTAGCAAACAAGCTCAAGAGGCTTCTGTTTTTCCTTTGAGTGCTCATGGAATGATGAATATCGCTATCCATTGTGTCTGTGTAAACTAACCACGGGCCCTGACCTACCGCAATCAGCAATGATAGGGTAATTCATCGCCAGGCAGAACCATCGCCTTTCAAAAAAAATTTTCTTCAAGAAGAGGCAGCACAGTGTTGCGTGTCGCACTGTACTAATTTGTATGCAGTAAATTAAATGACTACTCGTAGAAGGTAGCAAGCCACAGTACGTACTTTGTACTTATGGTGGGAACAGCAATCTGAGTTCATGTACACTCGTTTAATTCGCTGCATTCAATTAGTGCGACATGGGGGACACACAACATTGTGCTGATGGAGACAGTAGACCTGCGATGAAATTATTGTACCTCCCTTATCGTTGCAGATCGTGGTAGGTCAGGGTTACACATACATATCGATTGCAAGCTAGTAACGATATTCATATTATGCTGTACTCAGAAAAGGCTTTTACAGGTCAGACGAGCGCTTGTACAGAGTGCTAGATGAGAGAAGAGTATACGTCTGCTTGCAACAATACAGATGAAACTGGTGTGTGTGTGTGTGTGTTTGTTTGTGTGTGTGGGTGTGTGGGTTTGTGTTTGCGTGTGTGTGTGTGTGTGCATGTGTGTGTGTGTGTGTGCATGTGTGTGTGTGTGTGTGTGTGTGTGTGTGTGTGTGTGTTGTGCTCAGGATGTACAGACGCATTTGCACAACATATACACATGCATCAGGGTGTGTGAACCAACATGAGGGCATGTTCATGTACTCTGCGTGAACTAAATATTGTATGGGCAAAGAGAGACTCAAGTCCCTGCAACTGGTACACAAGCCACATAGCTGAGTAGTGGAGGCATAAAGAATGATAAGAAGTTGTTCAAGGATCAAGGATTTGGCCAAACAGGAAAGCTTTATTACAGAATTGTACTTAACTACATAAAGATGGATGTGAGTATGTAAGAACTTAAAGTCTTACGCATGCTGCAGGGACCCTCCACACACACACCAGGGTCATTCCACTATGACATTGTATGGGAGCGTGCTTCACATCTTCAGATCACGATGCATTTACTCATATTTGTTTGTCTTTGGGTGGATGTTACTTTAACCGCTTATTATGTTAATAACTTGAATGGTTTACGAAATATGCTTTCCTGAATAATTAATTTTTCCAAGTAAATTTCAATTTGGCAGGCTCATAACTTTTCCATTTTTTGTCTGATACAGACATTTTTGTCATCAACTTGAAGCTAAAGTTATGAGGAACTCATATTTAATAATCATTTTTGTGGGTGGTGAAAGGGTTAAACAAATATTACGTTTACAGCGCTGATTTCAAAATTCGGATGACTTCCGGATTGATATTGTAGTTTTTAAAAATACAAACATCAAGGGAAGACTAATATCCCGCGTTTTCGTTAATAAAATTTTTGTTTATAGATAACCCCTGAGAACCGCATGGGTTTGATGAGGAGGCAGCCATGTTTTTTTTTTTACTCAGCTTATATTACTGAAGTGGTGCTAAGTGCGTTACGTAACCATCACACCACAGCTATCAACACTGAGGGCTATGATGACGCAGCTTTATTAAGTGAACCCGCCTTTTTTCTATTTAAAGAACAAGCATACGGACGAGAACAAGGTATGTCCAACCGAAGAGATTACTGTTGCGACCCTTTCAAGAATCATAAGCGCCGCATTTATTTGAACCTTCGAGTTCTATCAACAAAGTTAATAGAAGAACACCCGTCTCTCTCACTGAAATGTGGAGATGTTGTGTGCTGCAATTGTCTCACAGCAATAACGCGCACAGTTGACACTTCTGCAAGCTCAACGATCGTATCGGATGAATGTGCTGGTCCTAGCAACTTAGCATTAACTACTGACATCGCACCAACAGCCAGCATTCGTGACACTGAAAGTTATAGCGAAGGGAGCGACGACGGTGACCAATTAGACGATACCGCCACTCAGCTACACAAGATAAATGAAACATTTTCCATCCAAGGAATCTCTCCTATCAAAAAGCGTCGAATGCATAGTGAAACTTACCTCATTCAAAAAGTTAGAACATTTGACGTAGCTATGGAAAGGAACCTACAGCTTTGCACAGGGGTAAACACCCATGTGTTGCATACAAATGACGGCACAGAAATCATACAGCAGCTTAAAGAAAAGTTTGGATCTACCAAGTCAAGAAGTGAAAGAATACGGATTCTTACAGCTCTACCAAAGAGTTGGTCTGTATGCAGAATAGCAGAAGAGTTTGATGCTAGTAAGTATTTAGCAAAGTGTGCAAAAAAGCTTGTACAAAACAAAGGGATTCTGTCCAGCCCTAATTCCAAAACAAGGCCATCTCTTTCAGAAGACACTGTAGAGCTTGTCAAAAGCTTTTACTGCAGTGATAGCATAAGCCGTGTGATGCCTGGAAAAAAGGATTTTTTGTCTGTAAGAAAAGCAGATGGAGAGAAAGAGCATTGGCAGAAGAGGCTTGTGCTGTGCAACCTGAAAGAAGCATACCATCAATTCAAAACAGAGCATCCAGATGTGAAAGTTGGCTTCTCTAAGTTTGCAGAACTACGACCTAAAGAATGCGTGCTGGCAGGAGCCACTGGCACTCACTCAGTGTGTGTGTGTGCAATTCATCAAAATGTCAAGCTGATGATGGCAGGTGGAAGGCTGGAGTCTTTAACCAATGGTTGGTATACTCACTACACAGATTGCTTGGCAGCAATACAGTGTGAACCATCAACATACAATTGTGCCATTGGGACATGCACAGATTGCTCTGGAACAGGTGGACTGCGGGAAGAGCTTGAAGCTATTATGGAGGACAATGGTGTAGAAACTGTGCAGTACAACCAGTGGATCAATACTGACCGTGCCAATCTTGAGACCCGGATTGCACCTGTTGAAGAGTTTCTTGATGCATTTATGGTTGCATTGGAAAAGCTTAAATTGCATGATTATATTGCCAAGAATCAAGCCAAGTTTGTAGCAGAGAAAAAGGAAAGACTCAATCCTGGTGAGTTTATTGTCATTGCTGACTTTTCAGAAAACTACAGCTTTGTTGTGCAAGATGAAGTACAATCATTTCATTGGAACAACCTACAAGCAACCATCCATCCTTTTCTCTGCTACTACAAGAACAGTGATGGAAAACTGGATAGTGTCTGTTTCACCATAATTTCTGAGAACACAGATCATGACATTATTGCTGTACACTTGTTTCAGCGTAAGTTAGTTTCATTTCTATCAGATCATTTTGGGGCAATACCCAAAAAAATAATCTACATATCAGATTGGTTGTGCTGGACAATACAAAAACTGCTACAACTTTACCAACTTGTGTCAGCATGAGAAAGATTTTGGAATCCCAGCAGAGTGGCATTTCTTTGCTACATCTCATGGCAAGTCGGCTGCTGATGGAATAGCTGGAACTGTGAAAAGGATGGCAACTAAAGCAAGTCTTAAACGTCCTTACCAAGACCAAATTTTGACACCAAACCAACTGTATCAATTTGCATTACAAGAGATAAAAGGTATTCACTTTTCATATGGTACATTACAGGAACACAAAGATGAGGCTGACTTTCTGGCTGAGAGGTTCAAATACAGTAGGACTGTTCCTGGAACACGGTCATTTCACAGTTTTATTCCCATTTCTATTTCATCTGTAGAAGTGAGGCCATATTCCCTTGGTACCATGAAACGGACTGAAAGAGTTACCTCAGCACATGTTCCTGAGCCTGTTCCATTGTCGGCAATTAAAAGCTATGTAACAGTTGCATATGGAGGAGATTGTTGGCTTGGATATGTGACAAAGGTCGATATGGAATCTCGGCTTGTTGAAGTTAATTTCCTTCACCCTCAGCTACCTGCCAAGTCCTACATTTACCCAAGACGTCAGGACATCTTGGATGTGGACCCCACTGATATTCTCACTCTTGTAAGTCCAACAACAGCAACTGGGCGTTCATACACCTTGACATCAAAGGAAGTCTCAGAGGCAAAAAGAGCACTTGAAGCTAGACTATCAGCTGTGTGATATGTCTTCAGGTAACACTCAGTGTGTGTGTGAGTTACCCTATTAGTAATGCTTGCATGGGTGTATCGGTGAAAATAGGGCACCCGTGAAGAAGTCGGTTGTTGCTCACATATATATGATTGGTGCACCCGTGAAGAAAGTCGGTTGTTGCTCATATACATGATTGGTGCACCCGTGAAGAAGTCGGTTGTTGCTCACATATATATGATTGGTGCACCCGTGAAGAAAGTCGGTTGTTGTCTATATCAAGAAGTTTGGTGCGCACCCTTTCTCTGTTATGCATATTCAAAGCTTACATGTATGCGCTGTGTGATGTTTTATTCCATGCAAATAGTTCTTCTAAGAACTTGGCATTTGTCTGAACGCCCTTCTTGTTGATGGAGGCAACATTCTGGCAAATGTTAAATATTCAAAAGAAGCACCCTGGAATCAATTTACTACTAATCTTCTTAATAGTCTGGAATAGGCATAATGAGCTACTGACAACTTAGTCTGTCCCATTCTGAACGGTGTGCAGTACTGTGGCAATGGGGTTCTGGTCCAGTACTGTGGCAGCGGGTTTCTGTTCCAGTACTGTGGCAGTAGTGTTCTGGCCCAGTAATGTGACTATGGAATTCTGGTTCAGAACCATGGCAGTGGGGTGTGGGTTGAGTACTATGGCAGGCCTTTGTTCCTGGTCCAGTACTGTGGCAGTGGGCTGGTGTTGCTGGCCAATGGAATCTTGGTTTGAAGTGACAATGACCAGCTGGCCAATGGGGTGAGCCATGTTGTGGATCAGAATGTGAGCAAATTGGAGAAAATCTGTGCGGAGAGCTATGTAAAGAACGGTGTGGAGAATGATGTGGCTCAGGACAGTGTGTAGTATGGTGTGGAGAATGATGTGGCTCAGGACAGTGTGTAGTATGGTGTGTAGTTCCATGTGGAGAATGGTGTGGAGAGCTGGGTGTAGTTTGGTATGGAGAACGGTGAGGTGAATGATGTAAGTGCGTAGTGAGTAAGTAACGTGGTGAGTGTGAATGAGGTGGTGAGCGTGAGTGAGGTGGTGAGCGTGAGCGAAGTGGTGAGTATGAGTGACGCGGTGAGCGTGAGTGACGTGGTGAGCATGAGTGACGTGAGCGTGAGGGACGTGAGCGCGAGAGATGTGGTGAGCGTGAGAGACGTGGTGAGCGTGAGAGACGTGGTGAGCGGGAGTGATGTGAGCGTGAGAGACGTGGTGAGCGGGAGTGACGTGGTGAGCGGGAGTGACGAGGTGAGCGGGAGTGATGTGGTGACTGTGAACGGAGTGATGGGTGTGGCCTTGGTGAATGATGCTGCATCCACCAGCTTTTGCGCTTTTTCCGCCTGTTACTGGTGCTTGCAATTGGTGGGGATGGTGGCTCTGATTTCACTGTCCTTGAGCTCCCACGCACTGGACGTGCTGTGTGCGGGAATAAACCCGCGGAATGCATACGACCTGGATTATCGGAAGGGGAGGGTTCGATCGCTACAGGTTCTCGTATAGCGACTGATTCGATCGTTGCCGGTTCATTAACAGTCACAGATGCGATCGGCAGTGGTTCACCATCAGTCACAGATGCGATCAGCAGCGGTTCACGATCAGTCATTGATGCGATCACTGCTGCCGGTTCGTCATCAGTCATAGATGTGATCGCTGCTTCCGGTTCGTCATCAGTCATAGATGCCGGGTTGCCTTCAAGAAGAAGAGAGTTTTCGGCCGTGGCTGGTTGCTTTTTACTTGCAACAAGAGCGGGGCAATTTATATTTCTATATTCATGCATTATAGACTACCTTACCTGAACAGCGCGCCCATTCTTCTAAAAGATGCACTCTGTTTAAAAAATAACTCATTTTTACGTAGCTGAGCGCAATTTGTGGCCAGTGTTCTTAGCTGCGGTTCGCGATACTTATGTAACACACTTGTGGCGTATAAACAAACACTTACTTTAGATTAGTGCTAAAATATACTGTATAACATTTAAGATGGCGGACACTCGTAAAACTCGATGCGGTCCCTAGAGCTTGTCTATAAACAGAATTTTTATTTCATAAAAACAGCAATATCAATAGTCCCTTCAATTCTGAAAAAAAAAAATTCTGTTTATCGATCCGGAAACCATCTCTATTTAGAAATCTGCGCTATGATGATAAATTTTATTTAACCCTTTCACCACCTACTAAAGTGAAATATATATACAGATTCTACGTAAATTGAGCTTCAATTTGATGCTAAAGAAGTCATTACCAGGCCAGAAATGGAAAGGTTATGAGCCTGCAAAGTTGCACATTTTCTGGAAAAATTAATTATTCAGTGCAGTATATTTCGTAAACCATTAAGGTTATTACCATAAGAACCGGTTCAAGTAACATTCATCCTTAGATGAACAAATATGAATAATTGCATCAGGATTGGAATATGTGAAGCACGCACTTACCCCACTTATAATGGAATGACCCACCACAATTTTTTGGCCAACTGTATAAATTCATCAAGGAATGATAGCCGACAACAACTTTTTCGATGACAACATCATACACATCATGATTAAAAATAAATTCGTGCATCTCTTCATGTAGACTTGTATATTTAATTATTCATTTTGCTCCAAAGAAATCAGCCTCCCCCCGCCCACACATACTTTTTAATATTGTACCATGGGCCCAGTGCTGTGGTGAATACAGTGATATACTTTGCCACATGCATACAGTAGTACGGGACACCAATCCTATGGAGGCTGAGGACCAATTCTTTGGGAGTATGATGCATGTACATGACCTAGAGCTCTCACTTTAGAGACGATACATACACGTAGGTACATGCATGTAGCTACATGTGTGTCTGTATATGTGTGTGTCTGTTTGTATGTCGTGTGTGTATCTGTGTGTCCATGTGTGTGCATGTGTGTCTGCATGTGTGTGTATGTGTATTTTGTGTGCGTGTCTATATGTATTTTGGGGTATGAGTCTGTGTGCATGTACATGTACTGTATGTCTGCATGTCTGTGTGCGTGTCTGTGTATTTCATGTGTGTGTCTGTAGGTGTGTTTGTGTATTTCGTGCGTGTGTCTTTGTGTTCTTGTGTGTCTGTTGTGTTTGTATGGCATGTGTGTATCTTGTGTGTACGTGTGTGTGTGTGTGTCTGTGCATGTGTGTGTCTATGCTTGTGTGTCCATGTGTGCCTGCGTCTGTGTGTCTGTCTATCGTGTGTCTGTGCATGTGTGTGTCTGGGAATTTCATGTGTGTGAGTCCGTGTCCATGTGTGTCTGTGTGTATGTCATGTGTGTGTCTGTGTGTGTGTCTGTGTATGTGTGTGTGTGTGTGTGTGTTGTGTGTGTCTATGTGTGTGTGTCTATGTGTGTGTGCCTGTGTGTGTGTCTGTGTGTGTCTGTGTGTGTGTTGTGCGTGTGTCTATGTGTATTTCATGTGTACCTGTGTGTCTGTGCCTTTGTCTGTGAGTGTGTCCGTGTCCGTATGTGTGTGTGTGTGTGTGTGTGTGTGTGTGTATCTATATGTTGTGTGTGAGCGTTTTTGTGTGTGCATTTATACAGTGGTGTGTGTGTTATGCAAGTGTGCAATGTTTGTGTACATTTAGAGTACCGGATGGGGACACAATGTATTCAATCCTTGGAGACACGATACATGTACAGAAAGCTTGGTACACAAATTTACATAGAATCAGTGGTCTGTACAAACATGCACAAGTACAGTTGAATACATGTGCGTGTGACAAATTTTGTGAGTGAGAGTGTTTGTACCATCATCAGACAGGTATTGTTTGCCACATGTTTAACTGGTGTGTGCAAGTACGATGTACATGAGTGTGTGTGTGTGTGTGTGTGTGTGTGTGTGTGTGTGTGTGTGTATGTGTGTGTGTGTATGTGTGTGTGTGTATGTGTGTGTGTGTGTGTGCGTGTGTGTGGTTGTGTATAAGAAAATACGCCATACGATAGTGTACAGGGCCATGTACGCAACAATGCAAGTGTGCGCACAAGTGAGAGCCAGCATGAGTTCATGTACTATGTGTGAGCTGAAAGTTTTGCGAGACCGAAATCGTAGCCGAGTGGGCGTGGCAGATATAAGACGATGATTTTAGCAAGATGATGGCAAATAGGAAAGCTTTATTACACGACTAGAGGATGATGTGAGTGCGTAGCAAATAGCCTTACGCGTGCCGTTTTGAATACTGCCGGCGACGTGGGAGGCGCAAGGTTATACTGCAACCATTCACTTGGGTCCGTTAATTTGGTACGATCGTCTGGAACTGAGCAGCGTTCTTCTTCTTTTAACTTTCCCGCATAAACTCACTGCCTGAGTGAGACAAAAACAGTTGGGAACGGCTAGCTTAGTTTAAGGGAGAAATGGGCGGAACAAAGAAGTTATCAAAATTTATTGTGGATTGGGAGAATGGAACACGGGTTGCATGCAAAAATGGTGCAATCGAGCGGGAAATGTGCATTAACTTTGCACAGCTGTATCTCCGTGACGGATAGAGTAAAAATTAACGAACTGAACACATCAATAGCAACAGGACCCTAGTACGTACATACTGAATTTGAAGCGATTTGAATGCTCCTACCTGAAGATGTGGCGGTTTTGAACCCCATGGAGTATCGGACTTCGTAGCATCAGCAAGGAACTAGTGCAAGGCCCCAAAATAAGTTTTCCCGTAGTGAAATGGTGCAGTATGAAGTGTTGAAAATAGGAAGTCTATAGCGTTAACCGTTGGGAAGTTATAGCGATTCACCCGCGATGCATTTTTATAACATTTTATAATATATCCGTGGGGCAATTTTCGCGGAAACTGTCCCATATTGTATTGTTACAATGGAATATTGCAATATATTGTATTGTTATAATGGAATATTGCAATATATTGTATTGTTACAATGGAATATTGCAATATATTGTATTGTTACAATGGAATATTGCAATATATTGTATTGTTATAATGGAGTATTGCAATATATTGTATTGTTGTAATGGAATATTGCAATATATTTATTGCTGAATATCAGTACAACCAATACAATAACAATATTATTGTGCCTAGCGCTGAGAGGCATAGATAGTTTACTATACTATCTATGGTAGAGGAGTGCTGTGTGAGTTTTGAACACACACACTCAAAAAGCACACCAGCCTTACAGGCATTACAAATGACGAGCAGCTAAGAGATTTAACCCATTCTTGCCGACCACACCCACTGACCATACGGATGGTATCATAGCATCAGCTAAAGAGCTTCTTCCTAATGGTACAGACTACACTCAGGCAATAGAGCTGGAGTGTGTGAATGTGTATGTGCGAAGACGCTGGTGTAAGTGTGCGTGCTCCCACGCACGCATTGAGCATATCAAGTGCGATACGATATTAAGATGTAGCAACGGACCGCTATATAGTGCAAAGCTGCAACTTACACAGTCGTTGATAAACGGGTAGATACGTCCGGTCGGCAGACGACACGCTCCTCCCACACCAGCACCAAATAATTTAATACACTAACAATTAAGGGCGCGCCATTCAATTTTTAATTGTTATTGCTTTAAAGGGACGCAATGGCCAAAGCAATTAATATTGATGTTGATTCTGCTACTCAAAAGATGAAAGAAAACGATGTATTATTCAATGCTTACACAAATAATATTATACAAGTGTTGAGAAACAATCATGGATGCTTGGGGACATCACATGCTCACTTGTCGCTCTGGGGGAGATGTAATAACCAGACACAACCAACTCAGGGACTGCATTGCTGACTTCTGCCACAAGGCATGCCTTTCCCCGCAAATTGAGAAAGGAAGTGGCATTCTTCCTAAAGACCAATCAAGACCAGCAGACATTCTAGTGCCAAACTGGTCCCTCTCACGCCCTTTGCAATTTATACAAGAAGCGGCTCAAACCTGTGGTCATGCAGCTGAGATGGGAGAAGAGGCCAAGCACTCAAGAAATGATGAGGCATGTGCCCTTAGAGGATGGTCATGCATCCCTTTGGTTGTAGAAGTGTTTGGGGGATGGGGCAATGAAGCTATCAATGTACTTTTAACCATATCCAAAAAGGTAGCCACGCATCTATGTCGACCTCTAAATGCGGTTATATCAAACATCTACAGTCGCCTCAGCCTCACCCTCATGAGGCAGAATGCCAGGGCAATTTTGGCCAGATATGTCTCACCAAACGCCTGCTGTGACTTTTAGTTATTTGTTATGCATTGTATTCTGTTGTACCGTTTTAATTGTAATTAAATCGAATAAAAAACAATCAAATACTTAACAACTACTTGACATGAACGTTAAATTGTACAGACGTCTATGCAATTTCTAGACATGAAGGATAATAAAACCATTATAGAACTCCAAGAAAAATGAACAATTTCACAACTATAATTTAGTGATCGAAGCACAATGTGAGGTGATCGTTCAGGATTGCATCATGAATCTCTTGCAGTCTCTCCCCACGACTAAGCATGTCTTTCGGAAACGGTGTATCGACTGCTATGAAATGTTATCTTTCCTCTCAGCATAATGATTATTACCAATCAAGTATTGAATGCGGTAGTTTGTCACCTTTTTGAGATCCCAATAAATAGAAAATCATTTGGTTATTGTACTTGCGACAGAAGAAATGAAGTTGCGCACCAGAATTACCATTTCACCATTTTGCTATCCATTGAACCAGAGATAGTATATATATTATCTCTGATTGAACGGATATTTTTAAAAAGCACATTGAGTAGGAGTATCAAACAAATCTGACTCGTGTAAATTTGTTGCATCCATTTTTCACTGTGTGGGAGGTTGACGATTGCTTTAATATACTGACCAGGAAGGTGCGCCGCTTGCATTTGATCCGCTACAGCGAGATTAGGTTCTCTGGCATAGCATTATAGATTAAACTTTATGCGATTACGGATATTCGCGACTAGTGTTTGATAAACATTAGGCGCTTCTTCAAACTCCTTTGATGCTACGATATTGATATTGTCCAAACTGCCACGAAACGGAGAAGCTAAAGCAGTGGAAAAGGTGAAGTTGCCTTCGACAAATATAACATCATTGGGTCATTCACGATTGACTCTTGCACACATCCATCCTGCAGTATGTAGTTCTCTCTAACATTGTCGTCGACATTCACAGTAATAACCTGAGCCATTTTGTCTGTGCACAACACTATTGTTATGAGAAAGAAGCTAAGGATTTATACAACATATCCTGACCACCACATCCTGTCACATGCAGTTGTGACAACAAACACCTTACAGATCATGGATCATTATATCATATTCCTGCCCCTCACCACACCTCCTCCCTCCCTCACCCACCTCTCTCCCCTCACACACCCTCTCCCTCCCCTCACACACCTCCTCCCTCCCCTCACACACCTCTCTCATCTTTTTCTCACCCTTGACTACCTCCTGACCAATACCACTTAGGTGCTTGGGCAAGAGAGAGGGTACAAGATGGCTTCATTGGGTGTGTTGTGTAGTAAATTAATGCAACCCTTTTACCACGTCAACGCATGTAAATCCAGATTTGTTGATATGTTAACTTCATATGGATACATAATTACATGTATAGGCCAGCACAGATGTTTCCCCTCCTCCCCAGGCCTTCACCTGAGCTCATGTGGAGGAGGATGTGGTTATCCTCTGCCCCCAGGAGGGAGCTGGGGAACACCACAGTGTGGAAGGGAACATTGACCTTGGCCATGAACTGGTACAACTGGACCTGAGAGGGGGTGGGGAGGGGGAGGAGTTTATAAATAAAGGATACATGACACTCATGTGTCAGTAAGAGACTGTCACAATAGAGTTAGAAACAAATAAGACACATTGTGAAATAATGGACACTTGGGCATCATGCATGTATAAGTTGCTCGAGTATGCCTAATTAAGTTCTAACATGTGTCCAATTATTGTCCATCTCAATTTCTAAGAGAGTTATTTTGACATCAAAATTATAACCATATTTTATTTATGGAACATCTGTGCCATACGATTATTTTACCACATGTTTATTTATTATTAGGCTATGCAAAAAAGAACTTTGAAACCTTAGCAATGCCTTAAAACTGTGTCTGATGAATCAGACGAGGCTGCATAACCTCATTCAATTGAGTGTCAGTTGTGAAAACATTATCATTACTACATTTGCAAATTTATTAATGTATCAGTTGGGGGTGTGACACACATAATTTTAATGTAGCAAAAATTGTCCGAACTCTCTTATTAACTGAGACGGACAATAGTGCATCTTATGCGAAGCTATTAGTGAGGATTGGGTGAATGACACACAAAGGATAAATTCATTTTAGCAAGCGTACACAAGCGAAACTCGCATGTCACATGCATGCAAGAGTAAACTTGTGAGTGAGTGGTACTGTACATTGCACAATTGTACATGTAAGCAAATGACCATATAAGGATACTAGACCGAGTGAAGGGACAAGAGGTGAGGGGAAGGACATGAGGTCTCACCTGATTGGAGCATCAAACCAGACATAGAACACCTTATCAGTGTATCCTTCCAGAGGTACAGGTGTGCCCCACTTGAGGTCTCTACTGATACATCGTGGCTTCAGACCATCCCTGATCCAGGAACTGGTGATCTGGATGGCATTGGAAGACCACACCCCTGGGAGAGTGCAGGAAGTAAGGTGAGGGGGAGAAGAAGATGAGGAAACAGGAGATCACACAATGGTATGGTATGTGCACAATACATCATTGTATCTATACTACAACACAAAAAAGTATCCTAAAATAGGAGAACAAATCTTAAACTCACAAATGGCAGAGAACTGAAGCTATTCCACCAAAGAAGTAGCAGTAGAAGTGCTCTAACTGCCAGACCTTCTTCCACTTGACAATGCATTCTAGGGTTCAATATAACAGATCCTCCTGTGAATGAACACAACAATCTCGAAAGCAAATTGCTGTGTTCATCTGCAATCAACAGTTAGTATTCCACACATAGATTTACCAAAACAGAGTTTTTGTAAAACTATTTACATGTACTCTACAATTAGGGGTTTGGATTTTCATCAAGGTGGTATCACAGTTTGCAAGATTTGCATACGAACTAGTTTGCCTCAAAATAATAATAACCCCATGCTCTCGGTAGGAGGTATGGGTTCAGCAGGCACACAGCATGTGCTCTTAGTTAAGACCAGAAACAGGTGATTGGACGACTCAATCTTTGGCTGATTGGAGCATATCTTCAATGGGATTAATGAGATTCCCACACGTGTCACATTGGTCACCTCTGGCATCCTGGTAGGGGTGTGGGGGTGTGAAAGGTGAGCAAAAGAGAGGGGTGGGGTAGTGTGGAAATGCAAGAATGGTTCAATGTGATGTCACGGGTGCTGTAACCATGGCAACTCACTTCATAGGCACATACAGGACAAATGCCTACGAAACCGTCTGCAAGGAACCTAATTTACACACAAAGACAATAGGGAGCACTAATAAGAGCGTGCACGTAATACCACAATATGAAACAGGCAAGTTGACACACATATGCATGAGTAAATTTGGGTACTTGGACTGAAACACCATTTGCATTGCCAATTATAAGGCGACCATGTTTAATTTTTTTTGCATGAGAGTGTCAGCGTGTTTATATCTTCCACACGCTTGGATGATGCTTATCATTTTAAGCTTCATAGTCTAGCTGTCAAAATAGTCACTTTCCGACAGCCTCTATAGCATGAATCTTAATAGGTGGTTCATTGCTCTAACATGTGAGTTATATCTATTGAGAACCAGCTCTAACGTCATGTAATGTAGTGCCATTACATGCCATTTTACTGGTCTGATAAGAGCTATTAGATGCCATGATTTCAGTGGCCTGAGAGTGACATACATCCTGAATGAATCAGTGTCTACGCACATGGACTGTAGTAAACATAAAATCTATTATATGGGTGGGTCTCTTTGGTGCCCCAATGAGATATCCTACATGTGCCAGAGCCCTGTCCAACCTGATGGTTGATTATTTTGCCACACTGCACTCCAAATACTCAACACATGAACTTCATCATTACCTGTTGCAGTGTTGACACTTTTTTGAGTTGTTCCATCGAGTCCTTGGACACATGTGCCCTCTGGTATAGCCTGTTGAAAATATCCTGACATTGATCAGTCATCAACATAAATGTGAACACACACATACACATGCATTTTTTCACCCTATTTCCATATTTACATATTTGGTTTACCTAAGTAAACAATGGAACATTTTTTTTGTCTCTAGAGTTACACATTATATCAAACACTCATTGGTACCCTCAGCCATTTGATACAATATAAAGAGCACAGAATATTAATAACAAATTTATGTAGATTGACACACATGGACGGACATACACCATAAACACACACACCTCTACACATACACATACTCAGTCTGCTCTGGTGTGCTTGTTCTTCCAAAGTGGTCGAAGGCAATGTGGAACCAGTCGTATATCTCCTTGTGGATCTTGAAGTACTTGGCACATACATGCATGCATAGTATATGTATCAGGGTATGTACCCTAGCACATGCTGATGCACACACATATAGTGGTGCATCACGTGATGTGCGTGTGTGTACAGGTGAGCACATACCATGCAAAGGGCCAGCACTACAGACACATCCTATGATGTTTTCAAGGTGAGGGACAGTCATAGGGAAACACTAGTTATCAAGATGTAAGGCTTACTTTCATCTAAATGGTTCAATCTTTCCAAGCCCTGAACTAAGATAACAAGTAAATAAAAACATTCTCTACGAGAAAGTTGGTGGGATATAGGATTTGAAGGCAATTGGTGGTGTAAAAAGCAAGGAAACAAGGTCTTATCAGAAGGGAAAATGTAATAGTCCTATATTTAGCACATTTCTAGGGCGTATGTTGTTTGTGTGCTAAATATAGGACTATTACATTTTCCCTTCTGATAAGACCTTTTTTACACCACTAATTGCCTTCAAATCCTATATCCCACCAACTTTCTCGTAGGGAATGTTTTTATTTACTTGTTTTCTTAATTTTTTTTTCACACCCAATGTCTAATTATACAAGACATAGGCTGATAGTCGATTGTGTATCAGAGTATAACATCGATTATTTATATAAAAGCGAGTCCTCCATCCGATTCTGAAGCTAGTGGGGAAATTTTGATCGCTTAAAAGTGTTCCTGTCCCGAGTTATGCGTTGCCAAGAAGGAGGAGAAGAAGACGACCCGCCCCTTGTTCCGAGACTGGGTACGAGAACGGGCAGTACACTTTTGTTCTCTTCAACCACGTGGTTCTGCGACATGAAACAAAAACGAAACTACTCATTTTTGACTTCTAGATCGATTGCTAAAACAAGCTACACGATCCGATCGTCGGGAGTGTTGTTACAGACGGGTCGCGTTTTTTTAATGACATTCATAGTCGGGGTCAAATCCTATATGGAAATTTCTAACGAAACTTCCGATAGAATTCCAGGATTCCTAAACCCTTAAGAGCTCTGATTATTTCAACATAACTCACACACATGCACATCTCCAAAACACATATGCACTTTGATTGTTTCAACATAACTCACATAGACACACATCCACACAATACATGTAGTAAAGATTCAGACACATACATGTAAATGGCAACCCACACATACAGTTGAACAAGAAGAAAAAACACTGCTAAAAACTGAACATTGACAAACACACATACTCTCACACAACACAACACACACACACACACACATACACACACATACACACACACACATACACACACACATACACACACATACACACACACACACAGACACGCACTCTACATAATGCCACTTACAATTGGTTTTGCCTCCTAATGCTTTCCCACAGGTGAATTTGCACAAAGGGTAGCCACACCCACATTCTCCCAACAGGAAGTCCATGTATCCCTGGTAGCCAACATCTCCAGATGCCTTCCAAATGGCTGCCGTGAATGGTTCCTTGTGTGTCAATGAAATGAACCATTGGGACCGTGCAACCCGGAGATGAACTGAATAGAATAGCATCCATTTGATTTTGTGATCCTCTTTTCATGTTATGTTCATACATACCTGTAGGATGTTCATAAGCAGAGTACTTACACGTACATGTTGCTATATATACTCTCCACATACATACAACCCACCTCCATGCACTCGTAACCCTTACCTCCACTACCAGCTGACTCTGGGGCAAGAATTGGATACAGAGAAGACCACACCACCACATCAGCAAGACACACCTCCTTCTAGAATACAAAAGACATGCTCCAAAGTGAAGCCCGAACACATACCACCCCTCCCCCTCTCCTACACACCACAACTTACACCAAGAAACACCATCACCATTTTCTACAAACGTAGGTCTGAGGACCTGACTACTACCAGTCACTCTTAGCACAGACATACTCCATTTGCACGGGTGAGACCACAGGTGCCGGGAATATGGCGGGAACACATTGCCTCCATGGGCAGAGAGCCTTCCAAGAGCTGTGAGGAGCTCTGGAGTGTCCATATCACCATTCAGAACACCACACCTGATGGCAGGCTGTGTGTGTGTGTGTGTGTGTGTGTGTGTGTGTGTGTGTGTGTGTGTGTGTGTGTGTGTGTGTGTGTGTGTGTGTGTGTGTGTGTGTGTGTGTGTGTGTGTGTGTGTGTGTGTGTGTGTGTGTGTGTGTGTGTGTGTGTGTGTGTGTGTGTGTGTGTGTGTGTGTGTGTGTGTGTGTGTGTGTGTGTGTGTGTGTGTGTGTGTGTGTGTGTGTGTGTGTCTGAAATCACGTGTCGCTAAAAGGAAATAAAAAATGCACAAGGACGCAAGAACAAAGGGTTGGTTACTGGGTACATTAACTACTTACGCTGCGCGCACCTGGCTGGTACCAGTAACCCTGGAGATGAATTGAAGGCAATAGTCAACTATATGTACACATCTTTTATTACAGCGTACTACGAGTGGGTGGTGTCGCTCGGCCCAGGACTTCACTATAATCATAACGATCTTCAGATAGTACATGTGCAGAGTCTTCTACATTTTCTCTAAACGCTTCCACTTGCGCAACGTACCGCAATAACTATTGCTGACTAACGAATGAGCGCTACAACGTGAAGTTGTCTATTGTAAGGTAGGTGTGTCTATACTACCAGCAAAAATTGCATAGGTTATATGCAACAGTGTAACCTAGGAATGACACAAAGTATATGAGACATGCATGTTGGAGGAGTAAATTTACTGACATTGTTACATAATTACCCCAAACCAACTTTTTATAACAATGCTGTAAAAATCTTTTCTTATTAATGTATATATGGACAAAGTGTCTAAACTTTATAGGAGGGAGATATTTTTTCATGTCTCCGGCAGTAGTTGAATAATTATTGTATCTCAGAAATCAGGCGACAAGTACAATAGTATTACAGAGGCTTTAATTGATAAGGTCCGCAGTTGTGCTCGATTCAAGATTAGTAACACGTCATTGAGATTTATATGCAGTTTTAAATATACTTCAGAGTGTGCTTTGTGACCTTCAAGATAACCAAACATATAATTTTCGGCATTTTAATTTTGTACTGTCTCAGTGTTAATAGTGCCCATTGCTTCTGCTATTATTTTTCACAGCTTTGGAAGTGTATATTTTAGCAATTTGAATGTGGTCTTGGACTTGTATACCAGGGTAGAACCCACTCTTAAGCACACGAATGTATTGCATCTGTTTCCTCTGCCTGATGGAATGTCACCTCTGGTTCAGCCATCTTCACGTTCTTAGAAGCACGAGCATCCACCAGCTGACTCTTTCTCTTCGGCATCGCAAGCTACAGTATCGCAAGCACAATAAACCAATAACGAGAACGCTGTACACTAGCTGATAACATGCGCTAGGCGCGCGCATATCAATTGAGCTTGTCTAGCTATTGTTGCACTGAGAATAGAAACCGCTATATTATGTACGTGGGCTAATAATAGAGTATAACTGACTCCTCCCTATATGATCATCAAGTTTAGTAGTTTAGAAATAATATTTATGGCAAGTTATGCCTTCGAGCAACCTTATTAGTTTTAAGGTGTGATCGTTCGCAAGATACATTTCATGAAATGTGAAATGTTCTCTACACAGCGATCCTTACGCACCGAGAATCATGTTACGAAGATTGTAACAACCCATGTCCCCAAACTTTGATTTGAAATTTAAATTCTGCAACTTCAGGAGGGGGATAGTTCCTCATTGTAACTTTCACAGCTAGTGTGTCTCAGTGTGTCAGGGTATGTATGTATGTATTATATTATATTAGGATAAACGACATACAACAATATCTATCTTTTCAATTAATAACTTTTATTACGATGTAAACAAAGTATTGAATAATGTCATGAATAAATTTCTCGAGGAATAATGCGTGTATTTATGAATGAGAGCGTGGGGACGGAGTGGGTGGGAACGAAAGAGGGTAACCTGGCCCAGGCTTACTGTGTGAGCCAATTGCAAGATGCGAAACGTCACAATTGCAAATGTAATAAACTCCCGGTTTATACAAGAGCAAAATGAGTGTTTTTAATATTAGCGCACCAATTCTCAAATTTATTGTGCACCAAAAAGTGATAAATGTTCGTAAGGTATATTCATGTATTCCAATGACTCACATATGCACCCTACACATATATAGTGAGGTGATGTAGCTAATACTGATACAGTTGTGACTGAATGTTTTCAAACAAATATGTGTTGTTGTGAACGTGTCGTATGTTTAGTGCATTGTTCCTTGCATAATGTGTAATCTTTTTGTCAAAACAATCCTTGAAATGCGCCAAAATCTACAACATTAATTAACATTATCATCAAAACAAACACTTACATGATGATCATAAATGCTAACACCAAACAGAAAATCACTACTTCAGTACAAACTAAGAAGTACTCAAGTGGGCAGACTGTACTTCTCATCCAGGTCAAAAGCCAGTTTCTCTTTTCCCACTTCACGCAAAGCTGATGTTAATTGTTGAACTGAGGGGAGGTAGTGATTGGGTGGTGCCCAGTCCAACCACCTCATCAGCATGGCTGAATATTAGTCCTCCTCCCCAGTTTACCCAGTTTCCCGTACAATGCCGGACAGTTTTTCTTCAGTGAAGCCAAGTTACCAGCCAATGTCTTTCCATTTAGAGCATGCTTTTTTAGTCATTTGATGTGCCGAGGGTTATTGAAAAGCCTCATCAAACTGAACTTGAGTTGTTATTTTTCAACTTGAAATAAAGTTTTGTCTTCGTGCAACCATATTAATATTTCATTGTGATTATTTACAAGATGTTATTCTCTACACCTAGCAATTCTTATGCACTGAGAATCAGCCAGTTTATGTTATACGATTTTAATAACCCATGCATTTCAACACCCCCAAACTTTGACTTGAACTTTCAGAAAATGAAATTAAGCAGCAATATCTATCTTCGTAATTATTATTATTGCAATGGTTAGTAAAAAAATAAACATTTCATTTGTAAACAGCATATGGAGATAATGTCGTGAAATCAATAACCTCTGACTGATTCACGAGGCAAAATGTGCGGTGGGATTTGAAGAGGGGGAGGTGGGGGTTGGAAGGCAGGGAATTAAAACAGTCAGCCAGGCCAGCCTGTCTTCCCATCCTGTGGCATATCATAAATGTACCCTAGGCAATATGGAGTAGCGCCCCCATCAAGGTCTGACTCTAATTTGGCACTCCTTTACATAGCTTTTGTGCATCAAATCAACGCATTGTGCAACAATGGCATTTGATAGTCGAGACATAGCCCAATGCTTTATGTCTGTCACTGAATCAATCATAACCCTCACTTATGGTTGCTTTTGTGATTAAACAATTAAGGATCCAAGTTATGATGGAAAAGGACCTGGCAAAGAAATGCATTTCATGTCATCAGTAAAGCAATCCCTCCAGCCCATCATCCACCTGGCCTCAGGCCCAGTCACAGCATTCTGACATAATCTCACCAGAAAAACCCTGTTCTAATCCAGGAGAGGAGTAATGGGTAATCTCATCCCTAGACTCTCAAAGCTTGTGTGAACTATGATCAAATGATGCTTAGGGTGTATTTTCAGCTCTCAGTATCAAATAATTATGGCAGCCCCAGACCGCTGTACATGTTACAAACGCTATGACAAAAGCTGCATGTAAGGCATAACTGTATTTAATAGCATTTTGTAATGTGTGAGCCGATTGCTCAATGCAAAATACCACAATTGCAATTAAACACCAGTTTATAACAGAGAAAAATGAGTGTTTTTAATTTTAGTGCACAAATTAGCATAATACTGTAAATGTAAAAAAGTGTTCTTTTAAAAGGTATGGTTCATGCATTCCAATGGCTTTGGTGTAGATAGATTTAAATATGTAAACCCAACATATACAAGCTAAGCATATATTAAGCATATGATTAGACATGCACCCTACACACACTGAGTGGAGATGACTAATACTAATGTGACTAAATGTTTTATAAACAAATACGTTGCGTAATGTGTTGCTGTGAACGTGTCGCATGTTTCGTTAACTGTTTCTTGCACAATTAATCTCAATGTCAAAACAATATCGTTGAAATGCACCAAAATCTATAACATTAATTAAATCATCAAAACAAAGAATTACATGATGATCAAAAACACTAATGCCAAACAGAAAATCACTTCTTCAGTACAAACTAAGAAGTCAACGAACACACTCAACTGTCTTGTCTGTATTTTATATCCAAGTCAAAAGCCAGTCTCTCAAAGCCCACTTCACGCAAAGCAGATGTTAATTGTTGAACTGAGGGAAGGGGGTGATTGGGTGGTGCCCAGTCCAACCACATCATTAGCATGGCTGAATAGTAGTCCTTCTCCCCAGTTTGCCCAGGTTCCCGTACAATGGCAGACAGTTCTTCTTCTGTGAAGCCAAGTTTTTGGCCAATGCCTTTCCATTTAGAGCATGCTTTATTAGTCATTTTGAAAACTTCAGTATGGTTGTCATCACATAGTATTATTGTATCGACACCTTTGCAGTCTAAAAAGAAACAGAAATACATTGGATACATTTTAATGTCAATAAATCCGCTAGAAGATACCTGCACGCGCGCACACACACATCAATGGCAATCTTTGTCATTTATACAGTTTGGCAAATACTGTATAATTAAACATGTCAAGTTTGTTACAACAGTAAATATTGTTGGAATTCACATTGACTTTCTCTTTCTGGCTGATACGGAACTGAATGTAATGCTTCGAGATCATCGGTCAATTTAAAAACAAGAACTGTTAGGATGGGCCACTTATTAGGAGAGGAAATACCTCATGAAAGCTGGGCTGTCCTCAGCCATCAATAACTTGCAGAAAGATTGCTTTATCAATGTTAAGTGCTCCCACCACCTCTTCCGTTTTAATAGCATCGAGTAAACACTCTTTAATATCTATATCTGTTGTAACCACTTTTTTTAATTTTAATAGTTGGTTCCTTCGGTTAAAACCTCCAATGGTGCACTGTCTGCACCCACATCACGTGATCCAACACTACATTGTGGCTCTAAACTTGTGTACATCATTTTCTATCACATATTCATCTAATGATTCTTCTGGAAGATCATTGCTTCAGTATCACAGTGTAATTTTGTATTTCCTAAGCATTGCATTAGGGATTGTGCAATGTCGTCTAATTTAGTGTGCTGTGTGCGCATATTTATTGCAATATGATTACTTTTACACCATACTGTTATTGGAATTGGCAACGATTGATGAACAAATCAATGATAATTAATTTAAATATTTATGAATCATTCTTTTCGTTTGATGATATACTGGAATCACCATTTTTAGTGCTATCTATTAAAATTTGTGCCATCTTTTACTCTTGACTTTGATCTTTGTAACAAATATTAACTTGAATTCATTTTTTATTTGCCTAGCAAGTGCATATTTGTATAGTAAATCTATTTGAGTATTTTTAACACTAGGATACAAAAAATGTCGCCAACTGCAATGATTGTTTTGATGGGTATGCCTTTTATGTGCTAGAATGATCTCTACCAAATCATGCTAACTTTAAACATCAGTTACAATGACAGGCACACACAACAGGTGAGACAGATAAATGACACATAGTGCAATGTTATTCTTATTAACTGTTATTGGAATTGGCAACGATTGTATTGTATGGCTGCTACAGATTCATGATTGTGCGTGTTTGACAAAGTCAGGGTTGTTAAGTAAATTCTACTTCATCTAACATTTATGCATGATAATGGAACTACCTGCAATACAAAATTGCTATTGCTACCACAGAGGCAAGCATAAATTTAATTTATTGAAGAGTGTAGAAACCTGGAAATGAATTTGTGAACGGTACAAAGCAATGGATTTCCATTTCCATCTTACCTGTCTCTTGAGTATGAATAGTGATTAGAGTGAACTAGGCCCCAAATCTACCATCTTGGCCCTTATACATATTGTGTACTCAGTGTTATATAAAGATGAGCTTTCCCAATACAATGTAAATAGATCAGAACAACTCGTAGGCTCTGGATCAATATGAAATGACCCTTCAAATATGGAGCCTTTAGAGTACAGTTTGAATGATGGAAAGGGACGAGGTTTGTACTTTACAGGGACTTTATTATCTGTTTTAACAATCACATAACATTTTCTAGCAACCATGTAGGGATTGTTTTAAAGTTCTGTTAAATGGCTACAGAATTCTAGAGTCAGTGATGGAAGTGAAAATAAAGAAAATCACATGCAATAGATGTGCCAACAGCTACTTTTTTAAACTGAACAACAGACCAATCAAAGGCTCAAAGGAATTACCAATGATTGCAGCATTACAAGT
The DNA here is from genome assembly GCA_013339895.1 of Ephydatia muelleri. Classification (NCBI taxonomy): domain Eukaryota; kingdom Metazoa; phylum Porifera; class Demospongiae; order Spongillida; family Spongillidae; genus Ephydatia; species Ephydatia muelleri. The sequence goes on from JABACO010000024.1 coordinate 3,861,802, forward strand.
GGTCGGCCATTTTTCCATTGCCATGTTAAGGGGTGAAAAATCACTTTGTTGAGAAAAGCACTACTGTTTGAAATGCAAATGTATTTCTGAGCAAGTGTACATGTAAGATATATAACGTCAGCATATACATGTAGTCCACAAGTTGGTTTCATTACCATCAAGCAGGATCAGTACAGTATTGCTTATACATGATTATCAATAACTTTTGAAATACAGTGTGGACAAACAACATCCTCTGTCATGGTGCAAACAAATGCCAAAATTAACAAATGCCAAAATTGATAAGAAAAAGGTACCGATAGCAGAGACACTCAATTAGCTTGCTATTTCCAAGTAAGACATGTGTTGAGTGTGCTGTGAGTGCATGTTAATTTTAATGTCATTTAAGATAAATTTTAATCTGCATTTTTGGAGTCAAGTATGCTTACAAATTATACTAAATAACTGAATTTAATAATGAATTACTTGCTTGGTGTTTGCAATTGGAAGATATGGATTTCACAGTATTAACCTCAGCAAGCTGATTCATGACTAGGTAAATAACGTTACTCTAAAACAATTTATATGATCATGGGTTAAGTAAACTAAATCAAAACCATCAAAAAACATGCCAAATATTCAAGATGAACCAACTATTAGTTGTCAATCTATGAATAAATCAAGCCTTATATAACCTCAATAGTGAGTTATTCTGACAGTTTGATTTGATGAACAAATCAATGATAATTAATTTAAATATTTATGAATCAAATTCTTTTCGTTTGATGATATACTGGAATCACCATTTTTAGTGCTATCTATTAAAATTTGTGCCATCTTTTACTCTTGACTTTGATCTTTGTAACAAATATTAACTTGAATTCATTTTTTATTTGCCTAGCAAGTGCATTTTTGTATAGTAAATCTATTTGAGAATTTTTAACACTAGGATACAAAAAATGTCGCCAACTGCAATGATTGTTTTGATGGGTATGCCTTTTATGTGCTAGAATGATCTCTACCAAATCATGCTAACTTTAAACATCAGTTACAATGACAGGCACACACAACAGGTGAGACAGATAAATGACACATAGTGCAATGTTATTCTTATTAACAGTTACGCAAAAGTGAACAAAACTTTAGAGTGAGAGTGTAAGATATGCCCCTAATACAACGTGTGGTAATCTCTAAGAAAATTATCTGTTTCATATAGCTTATTGCCACTTCATTGGCAACAGATAATACTATTGCCTGAAAATACCAATGAATGGAAATTTAGTAGCAAATGGTTCTAAGCACCATCAACTATTTCAACATGTATACCGCATTTAATTTTGCAACCACTAAATAAATGCATGCAAAGCACAAGATGCCATAGTAACAAATCAATTAACCTTACCTCTCCTTTGTTCATGGGACTGTACCTAACAAGGAATCCGATAATGCAAAATTATTGAACAGTACATCAAATAACTTGCACATGCTACAAGAAAATACAAATGTTGCGGTCAAGAAGCTTGGAGTGGGATAGAAGGACCTTTTACAAGTGAAAGTCACACATTAATGGGCTATTTGTTTACAAGGATACAAGTCCTTGAAGAAACGTCATAAAGAGACACTACAAAATTAAACAAATAACAACTGAATGCCTAAATATCTTAACATGAAATACCTTACAGAGTTACGGCAAAGAAGTTACAGTGCTCACCCTCCACCCCCCCCCCCCCCCCCTCTCCCCCTAATTCCTTGCCTGTGTGACATCAGCAGTAAAAGGTCCATCGCATGGCAATCATGGTATAAAAGGTTGCAAACAAACTAATTCACAAATCCACTCAATACTTGGCTAAAAATAACATTTGTAATTTTGCAGATTGCCTGATGGTCTAATGTGCATCTCACCTTGCTTTGGGAACTTTTCAATACTTCTATTATTTCGCTGTGACCTTTTATCACTGCAATATCCAGGGCTGTTTTTCCACTCTGAAGAATGCACATTGCATGTCATCAGTCATGTGGGTATTGTTACTGGTACTACAAAATTAACCCTTATGCATTTTATTTGGTAGTAGTAATAGCAACTCGATAGCTAGAATATTTTCTTATGTAAGACACATGGCTATTGTAAAAGTTTAGAGCACATTAAAAAGACATGAACTTTTTTGTTTGCATGCAAGTATGCATATGTGAGTGTAGTATTCAAAACATAGATATGACTAATGTGGTGGGAGGGTCCTGCAACTAAGGGTCTAAAAATAATTGTACATTTTTCACACAACAAACAGATACCCACTTAAGTCAGTGCAAATTTCAGAATGGCTGGACTGTACATATATGTGATGCATGCAATAACCGTTCCCTGCAATGAATAAAGGTTACAAAACTCACTGTGTATCATCAGAAATGATTATTTGTATACTACTGTAGCCCAAATGCTGGAACGATATGCATCCAAACACTGCATTATGCACAGGAGGACATAGCTTGACTGCTACAGCTGCTAAATGACCTCACATGGGATAGTCTCATATATAATTATTTAGGCGACTCCATAATTAAAGTGATTATTAATTTAGTGACTTGGTCTTACCAAACTGTCTAAGTTGTGGAAACACTTCTATTTTAGTATGGCATTATACATATACATGTGCAATGCCATTGGGATTCACAAATATCATCTTAGTTGTCGTGCACAAAGTCATTGGATGCATATCGTGTCTAGAGGTTTCTTTACAAGTGTTGACAACTTGGTGGGATAGTTGTGAAATACTGGACAAAGATCGGTGTTTTGATTGGATGAAAACACATTATGGGTGGACTTACAAAGTGCATCACCAGCTATATACAGTTATGGCCTAGAATGGTCAGTAGCAAGTGTTATGGAACTTCTCAAGGGAGACGATACAAAGAAACAACGAACAAGTGTGATAGGATGTAAAAGATCAAAAGCAAGAGAGAGAACAAGAACAAAAGGAGCACGTGGAGGAAAGGAGGAACTTGGAAGTAGAGAAGGAAATGGAAAACAAAAGAGAAAGGAACAGATTTATCAATGACATGAGTTTGAATGTACACCTACAGTGTATGACATCATAGCTTGTGATCATTGCATATCTGTGTAAGTGTGACCAAGCCACACATCTAGCAGGGAGTGAAGTGTGAATTGGTTTTGAATACATGTAGGCATAAGGAAAGGTACAGGGAGCCAAAAGTTTCATGTAATCAAGCCTCAATTTTATTTCATCATGTGTACTACTATGGGAGAGTGCGATGAGATGGGGTGTAGAAAAGGATTTTGTGGGAGATGGAGTGTTTGGAAAGGGACGGTGAGGGTCGAGGGTTGGTACAGGTGATAGCAAACAATCAGAAATGAACGTCCAGTGTGAGCAGATTATTTCCGCACCCCCACCCTCCCCTACACAAACCAGCGCACACTTACATATAGCACAGTTTTGTGACCATAACCAGCTGTGTGAGGTCACAGAACATAGGTACAGCTAAATAGAAAGAGGTGCATATTAATTTCTGAATGAATTAGCTTTGGAGGTCATACATACCTACATGTGTATGACATCATAGCCTGTGATCAATGCATATCTGTGTGCATGTGACCAAGCCACACAGCCTGCAGGAAGAGGTGTGTGAAGGGGATGGTGGATGATGGGAGTTATTACTTCTATCTTTTATTGCAATTTTCCTCAGCAACAATGATAATGCAGCCCACACCCAACACTAGGCTATAAGATCATAATACATCATTTCTCTGTACGCAAATGTTCTTTGGTGTCTTGAACAAGCATAGCGCCGACGTTACGAGGTCCGATACCCTTATGGGGTTCAAATCCTCCACAACTTCACGTAGGAGCCTTGAAATCATATCACATTCGGTGCATATATAGGTAGAGCGGGTCCTGTCGCTATTGGTTTGAATTTATACCTTATACATTACGGAGATACAGCTGTGCAAATTAATGCACATTTCCAGCTCGATTCGCACAATGAACTGATTTCATGAAAGATTGGATGTGTCACGTCTCGAATAAAACCCGCAGCGGTTGTCTAGTGATATTGCGTCACCTTCGCGGACGTTAGTATTCCTGGACTCATTCTGAACGATGGGTGATAAATGCGACACAAAATACAGGATTAAAAATAAGGTGCCACGAAACTCTTCTCGTAAAGCAGTGTGACGAAAAGCATTTGGGCTTGATGAAGCCAAGTTGAACCATTCTCAAGAGTCTGTTAGCGTCACTTTGTTAATGGAGACAGTCGATGTGGACCATTACTCGTACCTGCACTTCTAACACCTGTGGCGATAGCTGTCATGGTTGCATTACTGCCAACGTTGGCTCCAAATCGTGGGGCCTTCGACAACAGTACTGAGTAGTGGAGATTGACGGAGGGCCTGATTTGCATGACTACGGTCGATGGTAGGTGAACTGTCGGGGTAGATTCGGCACCAATAGATGGGTTCGCTTTAGAAATGGCGCCGCTACAAGGATCTGATGCTGTGTGTTCGACAATGATCGAAGAGTTACATGTAGATGCAGCATCTCTGTTGAGCGGCAGTCACATCGTTTGTTAAACGAAGAGCGAAGTGCAGCAAAGCAATGGCAAACTGTCAGAAATGAACGACCAGTTAGAGCAGACCATTTCCACACCCCCACCCTCCACTACACACCAGCGCACACATACATGTACACGAAGGCACAGTTTAGTGACCAGAGCCAGCTATGTGGGGTCACAGAATGTAGGTACAGCTAAATAGAAAGAGGTGCATATTAATTTCTGAATGAATTAGCTTTGGAGGCCACAGACTCTATGATGGGGTACGTCTCTGTCATGGTCTCTGCTCTGATACCAATGTAACAAGCCATTATGGAAGGACTGTTTGTCAGTACCAAAGTGCTAGAATATTTATGTGAATAAGTCATCACAAAGGTCATACACTACAGGGTCATGCAGTCAGGCATCCAGCAGTGCATGATTGGGTGACATAATGTTAATAACCATTCAAAAAGTAGTAGAACCATGTGGTACAACAGTTCAGCTAGGGATTCAGAAATCTCTTCAGTTGTCCTCTTCAAAGCATGACCTTACTAAAGGAATACATTTTACCACCCTTTGTACATCTGTCATATGTAACGTTTCAACCCTCACCTCCACTGTTTTAAGATGCGGTTATTTGTATTGCAGGATGGTCAGAGTCCATTGTTTATATCATGTTTGAATGGACATCCTGATATAGTGAAGACACTCATTGAAGCTGGAGCTAATATCAATCAGGCCACCAAGGTCAGTACAGACATACCTAGACGTGTATGACATCATGGCCAGTGATCAATGCATATCTGTGTGCATGTGACCAAAGCCACACAGCCTGCATGGAGAGGTGTGTGAAGGTGATGGTGGATGATGGGAGTTATTACTTGTATCTTTTATTGCAATTGTCCTTAGCAACAATGATAACACAGCCCACACCCATCAGTAGGCTACATCATCATGTGTTATACAAGTCATTGCATGTGGTGCATTGTATGCCACATGGCATGATATAATCCAATACATGAAGTGTGCAACGTTCAAACCTTTATTTTGGCAAAATGTGATCAGAAAGCCAGTTGACCAACTTTCTGTGACCGCACACACCTGGCTCTGGTCACAAAGCTGTGCATACATGTATGTGTGCACTGGTGTGTGTAGTGGAAGCTGAATAAATTATACTGACTATAGTGATACACAGCGACTTCAATACCATATCATTGATATTGAGACCAACTATTCAAGATAACCAAATGTATTGGTCAGTTTCCACGAAAATTGCATAACGGATATATTATAAAACATTATAAAACTGCATCGCTTTTGAATCGCTATAGCTTTCAAACGGTTACCGCTATCGGCTTCCTATTTTCAACATGTCATAATATACTGTACGCAAATATTTTTGCACAAGCATAGTGCCGACGTTACGAGGTCCGATATCCCTATGGGATTCAAAACCACCACAACTTCAGGTAGGAGCTATGAAATCGTATCACATTCGGTGCATACATGTAGGTAGAGCGGGTCCCGTCGCTATTGGTTTGTTTGGTTCATTAATTTATACTTATCCATTACGAAGATATAGCTGTGCAAATTATGCACATTTCCAGCTACATTCGCACAATGGATGAAAGATTGGATATGTCACCATAGATTATAGAATACATATTGTATTCTATAATCTATGGTGTCACGTCTCGAAAAAACCCGCAGCGATTGCCTAGTGATATTGTGTCACCTTCGCGGACGTTAGTATTCCTGGCCTGATTCTGAACGTTGGGCAATAAATGCGTCGTATGTGGAGTTACAGGATTAAAAATAAGACGATTTCCTACTATCGAAACTCTTCTCGCAGTACAGTGTGGCGAGAAGTATTGAAGGCAAGTTGTAGCCATTCTCAAGAGCCTGTTCGCGTCACTTTGTTAATGGAGACAGTCGGTGTGGACCATTACTATACACAGGGAAAAAACGCGTCGAATCAATTTATGATTTTCAAATGATTTGTCATTTACATTCTGTTGTAAGTGACAAATCATAAAGTGATTCGACGCGTTTTTTTCCTGTGCTAGTACCTGCACTTCTAACACCTGTGGCGATAGCTGAAGAAGATGTCTTGGTTGCAGTACTGCCATGGTTGGCGCCAATCGTGGGGCCTTCAACAACAGTAGTGGGAGGGCCTGATTTGACAACGGTCGATGGTAGGTCGACTGTCGGGGTAGATTCGGCACCAATTATAGATGGGTTCGCTTTAGTAGCGGCACCGCTACCAAGATCAGAGGCTGTGGTTCGACAATGATTGAAGGGTTAGCTGCAGCATCTCCATTATATATACCTGTTGAGCGGCAGTCAAATCCTTTGTTAAATGAGGAGCAAAGTGCATCATCAGTGATTCATCACTCCATGCTCGTTTTGAAGCTCTTGAAGCGAAGGTTGAAATGCTAAGGACACACAGTTTAGGATTGAGCATATATGTGGTGATGATAAATAGGTTGAATTTTACACAGGATTTAGATGTTATGCAATTTTGCTAAAATTTATTAAGTTTGAAATGGACTGCCCATGAAACAAACTAAATTCAAAAGGGCAGATTTGAAATAAATTACAAATGAGTTCTATTATGCTCACACGGCATGATTTAATCAAATACATGCAGTGTGCACCTAACTAGGAGTAGCAAAGTGCAGTACTTTACAGGGCTTTGCCTCTATTTTGAGTGTCTTCCCAAAATGCCAATTTTTAAAAGCTATTTAATTGCTGTGAATACACTGTTGAATAAGGTATGTGGTACAACAGTCCTGCTAGGGATTCAGAAAACCCTTCAGTTGTCCTTTTGAAAGCATGACCTTTCCATAGGTGATAGGAATATTTATCTCCAGAATACATTATACCACCCTTTGTACATCTGTCATATGTAGTGTTTCAACCCTCACCTCCACTGTTTTAAGATGCGGTTATTTGTGTTGCAGGATGATCAGAGTCCATTGTTAATATCATGTTTGAATGGACATCTTGATATAGTGAAGACACTCATTGAAGCTGGAGCTAATATCAATCAGGCCACCAAGGTCAGTACACACATACCTACACGTGTATGACATCATAGCCTGTGATCAATGCATATCTGTGTGCATGTGACCAAAGCCACACAGGCTGCAGGGAGTGGTGTGTGAAGGGGATGGTGGATGATGGGAGTTATTACCGTATCTTTTATTGCAATTTTCCTTAGCAAGAATGATAACACAGCCCACACCCATCAGTAGGCTACAACATCATGTGGGCTACAAGTCATTGCATGTGGTGCATTGTAATTAAACTCATATATCACTCAGTTGCCTGGGGTAATGAAATATCTTTAATTTATGAATATAATGCCAAAAATCTGCCACACGGCATGATATAATCCAATACATGAAGTGTGCAACGTTCAAACCTCAATTTTGGCAAAATGTGATCAGAAAGCCAGTTGACCAACTTTCTGTGACCGCACACACCTGGCTCTGGTCACAAAGCTGTGCATACATGTATGTGTGCACTGGTGTGTGTAGTGGAAGCTGAATAAATTATACTGACTATAGTGATACACAGCTTCTTACCATATCATTGACATTGGGATCAACTGCTATCAAAGGTTAATAAGTCATCAAAAATTAAAGGTCATACACTACCAGGGCCATGCACAACATGTGATGTCCAGGCAGATGTCTGGTGCATCTTACAGCCTCGGTGAGCTGAGTAAGTGTGTGCATGTGTTGAATAGTGAATGTAGTATTCATTTGTTTTGCAAAACAACATCCTGTCATAAGGCTACCATAATTAAATGAAGTAGAATACCCTTTATTAATGATGGGATTTCTATTGCAGAAGGGTGGAAGTTCACTAGGCGCAGCAAGTTATAAGGGACATCTTAATATTGTGAAGACACTAGTTGAAGCTGGAGCTAATTTGGATCAGGCCGATAAGGTCAGCATACGTACACCTACAGTGTATGACATCATAGCCTGTGATCATTGCATATCTGTGATCGTGTGACCAAGCCACACATCTAGCAGGGAGTGAAGTGTGAATTGGTTTTGAATACATGTAGGCATAAGGAAAGGTACAGGGAGCCAAACGTTTCATGTAATCAAGCCTCAATTTTATTTCATCATGTGTACTACTATGGGAGAGTGTGATGAGATGGGGTGTAGAAAAGGATTTTGTGGGAGATGGAGTATTTTGAAAGGGACGGTGAGGGTCGAGGGTTGGTACAGGTGATAGCAAACAATCAGAAATGAACGTCCAGTGTGAGCAGATTATTTCCGCACCCCCACCCTCCACTACACAAATCAGGGCACACTTACATGTAGCACAGTTTTTTGACCATAACCAGCTGTGTGAGGTCACAGAACATAGGTACAGCTAAACAGAAAGAGGTGCATATTAATTTCTGAATGAATTAGCTTTGGAGGCCATACATATCTACATGTGTATGACATCATAGCCTGTGATCAATGCATATCTGTGTGCATGTGACCAAGCCACACAGCCTGCAGGAAGAGGTGTGTGAAGGTGATGGTGGATGATGGGAGTTATTACTTCTATCTTTTATTGCAATTTTCCTCAGCAACAATGATAACACAGCCCACCCCATCAATAGGCTACAACATCATGTGGTATACAAGTCATTGCATGTGGTGCATTTTAAGACGCACGGAGTGATTTAATGATATACATGAAGTGTGCAACCTAAACTATATCTAGCTAAGTGCAAAGCTTTGCAGGGCTTCATGCCTTCTATTTGTGTGTCTTCCCAATACGTGATCAGAAAGCCAATTTTGATAAGCCATTTAATTGTTGTGAATCACTGTACATGTAGTTGAATAACAAGAAAATGAAATTCAGCACCAATGTAGCCATTGCAACTACATGTAAGTCACACATCCGTCTTGATAACAATGACATCAACTAATGCACGACTTACTCCTGACACAGTAAACACCAAAGTGATGTAATCAAATACATGTAGTGTTCACCATAGCTAGTTGTAGCAAGGTGCAGCGCCTTGCCTTTTTATTGAGGCTCCATGCCTCTATTTTGAGTGCCTGGCAGTGTCTTCCCAAAATGTATTCAGAAAGCATTTTATAAGTGATTCATTTGTTGTGCATACATGTAATTGTATAAGGTACGGTGCAGGGAGCCAAAGGTTACATGTCACCGTGTGGACGTCAAATTTCATAACATCATGTGTGCTCTTACAAATGCACAGGCAGCTGCTCATGAGACAAACTAAATCCATTGCTGGCCTAAAAGATAGCTTGCCTTCCCAACTGAACTGAAATTCATCATGTCAGAATCATAATGCAGAGCACATATGTGTAGGACTATTGCATGTCTCTCCACATGTAGCTTACGTGGGTCATAGTGACCTCATTGGAGGAGTGAGGCATCAAGGCACCTCACTAAAGTGAGGATTAATACAGCACAATTCTCAATGGTGCATTTAAACGAAGAGTGGAATCCATGTATTGTCTTGAATCATGGTTTGGTACTCCATTAGCTTTTATTGAAACAAAGGACAATGGCAGAGACACAAGAAGCAATTACACATCTCCAGAAGTTTAGCAATAAGACAGACAGGAGTACACGGGTCATCGACAGACAGAGGCAAAGATTCCAAAAGACACCAGGGAGTGTGAATATCTTAAAGTGTCTTATTGTACATTAAAGGGCACTTTTATGGGAAACTACTTAAATCATTGCAGTCCTAAGCAAAATTAGATTTGCTGAATTACTAGTTTCATTATGGTGCTCCTACACACTGTACATTCCTACTTCTTGTAGCTCCTAGCACAGCCCACACCCAACATGAGGCTACAAGATCATTTCATTTCTGTTTGTCCAATGGGAAAATGGTGGGGCAGGAAGAGAGCTGCAGAGGCACTCCATATGCATAACGTCATCTTTTGGGCATCAAACTCATGACCCATAGTCTCCAGTTGGTCTTCTCACTAAACTTCACTGGAAGCTGCACACTTATTGGATTGAGTTGGGCAGGTCTCTGTCATGGTCCCTGCTCTGACACCAATGTAACAATGAACCCTTAATGGAAGAACTGTACAACATGTGATGTCCACAGACAGATGTCTGGTGTGTCCTTCAAGTGCATTCCCATTGGCCAACTTACCATGTGTGCACGTGTTGAAGAGTGAATATAGAATTCATGTGTTTTTGTTAAACAACATCCTGTCATATTTGCTACCATAAAATACGTAAAATACTGTATTGCAGGATGGAAGGAGTCCACTATACATGGCAAGTCAGGAAGGACATCTTGATGTAGTGAAGACACTCATTGAAGCTGGAGCTAATATCCATCAGGCCGAGAAGGTCAGTATACATACCTACACGTATATGACATCATAGCCTGTGATCGATGCATATCTGTGTGCATGTGTCCAAAGCCACACACCCTGCAGGAATAGGGGTGTGTAGGTGATGGTGGATGATGAGAGTTATTCTATCTTTTATTGCAATTTTCCTCAGCAACAATGATAATACAGCCCACACCCAACACTAGGCTATAAGATCATAATACATCATTTCTCTGTACGCAAATGTTCTTTGGTGTCTTGAACAAGCATAGCGCCGACGTTACGAGGTTCGATACCCTTATGGGGTTCAAATCCTCCACAACTTCACGTAGGAGCCTTGAAATCATATCACATTCGGTGCATATATAGGTAGAGCGGGTCCTGTCGCTATTGGTTTGAATTTATACCTTATACATTACGGAGATACAGCTGTGCAAATTAATGCACATTTCCAGCTCGATTCGCACAATGAACTCTTTTCATGAAAGATTGGATGTGTCACGTCTCGAATAAAACCCGCAGCGGTTGTCTAGTGATATTGCGTCACCTTCGCGGACGTTAGTATTCCTGGACTCATTCTGAACGATGGGTGATAAATGCGACACAAAATACAGGATTAAAAATAAGGTGCCACGAAACTCTTCTCGTAAAGCAGTGTGACGAAAAGCATTTGGGCTTGATGAAGCCAAGTTGAAGCCTTTCTCAATAGTCTGTTCGTGTCACTTTGTTAACGGAGACAGTCGATGTGGACCATTACTCGTACCTGCATTTCTAACACCTGTGGCGATAGCTGTCATGGTTGCATTACTGCCAACGTTGGCTCCAAATCGTGGGGCCTTCGACAACAGTACTGAGTAGTGGAGATTGACGGAGGGCCTGATTTGCATGACTACGGTCGATGGTAGGTGAACTGTCGGGGTAGATTCGGCACCAATAGATGGGTTCGCTTTAGAAATGGCGCCGCTACAAGGATCTGATGCTGTGTGTTCGACAATGATCGAAGAGTTACATGTAGATGCAGCATCTCTGTTGAGCGGCAGTCACATCGTTTGTTAAACGAAGAGCGAAGTGCAGCAAAGCAATGGCAAACTGTCAGAAATGAACGACCAGTTAGAGCAGACCATTTCCACACCCCCACCCTCCACTACACACCAGCGCACACATACATGTACACGAAGGCACAGTTTAGTGACCAGAGCCAGCTATGTGGGGTCACAGAATGTAGGTACAGCTAAATAGAAAGAGGTGCATATTAATTTCTGAATGAATTAGCTTTGGAGGCCACATACTCTATGATGGGGTACGTCTCTGTCATGGTCTCTGCTCTGATACCAATGTAACAAGCCATTATGGAAGGACTGTTTGTCAGTACCAAAGTGCTAGAATATTTATGTGAATAAGTCATCACAAAGGTCATACACTACAGGGTCATGCAGTCAGGCATCCAGCAGTGCATGATTGGGTGACATAATGTTAATAACCATTCAAAAAGTAGTAGAACCATGTGGTACAACAGTTCAGCTAGGGATTCAGAAATCTCTTCAGTTGTCCTCTTCAAAGCATGACCTTACTAAAGGAATACATTTTACCACCCTTTGTACATCTGTCATATGTAACGTTTCAACCCTCACCTCCACTGTTTTAAGATGCGGTTATTTGTATTGCAGGATGGTCAGAGTCCATTGTTTATATCATGTTTGAATGGACATCTTGATATAGTGAAGACACTCATTGAAGCTGGAGCTAATATCAATCAGGCCACCAAGGTCAGTACAGACATACCTACACGTGTATGACATCATGGCCAGTGATCAATGCATATCTGTGTGCATGTGACCAAAGCCACACAGCCTGCATGGAGAGGTGTGTGAAGGTGATGGTGGATGATGGGAGTTATTACTTGTATCTTTTATTGCAATTGTCCTTAGCAACAATGATAACACAGCCCACACCCATCAGTAGGCTACATCATCATGTGGTATACAAGTCATTGCATGTGGTGCATTGTATGCCACATGGCATGATATAATCCAATACATGAAGTGTGCAACGTTCAAACCTTTATTTTGGCAAAATGTGATCAGAAAGCCAGTTGACCAACTTTCTGTGACCGCACACACCTGGCTCTGGTCACAAAGCTGTGCATACATGTATGTGTGCACTGGTGTGTGTAGTGGAAGCTGAATAAATTATACTGACTATAGTGATACACAGCGACTTCAAGACCATATCATTGATATTGAGACCAACTATTCAAGATAACCAAATGTATTGGTCAGTTTCCACGAAAATTGCATAACGGATATATTATAAAACATTATAAAACTGCATCGCTTTTGAATCGCTATAGCTTTCAAACGGTTACCGCTATCGGCTTCCTATTTTCAACATGTCATAATATACTGTACGCAAATATTCTTGCACAAGCATAGTGCCGACGTTACGAGGTCCGATATCCCTATGGGATTCAAAACCACCACAACTTCAGGTAGGAGCCTTGAAATCGTATCACATTCGGTGCATACATGTAGGTAGAGCGGGTCCCGTCGCTATTGGTTTGTTTGGTTCATTAATTTATACTTATCCATTACGAAGATATAGCTGTGCAAATTATGCACATTTCCAGCTACATTCGCACAATGGATGAAAGATTGGATATGTCACCATAGATTATAGAATACATATTGTATTCTATAATCTATGGTGTCACGTCTCGAAAAAACCCGCAGCGATTGCCTAGTGATATTGTGTCACCTTCGCGGACGTTAGTATTCCTGGCCTGATTCTGAACGTTGGGCAATAAATGCGTCGTATGTGGAGTTACAGGATTAAAAATAAGACGATTTCCTACTATCGAAACTCTTCTCGCAGTACAGTGTGGCGAGAAGTATTGAAGGCAAGTTGTAGCCATTCTCAAGAGCCTGTTCGCGTCACTTTGTTAATGGAGACAGTCGGTGTGGACCATTACTATACACAGGGAAAGAACGCGTCGAATCAATTTATGATTTTCAAATGATATGTCATTTACATTCTGTTGTAAGTGACAAATCATAAAGTGATTCGACGCGTTTTTTTCCTGTGCTAGTACCTGCACGTCTAACACCTGTGGTGATAGCTGAAGAAGATGTCTTGGTTGCAGTACTACCAACGTTGGCGCCAATCGTGGGGCCTTCGACAACAGTAGTGGGAGGGCCTGATTTGACAACGGTCGATGGTAGGTCGACTGTCGGGGTAGATTCGGCACCAATTATAGATGGGTTCGCTTTAGTAGCGGCACCGCTACCAAGATCAGAGGCTGTGGTTCGACAATGATCGAAGGGTTAGATGCAGCATCTCCATTATATATACCTGTTGAGCGGCAGTCAAATCCTTTGTTAAATGAAGAGCAAAGTGCATCATCAGTGATTCATCACTCCATGCTCGTTTTGAAGCTCTTGAAGCGAAGGTTGAAATGCTAAGGACACACAGTTTAGGATTGAGCATATATGTGGTGATGATAAATAGGTTGAATTTTACACAGGATTTAGATGTTATGCAATTTTGCTAAAATTTATTAAGTTTGAAATGGACTGCCCATGAAACAAACTAAATTCAAAAGGGCAGATTTGAAATAAATTACAAATGAGTTCTATTATGCTCACACGACATGATTTAATCAAATACATGCAGTGTGCACCTAACTAGGAGTAGCAAAGTGCAGTACTTTACAGGGCTATGCCTCTATTTTGAGTGTCTTCCCAAAATGCCAATTTTTAAAAGCTATTTAATTGCTGTGAATACACTGTTGAATAAGGTATGTGGTACAACAGTCCTGCTAGGGATTCAGAAAACCCTTCAGTTGTCCTTTTGAAAGCATGACCTTTCCATAGGTGATAGGAATATTTATCTCCAGAATACATTATACCACCCTTTGTACATCTGTCATATGTAGTGTTTCAACCCTCACCTCCACTGTTTTAAGATGCGGTTATTTGTGTTGCAGGATGATCAGAGTCCATTGTTTATATCATGTTTGAATGGACATCTTGATATAGTGAAGACACTCATTGAAGCTGGAGCTAATATCAATCAGGCCACCACGGTCAGTACACACATACCTACACGTGTATGACATCATAGCCTGTGATCAATGCATATCTGTGTGCATGTGACCAAAGCCACACAGGCTGCATGGAGAGGTGTGTGAAGGTGATGGTGGATGATGGGAGTTATTACTTGTATCTTTTATTGCAATTTTCCTTAGCAACAATGATAACACAGCCCACACCCATCAGTAGGCTACATCATCATGTTGGCTACAAGTCCTTGCATGTGGGTGCATTGTAATTAAACTCATATATCACTCAGTTGCCTGGGGTAATGAAATATCTTTAATTTATGAATATAATGCCAAAACAGCATGATGTAATCCAATACATGAAGTGTGCAACGTTCAAACCTCTATTTTGGCAAAATGTGATCAGAAAGCCAGTTGACCTACTTTCTGTGACCGCACACACCTGGCTCTGGTCACAAAGCTGTGCATACATGTATGTGTGCACTGGTGTGTGTAGTGATGCACAGCTTCTTACCATATCATTGACATTGGGACCAACTGCTATCCAATGTTAATAAGTCATCAAAAATTAAAGGTCATACACTACCAGGGCCATGCACAACATGTGATGTCCAGGCAGATGTCTGGTGCATCTTACAGCCTCGGTGAACAGGTTAAGTGTGTGCATGTGTTGAAGAGTGAATGTAGTATTCATTTGTTTTGCAAAACAACATCCTGTCATAAGGCTACCATATTTAAATGAAGTAGAATACCTTTTGTTAATGATGGGATTCTAATTGCAGAAGGGTGGAAGTTCACTGGGCGCAGCAAGTTATAAGGGACATCTTAATATTGTGAAGACACTAATTGAAGCTGGAGCTAATTTCGATCAGGCCGATAAGGTCAGCATACGTACACCTACAGTGTATGACATCATAGCCTGTGATCATTGCATATCTGTGATCGTGTGACCAAGCCACACATCTAGCAGGGAGTGAAGTGTGAATTTGTTTTGAATACATGTAGGCATAAGGAAAGGTACAGGGAGCCAAAAGTTTCATGTAATCAAGCCTCAATTTTATTTCATCATGTGTACTACTATGGGAGAGTGCGATGAGATGGGGTGTAGAAAAGGATTTTGTGGGAGATGGAGTGTTTGGAAAGGGACGGTGAGGGTCGAGGGTTGGTACAGGTGATAGCAAACAATCAGAAATGAACGTCCAGTGTGAGCAGATTATTTCCGCACCCCCACCCTCCACTACACAAACCAGGGCACACTTACATGTAGCACAGTTTTGTGACCATAACCAGCTGTGTGAGGTCACAGAACATAGGTACAGCTAAATAGAAAGAGGTGCATATTAATTTCTGAATGAATTAGCTTTGAAGGCCATACATACCTACATGTGTATGACATCATAGCCTGTGATCAATGCATATCTGTTGCATGTGGCCAAGCCACACAGCCTGCAGGAAGAGGTGTGTGAAGGGGATGGTGGATGATGGGAGTTATTACTTCTATCTTGTATTGCAATTTTCCTCAGCAACAATGATAACACAGCCCACACCCAACACTAGGCTACAACATCATGTGGTATACAAGTCATTGCATGTGGTGCATTTTAAGACGCACAGAGTGATTTAATGATATACATGAAGTGTGCAACCTAAACTATATCTAGCTAAGTGCAAAGCTTTGCAGGGCTTCATGCCTTCTATTTGTGTGTCTTCCCAATACGTGATCAGAAAGCCAATTTTGATAAGCCATTTAATTGTTGTGAATCACTGTACATGTAGTTGAATAACAAGAAAATGAAATTCAGCACCAATGTAGCCATTGCAACTACATGTAAGTCACACATCCGTCTTGATAACAATGACATCAGCTAATGCACGACTTACTCCTGACACAGTAAACACCAAAGTGATGTAATCAAATACATGTAGTGTTCACCTTAGCTAGTTGTAGCAAGGTGCAGCGCCTTGCCTTTTTATTGAGGCTCCATGCCTCTATTTTGAGTGACTGGCAGTGTCTTCCCAAAATGTATTCAGAAAGCATTTTATAAGTGATTCATTTGTTGTGCATACATGTAATTGTATAAGGTATGGTGCAGGGAGCCAAAGGTTACATGTCACCGTGTGGACGTCAAATTTCATAGCATCATGTGTGCTCTTACAAATGCACAGGCAGCTGCTCATGAGACAAACTAAATCCATTGCTGGCCTAAAAGATAGCTTGCCTTCCCAACTGAACTGAAATTCATCATGTCAGAATCATAATGCAGAGCACATATGTGTAGGACTATTGCATGTCTCTCCACATATAGCTTACGTGGGTCATAGTGACCTCATTGGAGGAGTGAGGCATCAAGCCACCTCACTAAAGTGAGGATTAATACAGCACAATTCTCAATGGTGCATTTAAACGAAGAGTGGAACCCATGTATTGTTTTGAATTATGGTTTGGTACTCCATTAGCATTTATTGAAACAAAGGACAATGGCAGAGACACAAGAAGCAATGACACATCTCCAGAAGTTTAGCAATAAGACAGACAGGAGTACACGGGTCATCGACAGACAGAGGCAAAGATTCCAAAAGACACCAGGGAGTGTGAATATCTTAAAGTGTCTTATTGTACATTAAAGGGCACTTTTATGGGAAACTGCTTAAATCATTGCAGTCCTAAGCAAAATTAGATTTGCTGAATTACTAGTTTCATTATGGTGCTCCTACACACTGTACATTACTACTTCTTGTAGCTCCTAGCACAGCCCACACCCAACATGAGGCTACAAGATCATTTCATTTCTGTTTGTCCAATGGGAAAATGGTGGGGCAGGAAGAGAGCTGCAGAGGCACTCCATATGCATAACGTCATCTTTTGGGCATCAACCTCATGACCCATAGTCTCCAGTTGGTCTTCTCACTAAACTTCACTGGAAGCTGCACACTTATTGGATTGAGTTGGGCAGGTCTCTGTCATGGTCCCTGCTCTGACACCAATGTAACAATGAACCTCTAATGGAAAAACTGTACAACATGTGATGTCCACAGACAGATGTCTGGTGTGTCCTTCAAGTGCATTCCCATTGGCCAACTTACCATGTGTGCACATGTTGAAGAGTGAATATAGAATTCATGTGTTTTTGTTAAACAACATCCTGTCATATTTGCTACCATAAAATACGTAAAATACTGATGGGGTTTGTATTGCAGGATGGAAGGAGTCCGCTATACATGGCAAGTCAGGAAGGACATCTTGATGTAGTGAAGACACTCATTGAAGCTGGAGCTTGTAATAATTGATTCACTTAATCATCAGACTGACAATTACAGCACAGCATACATTTATATATAAAAATATATACATCATTGCGCATGCGCATAGTCCATATAATACAGTCATATATTACACTTCTTCCCCCTTAAAATCTGTCAGGGGGGCGGCGGGTTCTCTCAGGGTAACGTCGAGTGGTTGATGGAGTTGTTGTTGTTGTTGTTGTTGTTGTTGGCCGGTGATCATGAGGAGCCTTTCCTTCAGTGGACTGCCCTTCGTTTCTTCTTACTCCTCTTTGTTCATTACTCGCAGTTGGGTTACTATCTTGTATGTCCAGATCAGTACTTGTTATTTCAGGTTGCCTCATCAGTTCCTCCCTTGGCCTTGTTTCCTCGGCCACTTCATCTGGCTCTGTCATGTCGGGTGCCCTTCCATCCACCTTGGTGGTAGGCACTGGCACACATATGGCTTCTGGTACAGCACTCAACTGCTCAATATGTCTTCTCCAAACCCTACCATCAGGCAATTCCACCTGGTAGGACACAGGACCACATTGCTTTCCAATTCTTCCCCGAACCCACTTGGGATCACTGCCATAATTTCTTGACAAGACAGTCTCTCTTTCTGCACACTCCCTATCTCTGGCCTTCTTATCATGGTGCCACTTCTGCTCTGCTTGTTTCTTGCAGACCTGTTGCTCAGTAGTTTCTCTCAGCAAATGGAGCCTTGTCCTCACCTCTCTCTGCAGAAATAGAACACATGGGGGAACATTAGTCACACTGTGGGGTGTGGTTCTGTATGACAACAAAAAAGAGCACAGTCTCTGATTGAGTGTTACTTTGGTGGTACCTGTCTTCATAGCTCGCTTAAATGTTTGAACAAACCTTTCCACTTGGCCATTTGTGGCAGGATGGTATGGAGCACTACGGATATGTTTTATTCCATTTTTAGCCATGAACTCTGCAAACTCTCTTGATATGAATTGTGGTCCATTGTCTGAGACAAGTTGTTCAGGCAATCCATATGCTGAAAACACCTGTCGCAAAATTTCAATTGTTTTCTGAGATGTTGTGTTCGGCATCTCAAACACTTCAGGCCACTTTGAATGGGCATCAACTAACAATATAAACATCTTTCCATTTATTGGTCCTGCAAAGTCAACATGTACTCTTTGCCATGGTCTCCCTGGCCAAACCCAAGGATGTAGGGGAGCTAGAGGTACAGTAGTTTTTACCTCTTGACATGCAGTACAACCATGCACACAATCCTCAATGTCCTTATCTATAGATGGCCACCATACATGTCCCCTTGCTAATGACTTCATTCTAGATATGCCGGGATGGTTATGATGTAACTCTTGCAATATCTCCTGTCTAAGTTTAGCAGGTATCACCACCCTTAGTCCCCATAATAAGGTGTCATTCTCTATTGACAACTCATGCTGCTTATTGGCATAAGGGCTTAAAGCTTCAGATATTTGATCAAGCCAATAACCTTGCTTTAGATTCTGCAATACCTTACTTAAAATTGGGTCACTACGTGTTGCCTGCCTTAAGTGAGCTGCAGTAACTGGGAGTGCTTCAATTTGTTCTACACTGAAAACACTTGCCTCTAAACCTTCCACATCAGGTCGGTCCTCCTGTAATGGTAGACGTGAAAGTCCATCTGCATTTCCATTTTCATGTGTAGACCGATACTGTATATCGTAAGTATATGCTGCCAAAAGCATAGCCCAACGTTGCAATCTGGATGCTGCTACCACTGGAATCCCCTTCTTGGGTCCTAGTATGGTGGTCAAAGGTTTATGGTCTGTCACAAGAGTAAACTTACGCCCATATAGGTATTGATGAAATTTCTTTATACCAAATATTAAGGCCAATGCTTCTTTTTCAAGTTGAGCATAGTGACGCTCTGCTGATGCCAAGGTACGTGATGCAAAGGCTATGGGGCGTTCACTGCCATCAGGCCACTCATGTGATAAGACAGCTCCAAGTCCATAGGCTGAGGCATCTGCTGCCAGACGTAGTGGTAGTTTAGGGTCATAAGGAGTAAGAACCTGTGTGGAACTAAGCATTTTCTTTATTAGGACAAAGGCATGCTGACACTCCTTGTCCCATTTCCAACCATGTTCTTTCTTTAATAGTGCATACAACGGAAACAGGTGGGTGGACACATTTGGCAAGAACTTGGCGTAATAGTTTACCATTCCTAGAAATGATTTCAATTCGGTAATGTTTCTAGGAGCAGGGGCCTTTACCATGGCTTCTACCTTACTTGGCAATGGATGGATCCCTTCTGCATCAATTCGATGGCCTAAGAAATCCACTGAGTGGGAGAGAAAAACACACTTATCCTTACGCAACCGTATTCCATGTTCTTTCAATCTGTTGAAAACTTGCTCCAGGTTTCTTAAGTGTTCAATCTCATTACTGCCTGTCACTAGAATGTCATCAATGTAGCACACCACATGTTTGATCCCCTGCAGTACAGAATCCATTGTTTTCTGAAACAGGGCTGGAGCAGATGCGATTCCGAACGGCATACGCCTGTATTGGTACAACCCTCGATGAGTATTAAGGGTACAAAGTTTCTGAGACTCTTCATCTAAAGCCAATTGTAAATATGCATTTGTAAGGTCCAATTTACTAAACCATTTTCCCCCAGACACTGTTGCTAACAGTTCTTCAAGTTTCGGCAAGGGATATCTATCCACATCAAGGGCAGGATTAATTGTGACCTTGAAATCACCACAAATCCGTACCTTTTTATCTGGTTTCAAAATTGGTACAATCGGGGTGGCCCACTCACTATGCATTACTCTGTGGACAATTCCCTCCTTTTCTAATCGATCTAACTCTTCCTCTATTCCTTCCTTCAATGCAAATGGTACAGACCTTGGACGGCAAAATACTGGCTTACTCTGACCCTTTAAATGCAACTTCGCTAAATATGGAACAATTGGGCCCTTACTTTTCTCAAACACCTCTACAAATCTAGTTAACAGTGTGTCGAGTCCTCTGTTGAGACTATCACTCACTTGCACCTTTTGTATACGATGCCAGTCCAGTTTGAAACTTCGAAGCCAATCTCTTCCCACCAAATTTGGTCCATCGCCCTCCACCACTATCAGCGTGCACACCCTCACTTGCTGCCCGTACCTTACTTTAACCTTGATTTCACCACATACAGAAATCTTTTGACCAGTATATGTTGAGAGTCGTGCTGAACTAGGAGATAAAGTCATTTTTGGGAAATGTCTATTAAATGTGACTAGAGATATCAAGGTTACCGCTGCACCAGTATCAATTTCCATTGTAAGACATACACCCTGGATTTTAAACTCAGCCAACATGGGTTTCCTACCTGAGGGTTCTGATAGGGTGCAAATACCTTCAGTTCTGTCATCCTCCTCTCTGGTTCTATCTTCGTCACCTTCCTCAGTTTCTGTCTGTGACTCATTCTCTACCCAACGCAATTTACTACCCCCTCTCCTTTCATTCTTCTGTTTTCTCCTACATACGGAAGCAATATGACCCGTCTTTCCACAACAATGACACGTGGCGTCTATAAATTTACACTTGTTGGCAACATGATTGTTCTTGCCACAACGATAACATGCGTTCCTACAAGGTGTTACCTGTTTTTCCGCAACCTGACTGCCCCTTGGGTCCAGCTTCACACGCCCTACCGACAGGTCTTTGAACTGTAGCGCATTCTTCTGCGCCGCCTCCATAGCCTGAGCTACCCCCAGTGCCTTGGCAAGGTCCAGGTTCTGTTCAGTCAGCAGGCGCTTCTGCGTTGCTTCGTTTGACAAGCCACATACAAAACGGTCACGCAACACTTCATTCAAATACCCCCCAAAGTCACATGTTGCAGACAGACGCCTTAGTTCTGCTATATAGTCTAATACTGACTCACTCTGTT
The DNA here is from genome assembly GCA_013339895.1 of Ephydatia muelleri. Classification (NCBI taxonomy): domain Eukaryota; kingdom Metazoa; phylum Porifera; class Demospongiae; order Spongillida; family Spongillidae; genus Ephydatia; species Ephydatia muelleri. The sequence continues at coordinate 3,883,913 of JABACO010000024.1, forward strand.
CTTGGTTCCTACGGTGAAAGTGGAACCGCTCCACAATAATTTGCGGCTTTGGCTCCAGGTGTTCTTTTAGCGTCTTAGCTAATTGGTCAAATGTCTTTTCCTTCGGCGCCTCTGGGTGTAGTAGACTGCGTAGCAATACGTAAGTCTTGCTCCCTATAACGCTAAGCAAAACTGCCACCTTTTTTTCATTAGCAACATCATTTGCAACAAAATACAGTTGTACCCTTTCCAAATACGCCGATATTGACTCCGTACCCAATTCAAACTCACGAATGTGACCGAAAGCCACTGCCATAAGTGCACCCTCGTCGCCAGTGTAATAATTGATTCACTTAATCATCAGACTGACAATTACAGCACAGCATACATTTATATATAAAAATATATACATCATTGCGCATGCGCATAGTCCATATAATACAGTCATATATTACAGAGCTAATATCCATCAGGCCGAGAAGGTCAGTATACATACCTACACGTGTATGATATCATAGCCTGTGATCGATGCATATCTGTGTGCATGTGTCCAAAGCCACACACCCTGCAGGAAGAGGGGTGTGTAGGTGATGGTGGATGATGGGAGTTATTACTTCTATCTTTTATTGCAATTTTCCTCAGCAACAATGATAATACAGCCCACACCCAACACTAGGCTATAAGATCATAATACATCATTTCTCTGTACGCAAATGTTCTTTGGTGTCTTGAAAAAGCATAGCGCCGACGTTACGAGGTCCGATACCCTTATGGGGTTCAAATCCTCCACAACTTCACGTAGGAGCCTTGAAATCATATCACATTTGGTGCTTATATAGGTAGAGCGGGTCCTGTCGCTATTGGTTTGAATTTATACCTTATACATTACGGAGATACAGCTGTGCAAATTAATGCACATTTCCAGCTCGATTCGCACAATGAACTCTTTTCATGAAAGATTGGATGTGTCACGTCTCGAATAAAACCCGCAGCGGTTGTCTAGTGATATTGCGTCACCTTCGCGGACGTTAGTATTCCTGGACTCATTCTGAACGATGGGTGATAAATGCGACACAAAATACAGGATTAAAAATAAGGTGCCACGAAACTCTTCTCGTAAAGCAGTGTGACGAAAAGCATTTGGGCTTGATGAAGCCAAGTTGAAGCCTTTCTCAATAGTCTGTTCGTGTCACTTTGTTAATGGAGACAGTCGATGTGGACCATTACTCGTACCTGCACTTCTAACACCTGTGGCGATAGCTGTCATGGTTGCATTACTGCCAACGTTGGCTCCAAATCGTGGGGCCTTCGACAACAGTACTGAGTAGTGGAGATTGACGGAGGGCCTGATTTGCATGACTACGGTCGATGGTAGGTGAACTGTCGGGTTAGATTCGGCACCAATAGATGGGTTCGCTTTAGAAATGGCGCCGCTACAAGGATCTGATGCTGTGTGTTCGACAATGATCGAAGGGTTACATGTAGATGCAGCATCTCTGTTGAGCGGCAGTCACATCGTTTGTTAAACGAAGAGCGAAGTGCAGCAAAGCAATGGCAAACTGTCAGAAATGAACGACCAGTTAGAGCAGACCATTTCCACACCCCCACCCTCCACTACACACCAGCGCACACATACATGTACACGAAGGCACAGTTTAGTGACCAGAGCCAGCTATGTGGGGTCACAGAATGTAGGTACAGCTAAATAGAAAGAGGTGCATATTAATTTCTGAATGAATTAGCTTTGGAGGCCACATACTCTATGATGGGGTACGTCTCTGTCATGGTCTCTGCTCTGATACCAATGTAACAAGCCATTATGGAAGGACTGTTTGTCAGTACCAAAGTGCTAGAATATTTATGTGAATAAGTCATCACAAAGGTCATACACTACAGGGTCATGCAGTCAGGCATCCAGCAGTGCATGATTGGGTGACATAATGTTAATAACCATTCAAAAAGTAGTAGAACCATGTGGTACAACAGTTCAGCTAGGGATTCAGAAATCTCTTCAGTTGTCCTCTTCAAAGCATGACCTTACTAAAGGAATACATTTTACCACCCTTTGTACATCTGTCATATGTAACGTTTCAACCCTCACCTCCACTGTTTTAAGATGCGGTTATTTGTATTGCAGGATGGTCAGAGTCCATTGTTTATATCATGTTTGAATGGACATCTTGATATAGTGAAGACACTCATTGAAGCTGGAGCTAATATCAATCAGGCCACCAAGGTCAGTACAGACATACCTACACGTGTATGACATCATGGCCAGTGATCAATGCATATCTGTGTGCATGTGACCAAAGCCACACAGCCTGCATGGAGAGGTGTGTGAAGGTGATGGTGGATGATGGGAGTTATTACTTGTATCTTTTATTGCAATTGTCCTTAGCAACAATGATAACACAGCCCACACCCATCAGTAGGCTACATCATCATGTGGTATACAAGTCATTGCATGTGGTGCATTGTATGCCACATGGCATGATATAATCCAATACATGAAGTGTGCAACGTTCAAACCTTTATTTTGGCAAAATGTGATCAGAAAGCCAGTTGACCAACTTTCTGTGACCGCACACACCTGGCTCTGGTCACAAAGCTGTGCATACATGTATGTGTGCACTGGTGTGTGTAGTGGAAGCTGAATAAATTATACTGACTATAGTGATACACAGCGACTTCAAGACCATATCATTGATATTGAGACCAACTATTCAAGATAACCAAATGTATTGGTCAGTTTCCACGAAAATTGCATAACGGATATATTATAAAACATTATAAAACTGCATCGCTTTTGAATCGCTATAGCTTTCAAACGGTTACCGCTATCGGCTTCCTATTTTCAACATGTCATAATATACTGTACGCAAATATTCTTGCACAAGCATAGTGCCGACGTTACGAGGTCCGATATCCCTATGGGATTCAAAACCACCACAACTTCAGGTAGGAGCCTTGAAATCGTATCACATTCGGTGCATACATGTAGGTAGAGCGGGTCCCGTCGCTATTGGTTTGTTTGGTTCATTAATTTATACTTATCCATTACGAAGATATAGCTGTGCAAATTATGCACATTTCCAGCTACATTCGCACAATGGATGAAAGATTGGATATGTCACCATAGATTATAGAATACATATTGTATTCTATAATCTATGGTGTCACGTCTCGAAAAAACCCGCAGCGATTGCCTAGTGATATTGTGTCACCTTCGCGGACGTTAGTATTCCTGGCCTGATTCTGAACGTTGGGCAATAAATGCGTCGTATGTGGAGTTACAGGATTAAAAATAAGACGATTTCCTACTATCGAAACTCTTCTCGCAGTACAGTGTGGCGAGAAGTATTGAAGGCAAGTTGTAGCCATTCTCAAGAGCCTGTTCGCGTCACTTTGTTAATGGAGACAGTCGGTGTGGACCATTACTATACACAGGGAAAGAACGCGTCGAATCAATTTATGATTTTCAAATGATATGTCATTTACATTCTGTTGTAAGTGACAAATCATAAAGTGATTCGACGCGTTTTTTTCCTGTGCTAGTACCTGCACGTCTAACACCTGTGGTGATAGCTGAAGAAGATGTCTTGGTTGCAGTACTACCAACGTTGGCGCCAATCGTGGGGCCTTCGACAACAGTAGTGGGAGGGCCTGATTTGACAACGGTCGATGGTAGGTCGACTGTCGGGGTAGATTCGGCACCAATTATAGATGGGTTCGCTTTAGTAGCGGCACCGCTACCAAGATCAGAGGCTGTGGTTCGACAATGATCGAAGGGTTAGATGCAGCATCTCCATTATATATACCTGTTGAGCGGCAGTCAAATCCTTTGTTAAATGAAGAGCAAAGTGCATCATCAGTGATTCATCACTCCATGCTCGTTTTGAAGCTCTTGAAGCGAAGGTTGAAATGCTAAGGACACACAGTTTAGGATTGAGCATATATGTGGTGATGATAAATAGGTTGAATTTTACACAGGATTTAGATGTTATGCAATTTTGCTAAAATTTATTAAGTTTGAAATGGACTGCCCATGAAACAAACTAAATTCAAAAGGGCAGATTTGAAATAAATTACAAATGAGTTCTATTATGCTCACACGACATGATTTAATCAAATACATGCAGTGTGCACCTAACTAGGAGTAGCAAAGTGCAGTACTTTACAGGGCTATGCCTCTATTTTGAGTGTCTTCCCAAAATGCCAATTTTTAAAAGCTATTTAATTGCTGTGAATACACTGTTGAATAAGGTATGTGGTACAACAGTCCTGCTAGGGATTCAGAAAACCCTTCAGTTGTCCTTTTGAAAGCATGACCTTTCCATAGGTGATAGGAATATTTATCTCCAGAATACATTATACCACCCTTTGTACATCTGTCATATGTAGTGTTTCAACCCTCACCTCCACTGTTTTAAGATGCGGTTATTTGTGTTGCAGGATGATCAGAGTCCATTGTTTATATCATGTTTGAATGGACATCTTGATATAGTGAAGACACTCATTGAAGCTGGAGCTAATATCAATCAGGCCACCACGGTCAGTACACACATACCTACACGTGTATGACATCATAGCCTGTGATCAATGCATATCTGTGTGCATGTGACCAAAGCCACACAGGCTGCATGGAGAGGTGTGTGAAGGTGATGGTGGATGATGGGAGTTATTACTTGTATCTTTTATTGCAATTTTCCTTAGCAACAATGATAACACAGCCCACACCCATCAGTAGGCTACATCATCATGTTGGCTACAAGTCCTTGCATGTGGGTGCATTGTAATTAAACTCATATATCACTCAGTTGCCTGGGGTAATGAAATATCTTTAATTTATGAATATAATGCCAAAACAGCATGATGTAATCCAATACATGAAGTGTGCAACGTTCAAACCTCTATTTTGGCAAAATGTGATCAGAAAGCCAGTTGACCTACTTTCTGTGACCGCACACACCTGGCTCTGGTCACAAAGCTGTGCATACATGTATGTGTGCACTGGTGTGTGTAGTGATGCACAGCTTCTTACCATATCATTGACATTGGGACCAACTGCTATCCAATGTTAATAAGTCATCAAAAATTAAAGGTCATACACTACCAGGGCCATGCACAACATGTGATGTCCAGGCAGATGTCTGGTGCATCTTACAGCCTCGGTGAACAGGTTAAGTGTGTGCATGTGTTGAAGAGTGAATGTAGTATTCATTTGTTTTGCAAAACAACATCCTGTCATAAGGCTACCATATTTAAATGAAGTAGAATACCTTTTGTTAATGATGGGATTCTAATTGCAGAAGGGTGGAAGTTCACTGGGCGCAGCAAGTTATAAGGGACATCTTAATATTGTGAAGACACTAATTGAAGCTGGAGCTAATTTCGATCAGGCCGATAAGGTCAGCATACGTACACCTACAGTGTATGACATCATAGCCTGTGATCATTGCATATCTGTGATCGTGTGACCAAGCCACACATCTAGCAGGGAGTGAAGTGTGAATTTGTTTTGAATACATGTAGGCATAAGGAAAGGTACAGGGAGCCAAAAGTTTCATGTAATCAAGCCTCAATTTTATTTCATCATGTGTACTACTATGGGAGAGTGCGATGAGATGGGGTGTAGAAAAGGATTTTGTGGGAGATGGAGTGTTTGGAAAGGGACGGTGAGGGTCGAGGGTTGGTACAGGTGATAGCAAACAATCAGAAATGAACGTCCAGTGTGAGCAGATTATTTCCGCACCCCCACCCTCCACTACACAAACCAGGGCACACTTACATGTAGCACAGTTTTGTGACCATAACCAGCTGTGTGAGGTCACAGAACATAGGTACAGCTAAATAGAAAGAGGTGCATATTAATTTCTGAATGAATTAGCTTTGAAGGCCATACATACCTACATGTGTATGACATCATAGCCTGTGATCAATGCATATCTGTTGCATGTGGCCAAGCCACACAGCCTGCAGGAAGAGGTGTGTGAAGGGGATGGTGGATGATGGGAGTTATTACTTCTATCTTGTATTGCAATTTTCCTCAGCAACAATGATAACACAGCCCACACCCAACACTAGGCTACAACATCATGTGGTATACAAGTCATTGCATGTGGTGCATTTTAAGACGCACAGAGTGATTTAATGATATACATGAAGTGTGCAACCTAAACTATATCTAGCTAAGTGCAAAGCTTTGCAGGGCTTCATGCCTTCTATTTGTGTGTCTTCCCAATACGTGATCAGAAAGCCAATTTTGATAAGCCATTTAATTGTTGTGAATCACTGTACATGTAGTTGAATAACAAGAAAATGAAATTCAGCACCAATGTAGCCATTGCAACTACATGTAAGTCACACATCCGTCTTGATAACAATGACATCAGCTAATGCACGACTTACTCCTGACACAGTAAACACCAAAGTGATGTAATCAAATACATGTAGTGTTCACCTTAGCTAGTTGTAGCAAGGTGCAGCGCCTTGCCTTTTTATTGAGGCTCCATGCCTCTATTTTGAGTGACTGGCAGTGTCTTCCCAAAATGTATTCAGAAAGCATTTTATAAGTGATTCATTTGTTGTGCATACATGTAATTGTATAAGGTACGGTGCAGGGAGCCAAAGGTTACATGTCACCGTGTGGACGTCAAATTTCATAGCATCATGTGTGCTCTTACAAATGCACAGGCAGCTGCTCATGAGACAAACTAAATCCATTGCTGGCCTAAAAGATAGCTTGCCTTCCCAACTGAACTGAAATTCATCATGTCAGAATCATAATGCAGAGCACATATGTGTAGGACTATTGCATGTCTCTCCACATATAGCTTACGTGGGTCATAGTGACCTCATTGGAGGAGTGAGGCATCAAGCCACCTCACTAAAGTGAGGATTAATACAGCACAATTCTCAATGGTGCATTTAAACGAAGAGTGGAACCCATGTATTGTTTTGAATTTTTGGTTTGGTACTCCATTAGCATTTATTGAAACAAAGGACAATAGCAGAGACACAAGAAGCAATGACACATCTCCAGAAGTTTAGCAATAAGACAGACAGGAGTACACGGGTCATCGACAGACAGAGGCAAAGATTCCAAAAGACACCAGGGAGTGTGAATATCTTAAAGTGTCTTATTGTACATTAAAGGGCACTTTTATGGGAAACTGCTTAAATCATTGCAGTCCTAAGCAAAATTAGATTTGCTGAATTACTAGTTTCATTATGGTGCTCCTACACACTGTACATTACTACTTCTTGTAGCTCCTAGCACAGCCCACACCCAACATGAGGCTACAAGATCATTTCATTTCTGTTTGTCCAATGGGAAAATGGTGGGGCAGGAAGAGAGCTGCAGAGGCACTCCATATGCATAACGTCATCTTTTGGGCATCAACCTCATGACCCATAGTCTCCAGTTGGTCTTCTCACTAAACTTCACTGGAAGCTGCACACTTATTGGATTGAGTTGGGCAGGTCTCTGTCATGGTCCCTGCTCTGACACCAATGTAACAATGAACCTCTAATGGAAAAACTGTACAACATGTGATGTCCACAGACAGATGTCTGGTGTGTCCTTCAAGTGCATTCCCATTGGCCAACTTACCATGTGTGCACGTGTTGAAGAGTGAATATAGAATTCATGTGTTTTTGTTAAACAACATCCTGTCATATTTGCTACCATAAAATACGTAAAATACTGATGGGGTTTGTATTGCAGGATGGAAGGAGTCCACTATACATGGCAAGTCAGGAAGGACATCTTGATGTAGTGAAGACACTCATTGAAGCTGGAGCTAATATCCATCAGGCCGAGAAGGTCAGTATACATACCTACACGTGTATGATATCATAGCCTGTGATCGATGCATATCTGTGTGCATGTGTCCAAAGCCACACACCCTGCAGGAAGAGGGGTGTGTAGGTGATGGTGGATGATGGGAGTTATTACTTCTATCTTTTATTGCAATTTTCCTCAGCAACAATGATAATACAGCCCACACCCAACACTAGGCTATAAGATCATAATACATCATTTCTCTGTACGCAAATGTTCTTTGGTGTCTTGAAAAAGCATAGCGCCGACGTTACGAGGTCCGATACCCTTATGGGGTTCAAATCCTCCACAACTTCACGTAGGAGCCTTGAAATCATATCACATTCGGTGCATATATAGGTAGAGCGGGTCTGGTCGCTATTGGTTTGAATTTATACCTTATACATTACGGAGATACAGCTGTGCAAATTAATGCACATTTCCAGCTCGATTCGCACAATGAACTCTTTTCATGAAAGATTGGATGTGTCACGTCTCGAATAAAACCCGCAGCGGTTGTCTAGTGATATTGCGTCACCTTCGCGGACGTTAGTATTCCTGGACTCATTCTGAACGATGGGTGATAAATGCGACACAAAATACAGGATTAAAAATAAGGTGCCACGAAACTCTTCTCGTAAAGCAGTGTGACGAAAAGCATTTGGGCTTGATGAAGCCAAGTTGAAGCCATTCTCAAGAGTCTGTTCGCGTCACTTTGTTAATGGAGACAGTCGATGTGGACCATTACTCGTACCTGCACTTCTAACACCTGTGGCGATAGCTGTCATGGTTGCATTACTGCCAACGTTGGCTCCAAATCGTGGGGCCTTCGACAACAGTACTGAGTAGTGGAGATTGACGGAGGGCCTGATTTGCATGACTACGGTCGATGGTAGGTGAACTGTCGGGTTAGATTCGGCACCAATAGATGGGTTCGCTTTAGAAATGGCGCCGCTACAAGGATCTGATGCTGTGTGTTCGACAATGATCGAAGGGTTACATGTAGATGCAGCATCTCTGTTGAGCGGCAGTCACATCGTTTGTTAAACGAAGAGCGAAGTGCAGCAAAGCAATGGCAAACTGTCAGAAATGAACGACCAGTTAGAGCAGACCATTTCCACACCCCCACCCTCCACTACACACCAGCGCACACATACATGTACACGAAGGCACAGTTTAGTGACCAGAGCCAGCTATGCGGGGTCACAGAATGTAGGTACAGCTAAATAGAATAAGGTGCATATTAATTTCTGAATGAATTAGCTTTGAAGGCCACATACTCTATGATGGGGTACGTCTCTGTCATGGTCTCTGCTCTGACACCAATGTAATAAGCCATTATGGAAGGACTGTTTGTCAGTACCAAAGTGCTAGAATATTTATGTGAATAAGTCATCACAAAGGTCATACACTACAGGGTCATGCAGTCAGGCATCCAGCAGTGCATGATTGGGTGACATAATGTTAATAACCATTCAAAAAGTAGTACAACCACGTGGTACAACAGTTCAGCTAGGGATTCAGAAATCTCTTCAGTTGTCCTCTTCAAAGCATGACCTTACAAAAGGAATACATTTTACCACCCTTTGTACATCTGTCATATGTAACGTTTCAACCCTCACCTCCACTGTTTTAAGATGCGGTTATTTGTATTGCAGGATGGTCAGAGTCCATTGTTTATATCATGTTTGAATGGTCATCTTGATATAGTGAAGACACTCATTGAAGCTGGAGCTAATATCAATCAGGCCACCAAGGTCAGTACAGACATACCTACACGTGTATGACATCATGGCCTGTGATCAATGCATATCTGTGTGCATGTGACCAAAGCCACACAGCCTGCATGGAGAGGTGTGTGAAGGTGATGGTGGATGATGGGAGTTATTACTTGTATCTTTTATTGCAATTTTCCTTAGCAACAATGATAACACAGCCCACACCCATCAGTAGGCTACATCATCATGTGGTATACAAGTCATTGCATGTGGTGCATTGTATGACACACGGCATGATATAATCCAATACATGAAGTGTGCAACGTTCAAACCTCTATTTCGGCAAAATGTGATCAGAAAGCCAGTTGACCAACTTTCTGTGACCGCACACACCTGGCTCTGGTCACAAAGCTGTGCATACATGTATGTGTGCACTGGTGTGTGTAGTGGAAGCTGAATTAATTATACTGACTATAGTGATATTTCTATGGCAGAAGGGTGGAAGTTCACTGGGCGCAGCAAGTTATAAGGGACATCTTAATATTGTGAAGACACTAATGGAAGCTGGAGCTAATATCAATCACGCCGATGAGGTCAGTATACATAGACATACAGTGTATGACATCATAGTCTGTGATCATTGCATATCTGTGTTCGTGTGACCAAGCATCTAGCAGGGAGTGAAGTGTGAATTTGACATGTAGGCATAAGGAAAGGTACAGGGAGCCAAACGTTTCATGTAATCAAGCCTCAATTTCATTGCATCATGTGTACTACTACAAAACGGCTCATCAGACTAAATTTAGCACTAGATATCAATAAATTTGACAACTTTTCCTCATGTACTCTAAATGTGTGCCCCAATTTATGCCCATTGTCCTGGCCTAAAAGATAGCACCTTGCCTTCACATAAGTCTAGGAAGAACTGATATACAGTCTTTAGATCATGTCAGCATCTTAATGCAGAGCACATATGTGTAGATCTATTGCATGTCTCTCCACATGTAGCTTACACAGGTCATAGTGACCTCATTGGAGGAGTGAGGCATCAGGACACCTCACTAAAGTGAATATTAATGGAACACAATTCTTGATGATGCATAGTTCTCACTTCTCCCAGATACCCACATTGACATATCCATAGGTGTAAACCTCTGTCATACACTCATATATGGGCGTGTAGAAAAGGAGGTTGTGGGAGATTGTTGGGGATGGAGTGTGTGGAAGGGGAGGGTGAGTGTTGAGGGTTGGCACTGGTTGAGGAAAGCAATAGCAGAGATGAATATCCAGTGTAGCAGATTATTTCCACACTCCCACCCTTCACTACACACACCAGTGCACACATGCATGTAAGCAGAGTTTTGTGACCAGAGCCAGGTGTGTGAGGTCATGGATCATGGGTACAACTAAATACAAAGAAGTGCATTATTGAATTATTTTTGTGCTAGAACCAATTCATGTAAGGGGAGGTAGATGGGAAAATAATGGGGAAGGAAGAAAGATGCTGAGGCACTCTGTATGCGCGACATTATACAGGTGCATTCTCATTGGCCTACTGGTGAAGTGTTAAAGAGTGAATTCAGGATTCATGTGTTTTTGCAAACCAATGTCCTGTCATATAGGCTACAGTAAGTAAACGAAGTAAAATACCCTTTGGTTACATGATGGCATTTGTATTGCAGAATGGTGAGAGTCCACTGTTCATCACAAGTCAGAATGGACATCTAGATGTAGTGAAGACACTAATTGAAGCTGGGGCTAATATCTATCAGGTCACTATAGTCAGTACACACATACCTACATGTGCATCCATTCAATTAAAAATTACTAAATTACATCACCATGTGGGTCAGCCTGGGCCATACAATAAAATGAAATTCAGCACCAATGTAGCCATTGCAACTACATGTAAGTCACACATCCATCTTGATAACAAGATTTGACCACCTGATCTCCTGGAAACTAAACACCATTCATATCTATCTACTATGCACTGAATGACATCAGCTAATGAGTGACTTACTCCTACACTTACGTGATGTAATAGAATTCACTCTAGCTAGTTGTAGCAAGGTGCAGCGCCTTGCCTTTTTATTGAGGCTCCATGCTTCTGTTTAGAGTGCCTGGCAGTGTCTTCCCAAAATGTGATCAGAAAGCATTTGATAAGCCATTCATTTGTTGTGAATACATGTAGTTGCATAAGGTATGGTGCAGGGAGCCAAAGGTTACATGTGGCATGTAAACCTCAAATTTCATTACATCGTGTGTGCTCTTACAAAATGGAAGGCAACTGCCCATGAAACAGACGAAATACAAAAGGGTAGATTTGAAATTAATTACAAAGTAGTTCTTTTATGGTCAAGCTCACTTCTCCCACATACTGTACACACATTGGCATATCATAAGTGTAACCTCTTCTACTCTTTCATGGAAATCACATTGGATTATGAAAATTATTTATAGAGCAGAGTAAATGGTACTGATTTGTCAAGTGGTCGTGATACACTTTCAAGACCATATCATCGCTATTGGGACCAAGTATTCAAGATAACCCCAATAATCTGTATATATATCACTGGCTGTACAGATCCTAGTCTTTTGTTTCACCTTCTCAGATGTCTGGTGCTTTATGAGAGCAATGTGGGTGTGATGAGGAAGGATGATGGGAATGGTGGGTATGGAGAGAGAAGGTTGTGGGAGATTGTTGGGGATAGAGTGTGTGGAAAGGGAGGGTGAGGGTCTATGGTTGGTACAGGTTGAGGGAAGCGATAGCAAACAATTAGAAATGAGCGTTCAGTGTGAGCAATTCATTTCCACATTCGACCCTCCGCTACACGCACCCTGCAGGAAGAAGTGGAGAGTGTATGATGGGAGTTATTACTTGTGTCTTTGATTGCAATTTTCCTTAGCAACAATAACACAGCCCACACCCATCAGTAGGCTACATCATCATGTGGTATATACAAGTCATTGCATGTGGTGTATTTTATGACACATGGCATGATTTAATGAAATACATGAAGTGTGCAACCTAACTAGTTGTAGCAAAGTTCTGCATTTTGCTGGGCTTCATGCCTCTATTTTCTAACGTCTTCCCAAAATGTGATCAGAAAGCCAATTTATTTGTTGTGAATACACTGTACATGAAGTTGCGTAAGGTATGGTGCAGGTGCCAAAGGTTACATGTGGTCATGTGAACCTCAAATGTCATTACATCATGTGTGCTCTTACAAAATGGACAGGCCCTCTTACCATGAAACAAACTAAATTGAAAAGGGCAGATTTGAAATAAATTGCGAAGTAGTTCTTTAATGCTCTAGCTCACTTCTCCCACATACCCACATTGACATATCATAAGTGTAACCTCTATCATCCACTGATGCATGGACATCGCATTCCACAGGTTATAACGAATTATGAAAATTCTTTTTTGAGCATAGTAAATTATACTGACTTGCCAAGTAATAATGATTCGCTTTCAAGACCATATTATCGCTGTTGGGACCAACTAGTACAGATCCTAGTCTGTTGTTTCCTTCTCAGATGTCTGGTGTTTTACGAGAGCAATGTGGGTGTGATGAGGAAAGATAATGGGAATGGTGGGTGTGGTGAGGGAAGGTGTAGAAAAGGAGGTTGTCGGAGATTGTTGGGGATGGAGTGTGTGGAAAGGGAGGGTGAGGGTCGATGGTTGGTACAGGTTGAGGGAAACGATAGCAAACAATTAGAAATGAAGGTTCAGTGTAAGCAACTTATAGCTGATTATAAAATTGGTTTATCAAGCTAAAATGTACTGGCTATAGTGACACACAACGACTTCAAGACCATATCATTGATATTTGGACCAAACTATTCAAGATAACCAATTGTAATAATTGGGTCAAAATTGCGTCACGAATATATTATAAAACGTTATAAAATTGTATCGCGTTTGAATTGCTATAGCTTTCAAACGATTAACGCTTTCGACTTTCTATTTTCAACGTGTCATAATACCTCTGTATGCAAATATACTTTGGTGTCTTGCACAAGCATAGTGCCACCGTTAAGAGGTCCGATACCACATGATGTTGAAAACCTTCACAACTTCAGGTAGGAACCTTGAAATCACATCAATTCAGCGCGTAAGTAGAGCGGGTTGCGTCGCTATTGATTTGTTTGGTTCGTTAATGTATTCCATTACGGAGATACAGCTGTGCAAATTAATGCACATTTCTAGCTCAATGGACCCTTTTCATCTGGCTTCGGACAATAAATATTGAATATGAAGACTGTAAGAAAAGAAATTAGAAGGATTCGGCCAACAAGAACAAACACAGTTATGCTAACATGATGAGCCATCTGCGGAACAGGCATCGAAGTTATATCGATGATTACGCCAATCGTACTCTGCCTGGACGCAGGAACGCGCAGTTGCACTTTGTAACCCTGACGAAGTCTGAGGCAGAAAATTTGTTTGAGTGGTATGGTGCTAGATAAAAACATGCCTATAAAACTTTTCGGACAATTCTGATTGGCGCAAGGTCATAAAGTTGGAGCCTATTACGGTAATTACCTCTCAAATCAGTCGGGTCTCGCCTTGTTCATGTTGCTAATTAAGTGAACATTATGTTTACGATATATTGTAATGCCACACATTAATATTGCTAATAAGATTTGTTAAACAATAAATTATTGTCACTGCTCAATATAATAATTGTCACTTGCCAAAGTATTGTATCTGAAGCCGCTTTTCATGACAGATTCGATTTGTTGCGTCTGGAACTGTAAAACCCGCAGCGGTTGCATGTGTCACCTTCGAGGACGCCAAGTTGAAGCCATTCTCAGGAGTCTGTTCGCGTCACTTTGTTAATGGAGACAGTCGATGTGGAGCATTACTCGTACCTGCACTTCTAACACCTGTGGCGATAGCTGAAGAAGTTGTCTTGGTTGCAGTACTGCCAACGTTGGCGCCAATCGTGGGGCATTCGACAACAGTAGTGGCGATTGAGGAAGGGCCTGATTTGACTACGGTCGATGGTGTCAGAATAGATTCGGCACCAATAGATGGGTTCGCTTTAGTAGCGGCACCGCTACCAGGATCAGAGGCTGTGTGTTCAACAGTGATCGAAGGGTTAGATGCAGCATCTCCATTATATATACCTGTTGAGCGGCAGTCAAATCCTTTGTTATACGAAGAGCACAGTGCAGCAAAGAAATAGCAAACTGTCAGAAATGAACGACCAGTTAGAGCAGACCATTTCCACACCCCCACCCTACACACCAGCGCACACATAGACGTAGGCACAGTTTTGTGACCATAGCCAGCTGTGTGAGGTCACAGAATGTAGGAACAGCTCAGTAGAAAAGGTGGATATTAATTTCTGAATGAATTAGCTTTGGCGGCCACACACTTCTTGGTGGGGTAAATTTCTGCCATGGTCTCTGCTCTGACACCAATGTAACAAGCCATTATGAAAGGACTGTTTGTCACTACCAAAGTGTTAGAATATTTATATTCAAAGCTAATAAGTCATCATAAAGGTAATACACTACAGGGTCATGCATGCATGTCAGATGCCTGGTGCATCCAGCAGTGCATTATTGGGTGACATAATGTTAATAACCATTCAAAAAGTAGAAGAACCATCTGGTACAACAGTCCTGCTAGGCATTCAGAAATCTTTTCAGTTGTCCTTTTCAAAGCGTGACCTTATGTGATGGGAGTAGTCATCAACAGAATTCATTTAACCACCCTTTGTACATCTGTCATATGTAATGTTTCAACCCTCACCTCCACTGTTTTAAGATGCGGACATTTGTATTGCAGGATGGTAGGAGTCCATTGTTTACATCATGTTTGAATGGACATCTTGATATAGTGAAGACACTAATTGAAGCTGGAGCAAATATCAATCAGGCCACCAAGGTCAGTACACACATACCTACACGTGTATGATATCATAGCCTGTGATCAATGCATATCTGTGTGCATGTGACCAAGCCACACAGCCTGCATGGAGTGGTGTTTGAAGGTGATGGTGGATGATGAGAGTTATTACTTGTATCTTTTATTGCAAATTTCCTCAGCAACAATGATAACGCAGCCCACACCCATGACTAGGCTACGATATCATGTGGGCTACAAGTCATTGCATGTGGTGCATTGTATGCCACATGGCATGATATAATCCAATACATGAATTATGCAACGTTCAAACCTCTATTTTGGCAAAATGTGATCAAAAAGCCAGTTGACCTACATTCTGTGACCGCACACAGCTCACAAAGCTGTGCATACATGTACATGTATGTGTGCACTGGTGTGTGTAGTGAGTGGAAGCTGAATAAATTATACTGACTATAGTGATACACAGCTTCTTACCATATCATTGACATTGAGACCAACTGCTATCAAACGTTGATAAGACATCACAAATTAAAGGTCATTGAATAATGAATGTAGCATTCATGTGTTTTTGCAAAACAACATCCTGTCATAAGGCTACCATGTTTAATGAAGTAGAATACCCTCTGTTAATGATGGGATTTCTATTGCAGAAGGGTGGAAGTTCACTGGGCGCAGCAAGTTATAAGGGACATCTTAATATTGTGAAGACACTAATGGAAGCTGGTGTTAATATCAATCACGCCGATGAGGTCAGTATGCATAGACATACAGTGTATGACATCATAGTCTGTGATCATTGCATATCTGTGTTCGTGTGACCAAGCATCTAGCAGGGAGTGAAGTGTGAATTTGACATGTAGGCATAAGGAAAGGTACAGGGAGCCAATCGTTTCATGTAATCAAGCCTCAATTTCATTGCATCATGTGTACTACTACAAAATGGCTCATCAGACTAAATTTAGCACTAGATATCAATAAATTTGACAACTTTTCCTCACGTACTCTATATGTGTGCCCCCAATTTATGCCCATTGTCCTGGCCTAAAAGATAGCACCTTGCCTTCACATAAGTCTAGGAAGAACTGATATAGATCATGTCAGTACCATAATGCAGAGCACATATGTGTAGGACTATTGTATGTCTCTCCATACGTAGCTTACACGGGTCATAGTGACCTCATTGGAGGAGTGAGGCATCAAGGCACCTCACGATTCTTAATGATGCATTATTCTCACTTCTCCCACATACCCACATTGACATATCATAGGTGTAACCTCTTTCATTAACTGATATATGGGCGTGTAGAAAAGCTGGTTGTGGGAGATTGTTGGGGATGGAGTGTGTGGAAAGGGAAGGTGAGGGTTGAGGGTTGGGACTTATATCTGGGCCATATGAATGGGCATCGAATAAAATATGATAGTGCGTTGGGCAAATAACGAGTAGTTCAAAACTCACTGGTTTCAGTAGAAATAAAACTACTATTGTGACAATCAACAGTTAACATATCCGATTCCCATTTACGTGTAAACAGACCAGTGGTTTCAAGCATCGCAAAATCGAATAAAGACGTGGAGCCCAAAAGAAGAGCGGAAACCATGTATTGTCTTGAATAAATTTGGATTATGGTAGGAGCTAAAAGAAATAGTAATGTAGGAGCACCATAATGAAACCAGTAGTTTCAGCAAATCTAATTTTGCTTTGGATTGCAACCATATAAGTCGCTAGTAGTTTCCCATGAAAGTGCTCTTTAATGTACAACTTAACATTTGCACTCCCTGGTGTCTTTAGGAATCTTTACCTCTGTCTGTCGATGACCCATGTACTCCTGTCTGTCTTGTTGCTAAACGTCTCTGGAGATGTGTCAATGTTTCTCGTGTCTACGCCATCATCCCTGGCTTTAATTAATGCTAATGGAGTACCAAAGTACCAAAGTACATTATGTCATCATAATGTTCCTTAGCAATAATGATAGCGCAGCCCACACCCAACACGAGGCTACAAGATCATTTCATTTCTGTTTGTCCAATGGGAAAATGATGGGGAAGGAAGAGAGCTGCTGAGGCACTCTGTATGTGTAACGTCATCTTTTGAGCTTCAACCTAATGACCCATAGTCTCCAGTTTGTCTTCTCACTAAACTTCACTGGAGGCTGCACACTTATTTGATTGGGTTGGGTAGGTCTCTGTCATGATCCCTGCTCTGACAACACAATGTAACAATGAAGCCTTAATGGAAGTACTGTTTGACAGTGCTATTCAAAGCTAATAAGTCATCACAAAGGTGACACTACAGGGTCATGCACAATATGTGATATCTACAGACAGATGTCTGGTGTGTCCATGTGCATTCCCATTGGCCAACTTACCCTGTGTGCATGTGTTGAAGAGTGGATATAGCATTCATGTGTTTCCGTTAAACAACATCTGCTACCATAATGAAATTACGTAAAATACTGATGGGATTTGTATTGCAGGATGGAAGGAGTCCACTATACATGGCAAGCCAGGAAGGACATCTTGATGTAGTGAAGACACTCATTGAAGCTGGAGCTAATATCGATCAGGCCGAGAAGGTCAGTATACATACCTACACGTGTATGACATCATAGCCTGTGATCGATGCATATCTGTGTGCATGTGTCCAAAGCCACACACCCTGCAGGAAGAGGTGTGTGAAGGTGTGGGTGGATGGTGGGAGTTATTACTTCTATCTTTTATTGCAAGTTTCCTCAGCAAAAATGATAAATAAAATGAGGTTGATATTTTAATTTCTGAATTAATTAGTATTGTGCTAAAACAAAGCTTATCAAGTTATTTATCAAGAAGAATGAAGTTTTGTAGTAGTGATACGCTTTGAAGACCCTATCATGATATTGGGACCAACCAATTATTCAACGGTGGCACTTTTTATGAGATTCTATATGTGTATGACATCATAGCCTGGCATATCTGTGCACATGTTTCCCCAGCCACACATCCGGCAGGGAGTGGTGTGTGAGGGATGATGGATGATAGGAGTTATTCTATCTTTTATTCCAATTTTCCTCAGCAACAATGATAATACAGCCCACACCCAACACTAGGCTATAAGATGATGTGGGGTACAAGTCATTGTACGACACACACAGCGGCAACAGATAGTACCTTGCCTTTCCAAAAGTCTAGGGAGAAACTGATATAGATCATGTCAGTACCATATTGCAGAGCTCAAATGTGTAGGACTATTGCATGTCTCTCCACATGTAGCTGACATGGGTCATAGTGACCTCATTGGAGGAGTCACGCATCAAGGCACCTCACTAAAGTGAATATTAATAGAACACAATTCTCAATGATGCATATAAAGCATGGATTGCAAAACAAAGGTGCCTCTATGAAGGGAAGAATTGAAGTGAAATACAAATTAGTTCTTTATCATGCTCACTTCTCCCACATACATGTACCCGCATATACATGTTACATCTGTTGTGCACATCACCAACCTCTATCATCCACTGATGCATGAATATCACATCACAAAGCTTATATCTTATTATAAAATTGGTTTATCAAGCTAAACAAATTGTACTGACTTTTGTGATACACAGCGACTTCAAGACCATATCATTGATATTGGGACCAACTAATGAAGATAACCAAGTGTATTTATAATTGAGTCAGTTTCCGCATCACGGAAATATTGTTAAACATCATAAAAATGCATCGCTTTTGAATTGCTATAGCGTACCGCTATCGACTTCTTATTTTCAATGTCATCATTTCTCTGTACGCAAATATTCTTTGGTGTCTTGAACAAGCATAGCGCCGACGTTACGAGGTCCGATACCCTTATGGGGTTCAAATCCTCCACAACTTCATGTAGGAGCCTTGAAATGATATCACATTCGGTGCATATATAGGTAGAGCGGGTCCCGTCGCTATTGGTTTGAATTTATACTTTATACATTACGGAGATACAGCTGTGCAAATTAATGCACATTTCCAGCTCGATTCACACCTTTTCATGAAAGATTGGATGTGTTACGTCTCGAATAAAACCCACAGCGTCTAGTGATATTGTGGACGTTAGTATTCCTGGACTGATTCTGAACGATGGGTGAGCAGGATTAACAATAAGATGCCACGAAACTCTTCTCGTAGAGCAGTGTGGCGAAAAGCATTTGGGCTTGATGAAGCCAAGTTGAAGCCATTATGGAGACAGTCGATGTGAAGCATTACCAGTACCTGCACTTCTAACACCTGTGGCGATAGCTGGAAAAGATGTCTTGGCTGCTGTACTGCCAACGTTGGCGCCAATCGTGGGGCCTTGGACAACAGTAGTGGCGATCGAGGGGGGGGGGGCCTTGATTGGACTACGGTCGATGGTAGGTGAACTGTCGGGGTAGATTCGGCACCAATAGATGGGTTCGCATTAGAAATGGCACCGCTACAAGGATCTGATGCTGTGTGCTCGACAATGATCGAAGAGTTACATGTAGCATCACTGTTGTGAGCGGCAGTCACATCGTTTGTTAAACGAAGAGCAAAGTGCAGCAAAGCAATAGCAAACTGTCAGAAATGAACGACCAGTTAGAGCAGACCATTTCCACACCCCCACCCTCCACTACACACCAGCGCACACATACATGTACACGAAGGCACAGTTTTGTGACCAGAGCCAGCTATGTTGGGTCACAGAATGTAGGTTCAGCTTAATAGAAAGAGGAGCATAGAATGAATTAGCTTTGGAGGCACATACTCCTTTATCTCTGCTCTGACACCTATGTAACAAACCATTATGGAAGGACTGTTTGTCAGTACCAAAGTGCTAGAATATTTATGCGAATAAGTCATCTCAAAGGTCATACACTTCAGGGTCATGCAGTCAGGCATCCAGCAGTGCATGATTGGGTGACATAATGTTAATAGCCATTCAAAAAGTAGTAGAACCACGTGGTAAAAAAGTTCTGCTAGGGATTCAGAAATCTCTTCAGTTGTCCTCATCAAAGTATGACCTTACAAAGGGTGATAGGAATACATTTTACCACCCTTTGTACATCTGTCATATGTAGTGTTTCAACCCTCACCTCCACTGTTTTAAGATGCGGTTATTTGTATTGCAGGATGGTCAGAGTCCATTGTTTATATCATGTTTGAATGGACATCTTGATATAGTGAAGACACTCATTGAAGCTGGAGCTAATATCAATCAGGCCACCAAGGTCAGTACACACATACCTACACGTGCATGACATCATAGCCTGTGATCAATGCATATCTGTGTGCATGTGACCAAAGCCACACAGGCTGCAGGGAGGAGTGGTGTTTGAAGGTGATGGGGATGGTGGGAGTTATTACTTGTATCTTTTATTGCAATTTTCCTTAGCAACAATGATAACACAGCCCACACCGATCAGTATGCTTCAACATCATGTGGGGTACAAGTCATTGCATGTGGTGCATTGTATGACACACGGCATGATATAATCCAATACATGAAGTAGGCAACGTTCAAACCTCTATTTCAGCAAAATGTGATCAGAAAGCCAGTTGACCAACTTTCTGTGACCGCACACACCTGGCTCTGGTCACAAAGCTGTGCATACATGTATGTGTGCACTGGTGTGTGTAGTGGAAGCTGATTAAATTATACTGACTATAGTGATACACAGCTTCTTACCATATCATTGACATTGGTATCCAACATAAATAAGTCATCACAAATTAAAGGTCATACACTACCAGGGCCATGCACAACATGTGATGTCCAGGCAGATGTCTGGTGCATTATACAGCCTCGGTGAACTGAGTAAGTTTGTGCATGTGTTGAGAGTGAATGCAGCATTCATGTGTTTTGCAAAACAACATCCTGCTACCATAATTTAATGAAGTAGAATACCCTCTGTTAAGGATGCGATTTCTATTGCAGACGGGTGGCAGTTCACTGGGCGCAGCAAGTTATAAGGGACATCTTAATATTGTGAAGACACTAATGGAAGCTGGAGCTAATATCAATCACGCCGATGAGGTCAGTATACATAGACATACAGTGTATGACATCATAGTCTGTGATCATTGCATATCTGTGTTCTTGTGACCAAGCATCTAGCAGGGAGTGAAGTGTGAATTTGTTTTGAATACATGTAGGCATAAGGAAAGGTACAGGGAGCCAATCGTTTCATGTAATCAAGCCTCAATTTCATTGCATCATGTGTACTACTACAAAACGGCTCATCAGACTAAATTTAGCACTAGATATTAATGAAATTTGACAACTTTTCCTCACGTACTATAAATGTGTGCCCCAATTTATGCCCATTGTCCTGGCCTATATGATAGCACCTTGCCTTCACATAAGTCTAGGAAGAACTGATGTACAGTCTGTAGATCATGTCAGTATCCTAATGCAGAGCACATCTGTGTAGAACTATTGCATGTCTCTCCACATGTAGCTTACAAGGGTCATAGTGACCTTATTGGAGGTGTGAGGCATCAAAGCACCTCACTAAAGTGAATATTAATAGATTAATTCTCGATGATGCATAGTTCTCACTTCTCCCAGATACCAACATTGACATATCCATAGGTGTAAACCTCTGTTATATGGGTGTGTAGAAAAGGAGGTTGTGGGAGATTGTTGGGGATGGAGTGTGTGGAAAGGGAGGGTGAGTGTTGAGGGTTGGCACTGGTTGAGGAAAGCAATAGCAGAAATGAATATCCAGTGTGAGCAGATAATTTCCACACTCCCACTATTCACTACACACACCAGTGTACACATGCATGTAAGCAGAGTTTTGTGACCAGTGCCAGGTGTGTGAGGTCATGGATCATGGGTACAACTAAATACAAAGAGGTGCATATTAATTTCTGAATGAATTAGTATTGTGCTAGAACCAATTCATGTAAGGGGAGGGAGATGGGAAAATGATGGGGAAGGAAGAGAGAAGCTGAGGCACTCTGTATGCGCGATGTCATACAGGTGCATTCTCATTGGCCAACTGGTTAAGTGTTGAAGAGTGAATTCAGGATTCATGTGTTTTTGCAAAACAACGTCCTGTCATATAGGCTACAGTAAGGAAACGAAGTAAAATACCCTCTGGTTACACGATGGCATTTGTATTGCAGAATGGTGAGAGTCCACTGTTCATCACAAGTCAGAATGGACATCAAGATGTAGTGAAGACACTAATCGAAGCTGGGGCTGATATCTATCAGGTCACTAAGGTAAGTACACACATACCTACATGTGCATCCATTCAATAAAAATTACATCCCCATGTGGGTCAGCCTGGGCCATACAATAAAATGAAATTCAGCACCAATGTAGCCATTGCAACTACATGTTAGTTACACATCCATCTTGATAACAAGATTTGACCACCTGATCTCCTGGAAACTAAACACCATTCATGTCTATCTACTATGCACTGAATGACATCAGCTAATGAGTGACTTACTCCTGACACAGTGCACACTTACGTGATGTAATAAAATACATGCAGTGTTCACCCTAGCTAGTTGTAGCAAGGTGCAGCGCCTTGCCTTTTTATTGAGGCTCCATGCTTCTGTTTAGAGTGCCTGGCAGTGTCTTCCCAAAATGTGATCAGAAAGCATTTGATAAGCCATTCATTTGTTGTGAATACATGTAGTTGCATAAGGTATGGTGCAGGGAGCCAAAGGTTACATGTGGCATGTAAACCTCAAATTTCATTACATCGTGTGTGCTCTTACAAAATGGAAGGCAACTGCCCATGAAACAGACGAAATACAAAAGGGTAGATTTGAAATAAATTACAAAGTAGTTCTTTTATGGTCAAGCTCACTTCTCCCACATACTGTACACACATTGACATATCATAAGTGTACTCTTCTACTCTTTCATGGAAATCACATTGGATTATGAAAATTATTTATAGAGCAGAGTAAATGGTACTGACTTGTCAAGTGGTCGTGATACACTTTCAAGACCGTATCATCGCTATTGGGACCAAGTATTCAAGATAACCCCAATAATCTGTATATATATCACCGGCTGTACAGATCCTAGTCTTTTGTTTCACCTTCTCAGATGTCTGGTGCTTTATGAGAGCAATGTGGGTGTGATGAGGAAGGATGATGGGAATGGTGGGTGTGGAGAGAGAAGGTTGTGGGAGATTGTTGGGGATAGAGTGTGTGGAAAGGGTAGGTGAGGGTCTATGGTTGGTACAGGTTGAGGGAAGCGATAGCAAACAATTAGAAATGAGCGTTCAGTGTGAGCAATTCATTTTCCACATTCGACCCTCCGCTACACACACCCTGCAGGAAGTGTGTGATAGTGTATGATGGGAGTTATTACATGTGTCTTTTATTGCAATTTTCCTTAGCAACAATAACCCCACACCATCAGTAGGCTTACAACATCATGTGGTATATACAAGTCATTGCATGTGGTGTATTTTATGACACATGGCATGATTTAATGAAATACATGAAGTGTGCAACCTAACTAGTTGTAGCAAAGTTCTGCATTTTGCTGGGCTTCATGCCTCTATTTTCTAATCTCTTCCCAAAATGTGATCAGAAAGCCAATTTATTTGTTGTGAATACACTGTACATGAAGGTGCATAAGGTATGGTGCAAGTGCCAAAGGTTACATGTGGTCATGTGAACTAGAAAAGGAGGTTGTGGGAGATTGTTGGAGTTGGAGATGGAGTGTGTGGAAAGGGAGGGTGAGGGTCGATGGTTGGTACAGGTTGAGGGAAACGATAGCAAACAATTAAAAATGAAGGTTCAGTGTAAGCAACTTATAACTGATTATACAATTGGTTAATTGTACTGGCTATAGTGATACACAACGACTTCAAGACCATATCATTGATATTTGGACCAAACTATTCAAGATAACCAATTGTATATATAATTGGGTCAAAATTGCGTCACGGATATATTATAAAATGTTATAAAATTGTATCGCGTTTGAATTGCTATAGCTTTCAAACGGTTAATGCTTTCGGCTTCCTATTTTCAACGTGTCATAATACCTCTGTATTCAAATATACTTTGGTGTCTTGCACAAGCATAGTGCCACCGTTACGAGGTCCGATACCACATGATGTTGAAAACCTTCACAACTTCAGGTAGGAACCTTGAAATTACATCAATTCAGCGCGTAAGTAGAGCGGGTTGCGTCGCTATTGATTTGTTTGGTTCGTTAATGTATACTTTATCCATTCTGGAGATACAGCTGTACATGTGCAAATTAATGCACAATGGACCCTTTTCATCGGGCTTCGGACAATAAATATCAGGCCCGTAGGCTGGTCGGGAGATGGGGGAGTTCGGGAAACAATGAGGGTGGAACTAACTAGCGGGGGAGGGGCCTTCCCTGTGGTATGGGGGAGCGCTGTAAGCTCCCCATCGGGGTCTGTGGCAGCTTTGCAACTTTTACAATGTTGAAGTCACAAAACATACATAGCATAATCATTATAATAAAAGTGGGGGGGGGGGGGGGGGGGGGGGGGGGGGGGGGGGGGGGGGGGGGCTCAAACAACCGGAGCACCCCCCTCCCCCCCCCCCCCCCTGCATACGCCACTGTACTACTTTGTATTCGAACGGCGCAACGCCATTGTAAATTAATCTGTTGGCCGTTGTGCAGTTCAATATCGAAGTAGGTCTGGGCGTCTGGCTCAAGCCGGACCTAAGTATAATTGATGAACCATACATATACCGGCATGTACGTGACGTGCCCCGGATCCCGCCACTCCGACTGCAGTTTGTTTCGGGCCATGGGCGCCCCATTTATCAGTATATTACCTCACGCTCGCTAATTTTCATGATGTTACGGTGCTTATATACAAGTATGTATGAAATTGATGTATTATGTGTATTATTAATAACGTCATGCATGTAAAATAATTAATTCATTGGCAAAGAATAATTCATGGTGAGCAGAAAGAAGCGGAACCATCTACGGCAAGCGGAACCAAGCTGGGCAGGCGGAACCAGCTTAGGTAGGCGGAACCAGCTTGGGCAAGCGGAACTAGCTTGGACGGGCGAGGGGGTTCGACCGAACCCACCTACCCACCCCCCCCCCCCCCCCCCCCCCCCCCAGCCTACGGGCCTGAATATTGAATATGAAGACTGTAAGAAAAAAAATTAGAAGGATTCGGCCAACACGAACAAACACAATTATGCTAACATGATGAGCCATCTGCGGAACAGGCATCGAAGTTATATCGATGATTACGCCAATCGTACTCAGCCTGGACGCAGGAACGCGCAGCTGCACTTTGTAACCCTGACGAAGTCTGAGGCTGAAAATTTGTTTGAGTGGTACGTGCTAGATAAAAACATGCCTATAAAACGTTTTGGACGATTCTGATTGGCGCAAGGTCATAAAGTTGGAGCCTATTACCTCTAAGCGATTCAAATCAGTCGGGTCTCGCCTTGTTCATGTTGCTAATTAAGTGAACAATATTGTAATGCCACACATAGATATTGCTAATAAGATTTGTTAAACAATAAAATAATTGTCACTTGCAAAAGTATTGTATCTGAAGCCGCTTTTCAGATTCGATTTGTCGCGTCTGGAACTGTAAAACCCGCAGCGGTTGCATGTGTCACCTTCGAGGACGCCAAGTTGAAGCCATTCTCAGGAGTCTGTTCGCGTCACTTTGTTAATGGAGACAGTCGATGTGGAGCATTACTCGTGCCTGCATTTCTAACACCTGTGGCGATAGCTGAAGAAGTTGTCTTGGTTGCAGTACTGCCAACGTTGGCGCCAATCGTGGGGCCTTCGACAACAGTAGTGGCGATTGAGGTAGGGCCTGATTTGACTACGGTCGATGGTAGGTCAACTGTCAGAGTAGATTCGGCACCAATAGATGGGTTCGCTTTAGTAGCGGCACCGCTACAAGGATCTGATGCTGTGTGTTCAACAGTGATCGAAGGGTTAGATGCAACATCTCCATTATATATACCTGTTGAGCGGCAGTCAAATCCTTTGTTATACGAAGAGCAAAGTGCAGCAAAGCAATAGCAAACTGTCAGAAATAAACGACCAGTTTGAGCTGACCATTTCCACACCCCATCCTCCACTACACACACCAGCGCACACATAGACGTAGGCACAGTTTTGTGACCATAGCCAGCTGTGTGAGGTCACAGAATGTAGGAACAGCTCAGTAGAAAAGGTGGATATTAATTTCTGAATGAATTAGCTTTGGCGGCCACACACTCCTTGGTGGTGTAAATTTCTGCCATGGACTCTGCTCTGACACCAATGTAACAAGCCATTATGTTTGTCCCTACCAAAGTGTTAGAATATTTATATTCAAAGCTAATAAGTCATCACAAAGGTCATACACTACAGGGTCATGCATGCATGTCAGATGCCCAGTGCATCCAGCAGTGCATTATTGGGTGACATAATGTTAATAACCATTCAAAAAGTAGAAGAACAACAGTCCTGCTAGGCATTCAGAAATCATTTCAGTTGTCCATTTCAAAGCGTGACCTTACGTGATGGGAGTAGTCGTCAACAGAATTCATTTAACCACCCTTTGTACATCTGTCATATGTAATGTTTCAACCCTCACCTCCACTGTTTTAAGATGCGGACATTTGTATTGCAGGATGGTCGGAGTCCATTGTTACATCATGTTTGAATGGACATCTTGATGTAGTGAAGACACTCATTGAAGCTAGAGCTAATATCAATCAGGCCACCAAGGTCAGTACACACATACCTACACGTGTATGACATCATAGCCTGTAGTCAATGCATATCTGTGTGCATGTGACCAAGCCACCCAGCCTGCATGGAGTGGTGTTTGAAGGTGATGGTGGATGATGGGAGTTATTACTTGTATCTTTTATTGCAATTTTCCTCAGCAACAACGATAATGCAGCCCACACCCATGACTAGGCTACGATATCATGTGGGCTACAAGTCATTGCATGTGGTGCATTGTATGACACACGGCATGATATAATCCAATACATGAATTATGCAACGTTCAAACCTCTATTTTGGCAAAATGTGATCAGAAAGCCAGTTGACCTACTTTCTGTGACCGCACACAGCTGGCTCTGGTCACAAAGTTGTGCATACACTGTACATGTATGTGTGCACTTGTGTGTGTAGTGGAAGCTGAATAAATTATACTGACTATAGTGATACACAGCTTCTTACCATATCATTGGCATTGGGACCAACTGCTATCCAATGTTAATAAGTCATCACAAATTAAAGGTCATACACTACCAGGGCCATGCAAAACATGTGATGTCCAGGCAGATGTCTGGTGCATCTTACAGCCTCGGTGAACAGGTTAAGTGTGTGCATGTGTTGAATAGTGAATGTAGCATTCATGATTTTTTGCAAAACAACATCCTGTCATAAGGTTACCATAATTTAATGAAGTAGAATACCCTCTGTTAATGATGCAATTTCTATTGCAGAAGGGTGGAAGTTCACTGGGCGCAGCAAGTAATAAGGGACATCTTAATATCGTGAAGACACTAATGGAAGCTGGAGCTAATATCAATCACGCAGATGAGGTCAGTATACATAGACACACAGTGTATGACATCATAGTCTGTGATCATTGCATATCTATGTTCGTGTGACCAAGCATCGAGCAGGGAGTGAAGTGTGAAAGGAAAGATACAGGGAGCCAAACGTTTCATGTAATCAAGCCTCAATTTCATTGCATCATGTGTAATACTTCAAAACGGCTCATCAGACTAAATTTAGCACTAGATATTAATAAAATGTGACAACTTTTCCTCACGTACTCTAAATGTGTGCCCCAATTTATGCCCATTGTCCTGGCCTAAAAAGATAGCACCTTGCCTTCACATAAGTTTAGGAAGAACTGATGTACAATCTGTAGATCATGTCAGTATCCTAATGCAGAGCACATATGTGTAGATCTATTGCATATCTCTCCACATGTAGCATA
Source organism: Ephydatia muelleri (assembly GCA_013339895.1). NCBI lineage: Eukaryota > Metazoa > Porifera > Demospongiae > Spongillida > Spongillidae > Ephydatia > Ephydatia muelleri. The sequence continues at coordinate 3,912,242 of JABACO010000024.1, forward strand.
CAAGGGTCATAGTGACCTCATTAGAGAAGTGAGTCATCAGGGCACCTCTCTAAAATGAATATTAATGCAACACAATTCTCAGTGATGCATAGTTCTCACTTCTCCCAGATACCCACATTGACATATCCATAGGTGTAACCTCTGTCATACAGGCGTGTAGAAAAGGAGGTTGTGGGAGATTGTTGGGGATGGAGTGTGTGGAAAGGGAGGGTGAGGTTCGAGGGTTGGCACTGGTTGAGGGAAGCAATAGCAAACAATCAGAAATGAACGTCCAGTGTGAGCAGATCATTTCAGCACCCCCACTCTTCACTACACACACCCAACCCACACATGCATGTAAGCACAGTTTTGTGACCAGAGCCAGGTGTGTGTGGTCATGGATCATCTCAATACAAAGAGGTGCATATTAATTTCTGAATGAATTAGTATTGTGCTAGAACCAATTCATGTGAGAGGAGAGAGATGGGAAAATGATGGGGAAGGAAGAGAGCTGCTGAGGCACTCCGTATGCGTGACGTCATACAGGTGCATTCCCATTGGCTAAGTGTTGAAGAGTGAATTCTGGATTCATGTACACATCGTCCTGTCATATAGGCTACAGTTAACGTTGCCGCGCTGTTCCAGCGACCGAGTAGCTGTATGGTTGAATCTTCAATGCCAGCGGCTGCGGCGGCCGTTGCTGCTCCGATTCTGAAGCTATGCCCTGCGTAGTCGCAGGCTGGCAGCCCCAAGGTCGACAGGGCCTTACCCACCTCCGACACGAATTTCGGTTTCAAGAGCGGCTTCGAATCGCGCATCCTGAAGAAAGGGCCGGGGGATGCGCCCCTGACGGCCACGTATGCAAGGCACGCGTCGACCGGGCAGATGGTGTTGCCAGTTTTGCCAATAAACACGTCGGTTCCCTCGCCAAATTGGTCGCATTTCGCCACGTGAAGATGGATCTTCAGCTGCGTGGGCTGGGACGCGTGGTTAAACGTGACGTCCCCCCATCGCATCAGAGCCCTGCTCGGTGCCTCTGTGGCAAAAGGAGCTTGCCCAAACGGAAAAAGCCAAAGTAGCAGAGGGCGGACGTCGCCCAGTACAGTTGCCAGTTCTCGCGTCTCCGCCCGAGGCCCATGCAGTGGTGCCTCATGCGTTCGAGGATTGCCGGGGTCAGGGGCAGGCGGGTCGCCTTCTTCTTGCCACGGGAAGCGAGGACTTGGCGGATCCCTGCCTGAATTCTGTCTAGCCTTGGCATGGCTGCATGTGCGCGAGGATCTGGGCACCCCAAGGCTATGTGTGTGCCTCTGACCGTGGCGAGGTAAGTTTTTATCGTTTGCGCCGCTAGATTGTCGTTCGCTATAGGGCTGATACAAAGTAGCACACAAGGTGGATTAATTTCCGACACCAGAAAGCGGCACTTATTTTGTATGCGTCGCAGAAATGGTAGAAACGGCGCATGCCGGCGTCGTATGTCCGACGAGTGGATTCGGCTAGACCTTGCGAATAATAGAACCGAACTGCTCCCTTCAGGTCGGCGATAACCAGTCCCCGTTCTTGCACAGCAGGGCGCTGATCAGGCGCGATGGGATTGGCTGTGGGTCCGGGTCGGCTCCTGGAACCTGCACGCATAAAGAAGGAAGGGAGAGCATTGCGTGAAAGAGCGTCGGCCGCCCTGTTGGTAGCCCCTGGAACGTGCACGCAGCGGAGGCTAAAGTCATGTTACGCCACAATGTAGAATAGGCAGCGCAGCAGGTGCATGAGGTGGTCCTCCCGGCATGCACGGGACGAGAGGACGGCAACCACAGCCTGGTTGTCGCAGTAGCAGGTGGCCTGCCTTCCGCGCCATTGCCCGCCCCAAACTGCGGCTGCCATGATGATGGGAAGCATCTCCTTTATGGAAATGGAGAGAGGGAGCGATCATGCATCCCATGCATGGAATCTGCAACCAGCGGAGATTCCAGGACGCCCCGCAACCCCATGATCCGGCTGCATCTGAGGAGAAATGAAGATGCTCGTCGGCGGGACTGGGCATGAAGGCGATGCCATTCCAGTCGGATATGAAGGTGTTCCACCAAGAGAGTCCGCGCGGAAATATCTGTTGAGGTCGAGGTGAATAGGCCTGACAGCAGATTTATCATGCTCCGAAGGAATGAGCGTCCCGGCTTGACAACCTTGCAGGCGTGCTGGAGAAGGCCAATCAGGGATTCTAGCTCTCTCCTGCCGACATGCCTTTCTGTCGTTCCAGTCCAGTAAAGTAGCCTTGATGCGGGTGATCTTGTCGGCGGGAAGGCGCAGGGACCAGGACTACGGTGTCGAGTTCGATGCCGAGGAAAGTGAGGCACGACATCGGGCCTTCGCATTTCCCTGCCGCCATGGGAACGCCCAGTTCCTTGCAAGCGAGATTCATTGTTTGCAGGCTGTCGGCGCATTGAGAGGAGTGATGCGCGCCCACCATTACGAAGTCGTCCAGGTAAGTGCGCGATGTGCGGTACCCCCTCTGTCAGGAATGGGCTCGGCTAGCCATGCTTCCTGCAAGAGCTCAGCCATCTCAACATATTCCAGGCTCTCAATACGTGCCACCAGTTTGGCTGGCAGCCGGGCAGCATAAGGGGTGACACGGCCCGACGCGTGTTCACGGAAAGGGGTATCCTGGTATTGAGACGGCTGGGCCTGCTCCTCAGTGAAGGTGGGGAGTGATGTATGCTGCTCCTGCGATGCGCCTGGAGTGGCGGGGGAGCACCTTATAAATAAACGACCAAATTCGCTGGCCAAATATCTTTAGCGCGTTCAAGGTGCGTTAGCATGCGCGTGCACCCTTGTGTGCATGCCTAGAGGGGTGTGGAAAATAAAAATTAACAGGTACTTGGGCTTGTCAGGTGACGCAGCGTGGTGTGAACGGGTGTATGCCCAATGCCTGTGATACAGGACGGAATGGCCGGCGGGCCGCCTGTGTGCCAACCGCGGTTGACAGGCTACGCGCGGGGGTGGCGGGTACATTCCGGCGGGAACACCAGGGGCTGCGAGACCCCTAGGGCCTGGCTTGCGGACGGCGTGTCGGCAGGCTAAGAATGGCGAACAGATGCACTCCTGCGGGTGACCCTCCGGCGGGTAAGGCACTAGCGGGGATACTGGCCGTTGTGGACCAGGTTGCTGGGGCCGGCTGCATCAAGGGGGCGACGCGGGGAAGCGGGCGCGGCCGCTTAGGGAGATGGAGCACCTAACTGATTCTGACAAGGCGCATCTCGCAAACCCTTATGAAATACCCTATCGGGACTCGAGTGGTGTTAGCCGAGGGCACGACTCGAGCTCACCGCTACCTCGGCTTAGATTACATGACTTACTGGAGGATTGGGAGCTCTGTTCAATGCCTCCGGAGGAGCCTTGTTGTTGCGACGGTTGTGGTGAGCCCTGTTGTTGCGAGGATCCCTGCTGCTGCGATGGTTGTGATGAGCCCTGTTGTTGCGAGGATCCCTGCTGCGACGATGCTTGGCCAAAGCGCCGCGCCAGCCAATCCAGCTGCGCCTGGCTGAAAGGAACTTCACTTTCTGAATCAACCATTTATTCGAAGAGTATAGCTGCCAGCGACCGTGTGTAGTGAATAGCGTGAATGCGCATGCGCGGGGCGCCTAAGATGCACGTGCGCTGCGGGGTGTGCTACGTTAACCGCGTTTGACTACGTTAAACTTCATTAAGAAAATGAAGTAAAATACCCTCTAGTTACATGATGGCATTTGTATTGCAGAATGGTGAGAGTCCACTGTTCATCGCAAGTAAGAATGGACATCTAGATGTAGTGAAGACACTAATTGAAGCTGGAGCTAATATTTATCAGGCGAATACGGTCAGTACACACATACCTACATGTGCATCCGTTCAATTTAAATCACTAAATTACATCACCATGTGGGTCAGCCTGGGCCAAATGGACCGGATCACCTTCATTTAGAAACTCTCGACTGCATCAAATAGAGTAACATATCCAATTCCCAATTGCGTGTAAACAGACCTGTGGTGTCAAGCATTGCAAAATTGAATAAAGACGTGGAGCCCTAAAGAAGAGCTGAACCCATGTATTTTCATTTGATTATGGTAGCAGTTAAAAGAAATAGTAATGTAGGAGCACAACTAGTAATTCAGCAAATCTAATTTAGCTTTAGACTAATGATTTAAGTTGTTTCACATGAAAGTGCCTTTTAATGTACAATAAGACATTTTACTTCAATAAACATATTCACACTCCTCTTTTGGAGTCTTGTCTCTGTCTGTCGATGACCCGTGTACTCCTGTCTGTCTTGTTGCTAAACTTCTCTAGAGATGTGTCAATGTTTCTCATGTCTCTGCATGCCATCATCTTTGAATGCTAATGGAAGTACCAAAGTACATAATAATACATTATGTCATCACAATGTTCCGTGATAGCACAGCCCACACCCAATATGAGGCTACAAGATCATTTCATTTCTATATTTGTCTAATGACAGAGACCTACCCAACCCCATCATTTGTCAAATGGGAAAATGATGGGGCAGGAAGAGAGCTGCTGAGGCACTTCATATACGTTATGTCATCTTTTGGGCTTCAACTAATGACTCATAGTCTCCAGTTTGTCTTCACACTAATCTTCACTGGAGGCAGCACACTTATTTGATTGGGTTGGGTAGGTCTCTGTCATGGTCCTGGTCTATTCTAAGCTAATAAGTCATCACAAAGGTTACATACATACAGGGTCATGCACAACATGTGATGTCCACAGTCAGATGTCTGGTGTGTCCTTCATGCGCATTCCCATTGGCCAACTTACCCTGTGTGCTTGTGTTTAAGAATGGATATAGCATTCATGTGTTTCCTTCTCAGATGTCTGGCGCTGTATGAGAGCAAAGTGGGTGTGATGAGGGAGGATGATTGGAATGGTGGGTGTGGTGAGAGAAGGTGTAGAAAGGTAGGGTGTGATGAGAGGGCATGTGGAAAAGGAGGTTGTGGGAGATTGTTGGGGTTGGAGTGTTTGGAAAGGGATGGCTAGGGTTGGCACACACTCATATATGGGCGTGTAGAAAAGGAGTTGTGGGAGATTGTTGGGGATGGAGTGTGTGGAATAGGAGGGTGAGGGTCGAGGGTTGGCACAGGTTGAGGGTAGCAATAGCAGAAATGAATATCCAGTGTGAGCAGATTATTTCCACACTCCCACCCTTCATTACACACACACCAGCGCACACATACACTGTACACATAAGCACAGTTTTGGGACCACAGCCAGATGTGTGAGGTCACAAACGTAGGTACAGCTAAATAGAAAGAAGTGCATATTAATTTCTGAATGAAATAGCTTTGGAGGCCACACACTCCTTGGTGGGGTAAATCTCTGTCATCGTCTCTGCTCTGACACCAATGTAACAAGCCATTATGGAAGGACTGTTTATCAGTACCAAAGTGCTAGATTATTTACCGTAAAAAACCGCGTAGAAGCCCCCCCCCCCTCCGCCCCCAACGTGAGACCCTTAAGTAAATTGCAATTTTTTTTTAAAGATCGTATCTCCTGAACCATTAACGGTGCGACCTACCTTTTCAAAGTCTTGTTGTACTACCATTCCCTTCCTGAGATAATATCCTGTTTGGAATCGCATTGACATGCCTCACGACAAACAAAGTCTGAAAATATACCTGGTTCAGAATAGCCATATCGTTTGAACCGCTCATCCCCAAACATGGAATTTCGGTTGTATCTATCGTACAAACAGCGTTCAACACATGCGGCATGTTTTTGTTCCATTTACCTTGTAATTTCTCACAGTAAACATTAACAACATAGTCAGTCCAATCGCTCCGCCATTTCTTATTTCCATTGACCAACCTAGGCCCCATTCCGAACCATGTCTGCACGACATTACCTCACTAATGAGAGCTGTAAATGAAGCGGCAGTTACATTAAGAGTGCAGATAGGAGTGTACTCAGATGCGGGCTATGAATAGGAAATTCAGTTTAGCAGGGCTATGAATACGATCTCATCAGCGCTATCCCTTCTCCCCTCCCCCCACCCCTTCCCCCGATTTCCATTCCAAATATGTCGTGCAGTCATGGTTTGGGATGGGGCCTAGGTTGGTCAATGGAAATAAGTCATTGCATGTGTTTCATTGTATGACACATGGCATGATTTAATGAAATACATAAGTGTGCAACCTAGCAACTTTGCAGGGCTTCATGCCTCTATTTTGAGTGTGTTCCCAAAAAGTGATCAGAAAGCCAAATTTGATAAGCCATTCATTTGTTGTGAATACACTATACATGTAGTTGCATAAGGTATGGTGCAGGGAGCCAAAGATTACATGTGGTCATGTAAACCTTATTTTTCATTACATCATGTGTGCTCTTACAAAATGGACAGGCAGCTGCCCATGAAACAAACCAAATGCAGCACTAGAGGGTTATAAAGTAGATAGCATTGCCCCACATACTCTACATGTGTGCCCCATTGCCGTGGCATAAAAGATAGCTTGCCTTTCCACAACAACTGATATAGATCATGTCAGTACCATAATGCAGAGCATTTACATGTATGTGTAGAACTATTACATGTCTCTCCACATGTATAGCTTACATGGGTCATAGTGACCTCATTGGAGGAGTGAGGCATCAGGGCACCTCTCAAAAGTGAATATTAATACAACACAATTCTCAGTGATGCATACCAGATACCCTCATTGACATTTCCATAGGTGTAACCTCTGTCATCCATCCACACGACTTCGAAAGACTATTTAATTAAACAGTGCTTATGTATCGATGGGTGTGTTGTGTGGGTATATTCTTGACTAAGTTAAGCCATTAAGTTCGAGTCGAACTAGCAAGACTTGTGTATTACACTGGTAGCAGAGAATGGAGCCTCAACGACATATTAGCTTACCGAGCACGGGAACTTCGCCGACTGGTTGAAGCGCTTTGAGATTTGTGCGGCCGCGAATGCATGGCAGGAGGATACGATGGCCTTAAAAACGTCCCATGCTGCAGGAAGGGGAAGCTCTCGTTGCGTGGTTGAGGATTTTGCGGAAAATAAGAACAAAGTACCCTGCTACGAAGCAAGCCCTCACGAACGCGCGTTAAAGCCTACGAAGTTCACAGCTTTCGCTGAATTACAATCACGCAAACTACGCCCTGGCGAGACGGTTCACATGTATGTACATCATCTCAAGCGACTGCTGGATGCAGCTATGCCGGAACTGGATGAAGATAGCAAGAACAAAGTACTGTTCCAGCAATTCCTAGCGGGTGTTCCTGACGAATGCAGTCGCATTTTGCGAGCAAACCCTGATATCACGACCAGCGAGGCCGCAGTTACGAGAGCCAAGCCCTGCTAACCGTATCAGTGGAGAAGTCCGCGTTATCGGTTGCTGCAGTCACAGACGCTCCTTCAGAAGTACGAGCCTTGCAAGACAGCGTCACAGAGCAAATGTCAACCTTGATGGAGAAACTGCCGTTCAGCCCCCGACTTCTGTTCCAGTCAGATGCTATAATTGTAACCGCCCTGGACACCTATCACGGAACTGCAGACAGCCAAGACGTCAGCCAGTGTGCTACAGCTGCAATCAACTTGGACATGTAGCAAGAGATTGTCAGCGCCAGGGAAATGGACTGGGTGGGAATGACCACTTCAAGGGCCATGCACAGGTCATTCGGCTCACCACTGCCGTTTCGAGTGAGCATGTACCCATCATTGAAAAAAAGCTGGATGCTAGCAATGTAAAACTTATGGTAGATTCAGGTTCATCCGTTTCCTAAGTAGACAAAGCGTACCTTCCTTTGGCGTGTTTAATCCTGCGAAGACAACAGTCGCTACGTACAGCAGATGGACACGGGGTTGGAATGGTCAGACTTAAAGTGCGATTGGGGTCTTATACAATTGAACATGAGCTATTGGTAGCGTTTCTACCAGGAGTAATCCAGAGGAAAATTTTAAGGTGGATGAATGCGCTGTACCAAGATTTGGTGAAGCGCCATCATATGCTAGATCGCAACATCATCAGAGTGAGCAGCAGTCCATGGCTAGCACCTGCTGTGCTTGTGCCCAAGAAAAGTGGTGTCTGCCTCGTGAACTTAGAATTTGTATCGACTACAGGGAAGCTGAACAAGAGGATGATGAAAGATGCATACCCACTTCCACTACCTGATGAAGTACAAGACAGACTTGCGGGGGCCTACATAAACTGGATCTGCAATCAGGCTACTGGCAGCTTCCAGTGCAAGAAGAAGATCGTTTGAAGACTGCCTTTTGTCCAGGCCCAGGCATGGGACTGTATGAGTTTTGTAGGATGCCCTTTGGTGTTACCGGTGGACCAAGTTCTTTTCAGCGGCTAATGGATAAAGTGCTTCATGGCCTTTCCTTTGTCACCAGCTACATAGACAATGTTCTAATTCACTCCAATTCTATGGAACTTCACCAATTTCATCTATGTCTTGTGTTCAATCGATTAGCAAAGGCAGGCCTGACATTGAGGGGTTCAAAGTGTAAAATTGGATTTGACAAGGTGCAATACTTGGGTCATATCTTCTCCAAAGATGGTATGGCTGACAAGATCGCTGTTGTGCAGAACAGACGTCACAGAGGTACGGCAGTTCCTGGGGTTAGCATCATAATATCAACGATATGTGAAAAACATTGCAGATATTGCAGCTCCTCTTCATCATCTCACACAAAAAGCAGTGGAATTCAACTGGGAGGAGAACTGTCAGCAATCATTTCAGGTGTTGAAAGATGCATTGACTCAAGCGCCTATCTTATGCTATCCCTGCTTCAAGAGGGGATTCACCCTACAGACAGAAACCAGTGCAGTGGGGATAGGAGCAGTGCTGGAGCAGGAAGGCCACGTGATTGCTTATGCCAGCCGCAGTCTAACCCCACCCGAAAGTCAGTACAGTGTCATTGAACGGGAATGCCTGGCTGTTGTCTTGCACTACTTACTGGGACGACCATTCAGCCTACACACTGATCATCAGCCACTACAATGGCTTTCTGCTCAGAAGATGGAGGGCAGGTTGTGCAGATGGGCTCTTGCTCTTCAAGGGTTTGATTTTGAGATCAAATACAGGCGAGGATCATCAAATGCCAATGCAGATGATCTGTCCCGTGTACCTGAAATACAAGTAGAAACAAGCTCAGCTACACTGATAACCCCAGAACTAACCACACACAGGATCCGAGAAGAACAATGGAGGGACGCTGTACTGCAGCAAGTAATCCAACACCTAACGTCACGGAACAGTACATCCAACCCAAACAGGAAGCAGTTCCCATTAAAGCGTTACTCTCAGCTACTGAAGCAGTTACATCTGGTTGATGGTGTCCTGCGCCACAGATTTGTTCCAGGTCCATTAGAAGAAATTATCACTGTTCCGGTGATGCCAACTTCACTTCAGGAAGTGGCCCTCCACAGCTGCCATGACATCGTAAGTGCAGGTCATCAAGGCACTGAAAAGACCCTAGACAGATTGAAGCGGATGACCTACTGGGTTGGAATGGCGAAGGCAATGGAGCTGTACTGTCGGAGTTGTAATGTGTGCCAGCAATCGAAACTTCCAATGCCACTAGCAGTACCTATGACTAATGTTCCAATAGGTCGACCTTGGCAAATGTTAGCTGTTGATGTTTTGGAAGTTCCCAATGTCTGGTCATGGAAATCGATATCTGCTGGTACTTCAAGATTATTTCACAAAGTGGGCTGAAGCAGTTCCTATGCCTGACCAAACAGCTGAAAGGATAGTTCGAGCACTGATTGATATCTTCTCATGCTTTGGCATCCCTGAGATCCTTCACTCTGATCAAGGAAGGAACTTTGAGAGCACAATCTTGAAGAAAACCTGTGCAGCATTTGGTATCGTTAAGTCACGAACTACTTAATACCATCCACAAGGAGATGGTATGGTGGAACGTCGTAACAGAACTCTGTTGCAGCTGTTAAGAGCCTATGTTCAACAGCAGTCTGATTGGGAATGTCAGCTTCCACTCCTGTTATATGCCTATCGTACAGCCCGTCACACATCAACCCACCTGAGCCCGTTTTTACTGCTAATGGGAAGAGACCCAGTACTAACAATCATGCCATCACTGGCGGGAGATGATGGGAAGGGTCACGATCCACACAGTTATGAACATACCCTGACAGTCAGATTGACAGAGCTGAGAGACCTGGTGGTTTGCCATATCACACAGGAAGCACAACGGCAGAAAGCGTTCTATGACAGCACAACTAAAAGCAGAACCTTCAATGTTGGAGATGCTGTCTGGCTACTGTACATGTGCCAACAGCTCAACAAGAGCAGCAAGCTGAAGTAGGAAGGTGCTACCCTCAACGTGTTCGGCACCATTGTAGAGATACTGAGGTTGGGGTCAAGCTTAAAAGAATGGTGGGACGAATGTAATGTCACGTAAATCTAGTCTGGGGACTTATAGCTAACGTCAATAATTTTGTTTGCCTTGGCGGGACAACTACTGCGTAGGTTGAATGACTGATCCGTGTCCCTCCGTAATAATAGCAATACAATACTATTGGATGGATCCATCCAGACACGACTATTTAAACAGTGATTGTGTGTATCGATGGGTGTGTTGTGTGGCATGTCCTCGTCTGAGTTAAGCCATTAAGCTCGAGTCAAACTAGCAAGACTAGGGTATTACAAGGGTATGAAAGAAGAATAGGTCACCCTCTCTACTACTCAAGCTCATGAATCAACAACCAGTAAGAATGCGGAATCACAAAAAGGACACAAAATTGCGTTGCGCACAATAGTGCGTTCGAGCAGCACGATAACAATGACAAAGGCTGGTAGTAATTAACACTTGGACGATTCTCATGACATCAGTCTAGCCGAAATTTAAATTGATAATTCATTAATTGTTAATATTTTTCACCTGGAACTTACAACTGTACTACACTACCTACATGTATATACTACACTATACTATACTACATAAATAATTAAACGCGCGATTCTTATGATTTGCTTGGCGGTTGGCACTCCCCTATTGTCATTTTGGCGCCCCTTTTTAAAGGCCCACTGGGAGGGCAATTGCCCCCCCGGCCACCTCGCCACAGGACCCTACCGGGACAATGGTATGAAATCTGGTAATGTCCCGGACATTACGGGACGGTTGGCAACTATGAATTGTCACTTCCTTGTTCGGCCCATTCTCTAAGCTATAGCTGTTCGCAACTCAGTGTCTGTTTTTTATTTTTTATTTTGTCTTGAGTCTATACGGGTCAAAGAAGATGAGTTATCGCTTCGTATGACGATCGTACCGAATCGAAGAGAATGGTTGTAAGCTAGAGCTTGACGGTTGTTGCTGCCTCCCACGTCGCGGACGCACGTAAGGACTATTTTTCCTACTCACTCCTTCGGTACCTAGTAGTGTATGATAAAGCTGTCTCACATTTACTTGCTGAACTTCATGCCTGTCACGCCCACTAGGGTACACTGCAGGGATGCTATAACTTTGCTCACATAACACGTGAACATGCACTACGCACTTGCATTGTTACCTGCCACACACCTATCTACTGTATCTTTGCACACACAAAACACCCGCGCCACACACACACCTATGCCACACACACACACCACACACACACACCACACACACACACACACACCCACACACACACACACACACACCACACACACACACACACACACACACACACACACACACACACACACACACACACACACACACACACACACACACACACACACACACACACACGCACACACATACACATACACAAAGCAGCATGAGGGTACACACTTGCATTGTTATGTAAATAGCCTGTACACCATATTTGTCACACACACACATACAGGCTCACACACAACCTCATTTTTCACACTGTTTTCACACAGTGTATTCTTTAAAGTGGAGGTTGAAATGTTAAAGAAAAGTAAGGACACACTGTATAGGATTGAGCATATAGGTGGTGATGGAAAATTAGTTGAATTTTACACAGGATTTAGATATTATGCAATTTTGCTATGATTTTGTTACGTTTGTTGGTCCTACTGCTAACCACTTAAACTATTTGGGCAGTAACATGTCTGAATATCCACAAAAGCAAAAACGGATGATGAAAATATAAATATTTTCCCATGGAAGTACCCTTGAATGTACAATTAGAAATGTTACTTCAATAAAATATCGGTTTCTCCCTGGTGTCTTTTGGAATCTTTGCCTCTGTCAGTTGATGACCCACATACTCCTCTCTGCCTGGTTCCTAAATTTCACTGGAGATGTGTCAATGTTTCTCGTGTCTCTGCCATCATCCCAGCTGGTTTTAATGAATGCTAATGGAAGTACTTTTCAACAGTACCAAAGTACATTGATTTCATCACAATTTTTTTCCTTAGCAATAATGATAACACAGCCCAGACTCAATACTAGGCTACAAGATGATGTGGGGTATACGTTTTTGCATAATGATGTATAAAACAATGGATTGCGAAAGTTGCCTCTTCAAAAGGGCAGATTTGAAATAAATTACAAAGTAGTTCTTTAATGCTCTAGCTCACTTCTCCCACATACCCACAATGACATATCATATGCGTAACCTCTATCATCCACTGATGCATGGACATCACATCCCAAAGGTTATAATGAGTTATGAAAATTGCAGCGTAAATTGTACTGACTTGTCAAGTAGTAGTGATATGCTTTCAAGACCATATAATCGCTGTTGGGACCAAGTATTCAAGATAACAAAGTGTATCTAAAATCTCTATATATATCACCGCCTGTAGAGATCCTAGTTTGTTGTTTCCTTCTCAGATGTCTGGTGCTTTACGAGAGGAAAGTGGGTGTGTGATGGGAATGGTGGGTGTGGTGAGTCTAGAAGGTGTAGAAAAGGAGGTTGTGGGAGATTGTTGGAGATGGAGTGTGTAGAAAGGGAGGGTGAGGGTCAATGGTTGGTACAGGTTGAGGGAAGTGATAGCAAACAATTAGAAATGAAAGTTCAGTGTGAGCAATTCATTTCCACATTCGACCCTCCACTACACACACCAAGCAGACTTATATGTATGTGACCAGAGCCAGCTGTATGCGGTCACAGAATGTAGGTGTAGGCCAGCTAAATAGAAGGAGGTGCATATTAATTTCTGAATGAATTAGCTTTGGAGGCCACACACTCCTTGGTGGGGTATGCCTCTGTCATGGTGTCTACTCTGGTACCAATGTAACAAGCCATTATGGAAGGACTGTTTGTCAGTACCAAAGTGCTAGAATATTTATATTCAAAGCTAATAAGTCATCACAAAGGTCAACACTACAGGATCATGCAGTCAGATGCCTGGTGCATCCAGCACTGTATTATTGGGTTCCCATTGATGGGAATGGTCATTTCTGGAATATATTTTCCCATGCTTTGTACATCTGTCATATGTAATATTTCACCTCCACTGTTTTAAGATGCAGACATTTGTATTGCAGAATGATAGAAGTCCATTGTTCACATCGTGTTTGAATGGACATCTTGATGTAGTGAAGACACTCATTGAAGCTGGAGCTAATATTGATCAGGCCGATAAGGTCAGTACACACACACCTACACGTGTATGACATCATAGCCTGTGATCAATGCATATCTGTGTGCATGTGACCAAAGCCACACTGCATGCAAGAAGAGGTGTGTGAAGATGATGGTGGATGATGGGAGTTATTACTTCTATCTTTTATTTCAATTTTCCTCACCAACAATGATATCACAGTCCACACCCAACACTAGGTTACAAGATGATGTGGGGTACAAGTCATTGCATGGTGTGCATTGTATGATACGGCATGATATAATCAAATACATGCAACTAGCTGACATCATAGCCTGTGATCAAAGCATCTCTGTGTACATGTAACCAAGCTACACAGCCTGCTAGGAGTGGTGTGTGAGCCATTTATTTGTTGTGAATACAATTTTACATGTAGTTCAATAAGGAATTGTGCAGTGATCCAAAGTCTCTTTCATGGTCTCAGCTCTGAAACCAATGTAACAAGTGCTAGAATATTTTTATTCAAAGCTAATAAGTCATTACAAAGGTCATACACTACAATGTCATGCAGTCAGATGCCTGGTGCATCCAGCAGTGCATTATTGGGTGACATAATGTTAATAAAGTAAGGCTACAAGATGATATGGGGTATACGTCATTGCATACTGATGTATAAAAAAATGGATTGCGAAAGAAAGTTGCCTCTTCAAATGGGCAGATTTGAAATAAATTACAAAGTAGTTCTTTATGCTCTAGCTCACTTCTTCCACATGCCTGGCATATTGACATATCATAAGTGTAACCTCAATCCTCCACTAATGCATGGACATCACATTCCAAGGCTTATAACGAATTATGAATATTATTTTTTTGAGCAGACTGACTTGTCGAGTATTAGTGGCAACAGAGCATCATCATGTCAGTGATGTAGTTACCTCACACAATATGGATGTACTTCTACCATTGTTTCATCAAATGCCACAATGATAGCAGTGTTTTAAGTCAACAGGCATTCCAGTTGGCCAACTGATTATGTGTGTGCATGTGTTGAAGAGTGAAAATAGCATTCATGTGTTTTTGCAAATAACATCCTGTCATATACATGTAGGAGCACATGATGAATGAATTGAAATGCCCTCTGGGGGTAATGATGCGATTTGTATTGCAGGATGGTTGGACTCCTCTGGGTGTTGCAAGTCAGAATGGACATCTTGAAATAGTGAAGAGACTAACTGAAGCTGGAGCAAATGTCAATCATGCTTCAAAGGTAATGGAAAATAAAACACAATTCTTTGATGCAGTAAGTTTTCACACGTGGGTTTCAGTTCAGTTCAATGAATGCCTTTTGCTCCAGTTGTGTGTGGATTGTGATGTACATGTCGAGTGGAATTGGTTTTATGTATGTACAGTATGTGAGGCCTGAACTAAGGGCAAAGTGGGGCCGAACAGTTCTCATGAGCCTCCCCACCTCCTTCCCTTATCCTCTTCATGATGAATCCATCTACTCATCAGCACACTGATGTGGGAGGGTTTGGTGAGGGAGGGCAATGGGAATCTCCTCCTGTTTTCGGAATATTTGCTTCTATCACATAGCCATATGAACACGAAGGTCATACAATACATGGTATGCACAACATGGTATGTCACCTAGTACAATGCTATGTGCAGTCCAGCTAGGAGTTTTCAGTTGTTCTCCTGAAAGCACGACCTTGACATGGGTGATGGGAATTGTCATCTCCAGAATACATTTTACCACCTTTTGTAAATGTGTATTATGTAATGTCACAGTTGTGTGTGAAGGTGATGGTGGATGATGGGAGTTTGTCTATTGCAGTTTTAGTTCATGTAGGGTTTAAGTCATTACATGTGGGGTATAAGTAATTGCATGTCATTACATGACATTATATGTCATTGCATGTGGTGCACACAGCATGCAGTGGCAATAGAGCACCATTGTGACAATGATGTAATGGAAATGATGCATCCCAGAGAGTCTAAATTAAGGTGGTCCTTGTGGGCCTAAGGCTAAGGCCAGGCTGACCAAGCGTAGCTACATGTGTATCATGGAAGCTTTACTTTGGTTTGGTCCCCAGTCCAACTACATTAAATGGCATATGATGCATTGAGTGATAGATGCAAACACTCCTGGAATACAACACTACTCATGTCTGTCTCATAGGGACTGCCATCAGCTAATGAGTGACTTACTCCTGACATAGTGCACACCTAAGTGATATAATCAAATGTTGACCCCTGCTAGTTGTAGCAATGTGCAGTGCCTTGCCTTTTTATTGAGGCTCCATGCCTCTATTTTGTGGGCTTCCCAAAATGTAATCAGAAAGCATTTGATAAGCGATTCATTAACCTCAAATTTCATGACATCATGTGTGCTCGTTCAAAATGGGCAAATAGCAGCCTGTGAAAGAAACTAAATTCAGCACCAGAGGTGATAGCATTGCCCCACCATACTCTAATTGTGGCCACAATGTATCCCCATTCCCTAGTAAAAGATAGCTTGCCTTCCCACAAGGCAGAGGAGAACGGATATTGATGCTGTCAGAATCATAATGCAGAGCACATATGTGAAGGACTATTACATGTCTCTCCACATGTAGCTTACATGGGTCATAGTGACCTCATTGGAGGAGTGAGGCATCAAGTCACCTGACTTCAGTGAACATTAATACAACAGAATTCTCAATGATGCATAATTGCGAAAGAAAGTTGCCTCTTCAAATGGGCAGATTTGAAATAAATTACAAAGTAGTTCTTTAATGCTCAAGCTCACTTCTCCCACATACCCATATTGACATATCATAGATGTAACCTCACTAATGCATGGACATCACATTCCAAAGCTTATAATGAATAATGAAAATTATATATTGAGCAGAGTAAATTATACTGACCTTACAAGTTGAAGTGATACGCTTTCAAGACCATACAACAGCTATTGGGACCAACTATTCTAGATAACCAAGTGTATGTATAAATATAAATATCAATGGCTGTAAAGGATCCTAGTCTGTTGTTCCCTTGTCAGATGCCTGTTGCTTTACGAGAGCAATGTGGGTGTAATGAGGGAGGATTTGGTGAGTGAGGATGATGGGAATGGTGGGTGTGGTGAGAGTGGTGTAGAAAGGGAGGGTGTAGTGAGAGAGGCTGTACAACAGGAGGTCGTGGGAGATTGTTAGGGATAGAGGATGTGAAAAGGAAGGGTTTTAGTTCATGTGGGGTTTAAGTCATTACATGGGGTATAAGTAATTGCATGTCATTTAATGACATTATATGTCATTACATGTGGTGCACACAGCATGCAGTGGCAATAGAGCATCAACATGACAATGAAATGGAAACAATGCAGCCCAGAGAGTCTAAACTAAGGTGGTCCATGTGGTCCTAAGGCTAAGACCCAGGCTGACCCAGTATAGCTACATGTGTATCATAGAACTTTTACTTTGTTTGGTCCCCAAACTACGTTAAATGGCATATGATGCATTGAGTGGTACAGTAGATGCAAACACTCCTGGAAACAACAACACTATTCATGTCTGTCTATGTACTATGCACTGAATGCCATCAGCTAATGAGTGACTTAATCCTGACACAGTGCACACCTAAGTGATATAATCAAATGTTCACCCTAGCTTGTGTAGCAAGGTTGCAGCGCCTTGCCTTTTCATTGCGGCTTCACGCCTCTATTTTGAGTGCATGGCAGTGTCTTCCCAAAATGTGATCAGAAAGCATTTGATAAGCCATTCATTTGTTGTGAATTACATGTAGTTGCATAAGGTATGGTGCAGGGAGCCAAGGTCACATGTGGTCATATAACCTCAAATTTCATTACATCATGTTGTGCTCTTTCAAAATGGGCTGGTAGCTGCCTGTGTAACTAAATTCAGCACCAGGGGTTTATAAAGTAGATGGCATTGCCCCACATTACTCTAATTATGACCACAATGTATCCCCATTCCCTGGCATAAAAGATAGCTTGCCTTCCCACAAGGCAGAGGAGAACTGATATTGATCATGTCAGATTCATAATGCAGAGCACATATGTGTAGGACTATTGCATGTGTCTCCACATGTAGCTTACATGGGTCATAGTGACCTCATTGGAGGAGTGAGGCATCAAGTCACCTGACTTCAGTGAATATTAATGCAACACAATTCTCAATGATGCATAAAAAATTTGATTGCGAAAGAAAGATGCCCTTCAAAAGGGCAGATTTGAAATAAATTTCAATGTAGTTCTTTAATGCTCTAGCTCACTTCTCCCAAATGCCCATATTGACATATACCGTAGGTGTAACTTCTGTCATCCACTAATGCATGGACAAAGCTTATAATGAATTATAAAAATTATATATGAGCTGAGTAAATTGTACTGAGTTGTCAAGTAAAAGTGATACGCTTTCATAATCATACAATCGATATTGGGACCAACTATTCAAGACAACCAAGTTTATGCATAATTTGTATAAACATCACCGGCTGTAAAGGATCCTAGTCTTTTGTTTCCTTGTCAGATGTCTGTTGCTTTACGAGAGCAAAGTGGGTGTGATGAGGGAGGATTTGGTGAAGGAGGATGATGGAAATGGTGGGTGTGGTGGGTGTGGTGAGAGAGGGTAGAAACAAAGGGTGTAGTGAGAGAGGTTGTAGAAAGGGAGTTTGTGGGAGATTGCTAGGGATGGTAGGTGTGAAAAGGAAGGGTGTGAGGAAGAGGATTGGTTGAGGGAAGCGATAGCAAACAATCAGAAACAAATGTCCAGTGTTAGCAGATCATTTCCACGTCCTACCCTCCAGTACACTCATCAACGCACACATACGTATGAGAACAGTTTTGTGACCACAGACATCATGGAATGTAGGTACAGCTAAATAGAAGAGGTGCATATCAATTTTGGAATGAATTAGTATTGTGCTAGAACCAATTCATGTGAGGGCAGAGGATGGGTAATAATCGAGATAGAGAGAGCTTCTGAGGCACTTCGTATGCGTAAAGTCATCTTTTGGGCTTCAACCTAATGACGCATGGTCTCCAGTTTGTCTTCTCTCTAAATTTCACTGGAGGCTGCACACTCATTGGTATGTTTTGGGTAGGTCTCTGTCATGATCCCTGCTCTGACACCAGTGTAACAATTAAGCCCTTAACAGGAATGATTTTTTGAAGGTACCGAAGTGCTATCCAAAGTTAGTAAGTCATCACAATTACAGGTCATACACTACCAGGGCCATGCACAAATTGTGATGTCCAGGCAGATGTCTAGTGCATCTTTGAACTGGAGTACGTTTGTGCATGTGTTGAAGAGTGAATGTAACATTCATGTGTTTAGCAAAACAACATCCTGTCATATTTGTTACCATAATGAAATGAAGTAAAATACCCTCTGGTAATGATGGGATTTGTATTGCAGAAAGGTTCATGTTCACTGGGTGCAGCATGTAGTATGGGACATCTTGATGTTGTGAAGGCACTAATGGAAGCTGGAGCTAATATCAATCAGGCTGATAAGGTCAGTTTACATAGACATACATTATAGCCTGTGATCATTGTATATCTGTGCATGTGTGACCAAGCGACACACCCAGCTGGGAGTGGTGTGTGAAGTAATGGTGGATGATGGGAGATACTTTATCTTTTGTTGCAATTTTCCTTAGCAACAATGATACACAGCCACGCCAAGAATTAAGCATCGCAAAATAGAATAAAGACATGGAGCCCAAAAGAAGACCGGAAACCCATGTATTGTCTTGAATTAATGGTAGCCTCTAAAAACAATAGTAATGTAGCAAATCAAATTTTACTTAGGATTGAAGATGCCCTTTAATGTACAATAAGACATGTTACTTCAATATATATAAAAATTTTAGGGACAATGAACAATACTTAAAAAACAACATGAAATACATACAATTAGATGATACTTATTAAGTAATTAAAAAGAGAATAATAAGTCAAAAAATTTACTCCATGAATGAGGCCAGAGGAGCACCATCATCAAACCCCAGCCCACTTCTCCATTTGGTGCGAGATTATCTAAGACAGAGGCTCACTGCTCGAACCCCTGCAAAAGCGAGCCGTGATCTGACGTAGCTGCTGATGATAGAATAGGCTTTGTCCCACTTTGAAGACAGAGCAGTGGCCATGTGCTTAATGAAGTGACTAGCCTCTTTGTGAAGTAGTCCATCCACGGAAAGGAGAAATGGGGTGAAGGTGCCTCTTCTGTCTTCAACTGCCTTTTTGTACATTCTCTTTTTCTCCTGTGAGCTGGATTCAAGAATGGCATTAGGTGCTCGATGGCAGTGAGATGGGGCATCAGTGTCTATGACACGGACATCAAACAAACGCCTCCACCTGTGGCTGCCAAACACCTCTGATTCCCAGGTCAAGCCTTAGTCCTGGATCACTTGAGGTGGCAGTAGCTTCATTTACTATAGGCTCCTTTATCACTGGGGGCCACACCTGACTGGCAAGATTACCAATGCAGTCATGAATCTCATTGTGGCGTAGTATAACAAGTCTCCCCTTCTTACAGTCTAGGGCATGTTGGAGGGTTGAAATTAGCTCCACAACCATCGCATTTGGCTGGCAGATTAGACGGATGTCGCAAATAACGCAGAGCTAGGCCATCTCTGAACTGTACAGGAGCCAAAGCTTTGAATTGGCAGAGTCGTCAACCAGCTGGACATTTTGCCCTCAACCACCCTCATGATTGCAGTTGTCTGCCTGGTGAAAGAGTTGCAAGAATGGCATCTAGTTTCTGTTTGGCAATCTCATCAAGTGCTTTTGCGACTCATGGTCTTGCCTTGCTGATTGCATCCAGGTGACAGGCAGAGCTAAATTCACCACATCCCTTAATAGCTTCTACCACGACTTTGGTGCCCTGAGTAGAGGTGTGTTAGGACGATGATGCTGTTTCTGTAGGATTATTGATCCCCAAGCCAGCAAACGAGTTGGTAAAGAAACAGTTTATATTGGTTCGCCAATACTGATATTATTTGGAATCTTTGTGTGGTTCACCCAAGCGTCAAGCATTGCAAATAGAATAAATACGTGGAGCCTAAATAAGAGTGGAACCCATGTATTCTCTTGAATAAATTTAGATAATGGTGGCCGCTAAAAACAATAGTAATGTAGCAAATCTAATTTAACTTAGGATTGAAGATGCCCTTAATGTACAATAAAACATTTTACTTCAATATACATATATTGGTTCACCCCGATATCTTTTGGAATCTTTGTGTATCAATAATTTGTATAAATGTCAGGTGCTGTACGAGAGCAAAGTGGGTATTGTGGGAATGATGGGTGTGATGGGTGTGTGTGAGAGAAGGTGTAGAAAGGGAGGGTGTGATGAGATGGGGTGTAGAAAGGAGGTTGTGGGAGATTATTGGGGATGGAGTGTGTGGAAATGGAGGGTGAGGGTCGAGAGTGGTACAAGCTGCGCATACATACACGTAGGTACAGTTTTGGGACCACAGCCAGATATGTGTGGTAACAGAATGTAGGTACTGCTAAATAGAAATAGTTGCATTTAATTTCTGAATGAATTAGCTTTGGAGGCCACACACTCCTTGGTGGGGTAAGTTACTGTCATGGTCTCTGCACTGACACCAATGTAACGAACCATTATGGAAGGACTGTTTGTCAGTACCAAAGTGCTAGAATATTTATTCAAAGCTAATAAGTCACCCCAAATGTCATACACTACAGGATCATGCAGTCAGATGCCTGTTGCATCCAGCAGTGCATTACTGGGTGACATAATGTTAATAAACATTCAAAAGGTTGTAGAAACACCTAGTACAACTCCTGCTAGGGATTCAGAAAACTCTTCAGTTGTCGTCCTGAGCACAGGACCTTGCCAAGGGTGATGGGAATGATCATCCCAGAATTCATTTAACCACCCTTTGTACATCTGTCATATGTAATGTTCAGACCTCATCTCCACTGTTTAAGATGCAGACATTGTATTGCAGAATAGTACAAGTCCATTGAAAGCATCATGTTTGAAAGGACATCTTGGAGTAGTGAAGACACTCATTGAAGCTGGAGCTAATATCAATCAGACCGATAAGGTTTCTACACATATATGAAGTGTCATTTTAATACACTTACACATACCTACACGTGTATGGCATCATAGCCTGTGAAAAATGCATATCTGTGTGCATGTGACCAAGCCACACACCCTGCAGGGAGGTGTGGTGTGTGAAGGGGATGGTGGATGATGGGAGTTATTACTTGTATCTTTTATTGCAATTTTCCTCAGCAACAATGATAACACAGCCCCTACCTAACACTAGGCTACAAGATGATGTGGGGTACACGTCATTACATGTAGTGTATTGTATGACATACAGGATGTCTTTCTCAGTGGCAATAGAGCATCATTGTGACAGTGATGTAGCCCAGAGAGTCTAAATTATGGTGGTCCATGTGGGCCTAAGGCTAAGGTCCAGGCTGACACAGCTTGAAGCTTGTCACCACTTATGTTTTGGTTACTTTGGTTTGGTCCCCAGTCCTACTATGTTAAATGGCGTATGATGCATAGAGTGGAGGATATCATTAGTATGAGTGCACCTCCATACCCACCTGACCATGATGTAGTCATTGCACTACTTGTAAGTCACACATCCATCTTGATAACAAGATTTGACCACCTGTTTCTCCTGGAAACAAACACAATTCATGCAGTTTGAGATAGTGGTGTGGGAAAGTGATGGTGGATGGTGGAAGTTATTCTATCTTTTATTGCAATTTTTCTCAGCAACAATGATAACACAGCCCAAACCACTAGGCTACAAAATCATGCGGGGTACAAGTCATTCGCTTGTGGTGCATTGTATGACACCCAGCATGTCTTACTCAGTGGCAACAGATAGCACCTTGCCTTTCCATAAGTCAAGGGAGAACTGACATAGATCATGTCAGTACCATAATGCAAGAGCACATGTGTGTAGGACTTATTGCATGTCTCTCCACTTGTAGCTTACATGGGTCATAGTGACCTATTGGAGGAGTGAGGCATCAAGCAGTAGTAGTGATACTCTTCAAGACCGTATCATCGCTGTTGGGACCAACTATTGAAGATAATCAAGCGTATTATGATAGGAACAGTTAATGACACAATGTCGTGATCCAAATACTATAAAATGTTTGTAAAAATCCTTTGCGTTTACATCGTTATAACTTCTACACTACCTAACCTTTTCTCTAAGGTACATGTAATGAGGAGTAATCAACTCACTTCAAATCAGTTTGGAGGTAGAGGTGTCCTATACCTATTGATTGTTCAGTTCGTTAATTTTAACTCTTTCTGTTACGGAGATACCGCTGTTGCAAAGTGAATGCACATTTCTTGCTCGATTTGCGCAGGAACCCCTAGTTCCATTCTCCATTTTACATGAATATTAATAACTTCCTTGTTCGGTACATTCTCTGAGCTATAGACGTTTGCAACTCAGTGTCTGTTTCATTGTTTTTTTTTTTTATTTTGTCTGAGTCATTGTTTCAACCCTCACCTCCACTGGTTGAATATGCAGTCACTTGTTTTGCAGGATGGTTGGAGTCCATTGTTCACATCGTGTTTGAATGGACATCTTGATGTCATGAAGACACTCATTGAAGCTGGAGCTAATATCGATCAGGCCGATAAGGTCAGTACACACATACCTACGCATGTATGACATCATAGCCTGTGATCAAAGCATCTCTGTGTACATGTAACCAAGCTACACAGCCTGCTAGGAGTGGTGTGTGAGTCATTTATATGTTGTGAATATAATTTACATGTAGTTCAATAAGGTATGGTGCAGTCTGTAATGGTCTCTCTGACACCAATGTAACAAGCCATTATGAAAGGACTGTTTGTCAGTACCAAAGTGCTAGAATACTTATATTCAAGTAATAAGTCATCACAAAGGTCGTACACTACAGGGTCATGCAGTCAGATGCCTGGTGCATCTAGCTGTGCATTATTGGGTGACATGTTAGTAAAAATTCAAAAAGTAGTAGAAACTTGACACCTGTTACAACTGTCCAGATAGGGATTCACAAATATCTTCAGTTGTCCCCCTGAACACAGGGCCTTAACAAGGGTGATGAGATGCTCATGTCCAGAATGTATTTTATCACTCTTTGTACATATGTCATATGTAATGTTTCAGCCCGCACCTCTACTACTGTAGCTGTTTTAAAAAGCAGACATTTTGTATTGCAGGATGGTTGGAGTCCATTGAAATCATCATGTTTTAATGGACATCTTGATGTAGTGAAGACACTCATTGAAGCTGGAGCTAATATCAATGAAGCCAATAAGGTCATACACACATACCTCCTGCACGTGTGTGGCATCATAGCATGTGATCAATGCATATCCCTGTGCAAGTGACCAAAGCCACACAGCCTGCAGGGAGGAGTGGTGTGAAGGGGATGGTGGATGATGGGAGTTATTATATTCACGTAATTACTAAATCTTGTTTCTAAATTGTTTATTTTATTTCTTTTTCTTAACCAAGCAACAATAGGAACATATTGAATTTGGCCACTGCAATTTTATTTGCTATACCCAACACTAGTAGGAATTGAATTACATCACCAACCATGACATAACGTTAATAACCATTCAAAAAGTTGTAGAACTTCTCTTGTGTAATGTTCAGCCCTCACCTCCACTGATTTAAGATGCAGACATTTGTATTGCCAAAATTGACATATCATAATGTCTCATTAGTTTGCACATCACTAACCTCTATATGGACTCTCTGAATGAACTGCATCGAATAGAATACACAATAGTGCATTAGGCACATAAAGAGTGGTTCAAAACTCACTGGTTTCAGTAGAAAAGATACAATTATTGTCCTGATTGCGTGTAAACAGACCAGTGGCGTCAAGCATTGCAAATTGAATAAAGACGTGGGCCAAAAGAAGAGTGGAACCATGTATTGTCTTA